>WOXC01009535.1:0-32772 GCA_011680675.1 Gymnobelideus leadbeateri | reverse complement strand
ATAGAGGGCACAGGACCAATTGAATAGGAAGGGATGATACTTAAAAGGTGAAATTGAGAGGTGAGAGAGGAATATAATGAGGGGAGATGGGCAGAGACAGAATGGGGTAAATTATCTCATATAGAAGAAGCAAGGGAAAACTGTTACAATGGAGGGGAAGAACAGGAAGGCAAAAGGGAATAGGTCAACCTAACTCTCATTGAATATGGCTTAGGGAGGGAATGACATACACACTAAATAGGGTATCTCACCTTACAGGAGAGTAGAGGGGAAGGGAATGAGAGGGGGGATGATGGAAGGGAAGGCAGGCTGAAGGGGAGGGAAGTTGGAAGCACCCACTTTTGAAAAGGGACAGGGTCAAAGTAGAGAATAGAACAAGTGGGGGGCAGGATAGAATGGAGGGAAATATAGTCAGTCTATCTATATTGAATTGCCTGTCTTCCCAGTAAGGGTGGGTGACAAGGGAGGAAGGGAAAGAATCTGGAATTCAAAATTTTAAAATCAAATGTTTTATTAAAAAAAGAAAAGAAAATTTATGTATGTATTCTGTATGTTTATATGTATGTATTATTATTATTATTATAAATTATGTATGTATTCTATACTGTTTAATTAATCTTTACAACCCCATTCCTTGACCATTTGGTATAACAGATGGGAAAATATTGGGAAAAAATTAAATATTTCCATTATCTTGAATAAGCATCAATAAAAGAAACTGCACAATTAGGAAAAGAAACTCCCTGACTCTCTTCTGAGTTCATGCCTCCTCATTAAATAAAAAAAAGTTTTGATGAGCAGATTTGAGATCATTAGGAAAGTTACTTAGGATTGTTATTTATCATATAAATGTACCACATTTCATTTTTTTGCACATTTTATGAAAAGGACATTATTATTTAAAGATGAACAGGTTGCTTTAAAGAAGAAAGAAAAAGAAGCTTTTGAAGAGCAAAAGAAATGCCCCTGGGGCCGATCTAGGGACACTAAGCTGCTTTGGGACGATTTTCAGGTGGTCGACGAATCCCAGGTAAGGGTGACAGTAAGTGTTGTGGATGCTTGTAGAACGTGTACTTTTCATTTCAATTTGTCTTGATACTGAGTTGTGTTTATCCCCAACTTCTACATGTGTTTCATGTGATGCTTTTTAGTAATAATAATGCCATCTCCCAGAGCCCCTCGCACCTGTCAAGCCTTCTCTTTTAATAAAGACGCACAGCCCACTAAAACGAGCTAGCTGGACAGCACCTTGATGTGTGGTGCCGAGAGAAAAGTCAGGATCCAAATTATCTTCCACAAGACATTTAAACAGTTTGGCATTTAGGTGATCTGCTTAGTAATTCCATTTCTTCATTCTTTATGTCACTATGCTAACTGGCACCAACTCTTATTCTTGACTTTGTCCCTTAGACAAGAAGCACATAGTGTGGTTACTGCCCCATTAGGGATCAAGGGATACCCAAAGCAATAAAAAAAAATAGGAAATCAGAAGGGGCCTCATCCTGGAACAGGGGGGAGGGCCCTGCCTTTGGGGTCCAGGACATAGGTTCAGACAGTTCACCTTCCTTCCCTGCACCTGGTTTTCTTCATCTCTGAGATCAGAGGGTGGATATCAGCAGCTGCTTGACTCCTTCCAGCTCTAAACCTGAGACTCTTAATTCTAGATTCTTATTCTAGATTCTCTAATAATAATGGGTCATCGGGAGCTGGAGTGCATGGCACAGTAGCTCCTCTGGGAATGGACGGGAGGGTCCCAGGATGGAGTTGGCCTCAGCAGAGGAGTGGATGCCAGGCACACAGACCTGGGCATGGTCAGTGGCCTTGCCTCCTTGTGGAGATAGGAAAGGGGGCTCTGACCCAGTTGCTCCCCTAGGCTCTGGCTTGTGGTTTGCTTAGTTTGGGTTTGTTTTCTCTTCATCCTTAGGCTTGTTTAGTGTCGTCTGGAGAATACGGCACCTAATTTTCATTCATTTTTCCCCCCCAGTCCTCGATGAGTCCATCCAGCATTCTTTCAAGGTCACCCAATCCAAGACTGGCGGGCCATCCTGGTGGGGATTCAGTGCCTGGGACAAGCCACACTCTGGAAGTAAGTCCATAAGTATTCACATAGGAGAGCCTAGGACTGAAGGCCTAGCAGACCTCAGAAATTATCTAGGCCAGACTGACTGTCCCCCCCCCCCCATTTTCAGATGAGGAAATAGGCCAAGAGGCCCAAGTTAACAGGGACAGCAAGTATCAGAGTCAGGATCTGAACCCAGGCCCTCTGTTCAGAGGCAGCTCAGTGACACAGTGGTGGGTAGAGCTCAGGGTTGGAATCAGAAAGAACTTTTCAAATCTGATGTCAGACAGTGACCAAACCTATTGATGCTTCCTTGCACAATATCTGGTATCTCTGTTCCTGTCAATTTTTTCCCACTGCCAGTGCTGCAGATCAGACCTTCATTTTCACCCACCTGAAATATGGCAAGTTTTTCTCCCCTTCCCATCTTTCTTATTGAAGTCTCTTGTGGCTTAGATCATCATGGTTTTCTCCAAGATCCATCTGTCCTGTACAGGTGGCTACCAAATTATCCATTAAATCTGGCTTTTCCCTCTAATCAATGATTCTCTGGTCACCAACTAAAACTCAGCTATGTAAGGCTGGAATTTGAGGCTGTCTCTAATGAGAAAATACTTGGGTTCAGCGTGGTCAGTGGTACTTAGCACTTCTGGTAAGAAGAGCCGCATGCTGAGGTGGGCTCGGGGGGGGGGGGGGGGTACCCATTGAAGACTCATAGTCTTTCCAGCTTTCCTTTCAGCACTTCCTTCTGCCTCCCCTGGAGGAGCTAGCCTGTCCTGCCTCACCTTCCTGCCCATCAAGTGCCTATTGTGTGCCAGACACTAGTGATAACAAAAACAACAGAGCCCCTCCTCTCAGGGAACTTGCATCCTCCCAGAGCCAAAATGAGGCAGCAAGGTGGCATTCTGGATGGGGCACTGGGCCTAGAGTCAGGAAGACACATCCTAGCTGTGTGATCTTGGGCAAGTCACTTAACCTCTATGGCCTATAGGGTCAGGAAGAGTCAGACAGGCTTGAAGAACTAAATAACAAGAATGTAGAAGACCCATGTGAAGCAAATAAAAAATCAGCCCAGGGGAGGTCATCAGGAGCATGGGGGTGGGAGGAGGCAGGTCGAGGAGTGACCCTGGATAGGGGCACAGAGGCAGGAGTGGGAGCAGAGCAGGACAGCTGGACAGATTGGAGCCAGGCCATTCCTGAGAGCCCCTGGTGCTAGAAGCTGTCTTAGCAGGATTGCATGTTAGCCTATGGCCTCCCCAAGTCCACAGCACACAGTAGGCACTGAATGAAGGGATTGATTTGTTAAGTACAGAAACATTTATTAAGCACTTGTATTTGCCAGGCACTGAGGGGACAGAAAAGGCACCAAGAAGTGACTTGTTCTGCAAATGTTTTTTCTCAGTGATAGGAAGGAACTGACCTGAGACTTTAGGGTTGCTTAACTTCCCAGCTACAGCTGATGGGGCATGTGTTTATATTTCCATAGCAATATCTGTTTAATTTGCAGAGACTCTTAGGTGGGGCAAGTTTACAAATGGTTTCCTTTTGGGTGCTTTTGCCCTTTTGTTCTTTTTCATCCCTAGATAACATCTCCAGCTGAACTGAACTCTGCTGCTGAGGTCACGCAGGATGTACAGAGTGTTTCAAGGGCACAGTCAAGTGAGGCAGTGCCCAGTACTTGCTGTGGACCCCGGGGGAAGCCCTCGACCTTCAGCTCTCCAGATTTGCCAGCAGCCATTCGGACAGCCTTTGTTTTAGGGGTGAGACTGCCCAGTTTCCTTTTGTCTTTTTTCTTCTTAGTCCTCCTACCCCTTCAAGGCTGTCTTCCATCAGGATTTCTTCTGGGCATATGTTAAATCCATATAAACTTATTTAAAATACCTTCCATCTACCATGTGTATATCTTGCATGTATCCCCTGGTTTTCATGTTGACGCTCCCCTCACACTCTAAAATGTGAGCTCCTTGAAGAAAGGAACTGTTTCAGCCTTTCTTTTTTTTCATGTTGCCTAGT
Source organism: Gymnobelideus leadbeateri (assembly GCA_011680675.1). Classification (NCBI taxonomy): domain Eukaryota; kingdom Metazoa; phylum Chordata; class Mammalia; order Diprotodontia; family Petauridae; genus Gymnobelideus; species Gymnobelideus leadbeateri. The sequence continues at coordinate 28,700 of WOXC01009535.1, read as the reverse complement.
ACGTTAATAAGTGCCTGTGCACTGACCTGTGAATGGTCAGCATTTATTAAGTGCTTGTGTGTGGAGCCCTCAGGAAGCTCATGTTCTAAATAGTGGAGCAGCCTGCTGCCAGCTGGGAAGACCTGTGATGGACCAAGATTCTTGCGTTCGACCTTGGCGTGATAAACATCCACTGAGCTAGACTACAAGTGTCCAAGTGCATGAGGGCTCCCATGTGGGGATGAGGAGCTTCAGGGCCTTCTGTCTGCATACAGCGCTGTGCAGACTACGTCCAGCCCAGAAGTGGCTCTGCAGTTGGATGCTCTGTTAAGTCCCTGAGTTGTGGACAGAAGCCATGAGTATGTAGTGAGCTGGGCCCAGGGCTTGGTAGAAGACTGGCAAAAAATCCCAAGAGGGCACAGGTTTGGAACTGGGAGGGGCCTCAGAGGCTATAGAGACCCAGGGTCGCAGGAAGGAGTGGAGGGGGCATTTGGGCCTGCTTTTTGTTGAGGTTTTGGTTTGGTTTTTTTTTTTTTCCACTAGCAAATCCACGGAAAGAACTGAGCCAAGGTCCCATGAAAAAATGTTTACTACATCTTCAGTGAAATTTAGTAATTTAAGCAGGGAAAGAGAAGGGAAGAAAATTTGCTGCCTTCAGCTGTTATCACTCCCTTAACTTTCCCTCCCTGCCACATCCAAGGGGGCTCTGGACATGACTAAGGGCAGCGCCTTACTGAGAGCAGGATGGTCCTGGGGACCCCACCTCCCAAAGGCTTGGCTGAGCTGCCACCATAGCTATCACAAAAACACACACATAGACTCAGTGCATTGGGGTTTTTTTAGCCACTCTTAGATACAGGCAAGTGCCATTACAAATGTGAAGGATAATATACATATCAGGAAATATTTGTTATATTGAAAAAAATCTCATTCCTTGGTGTCTAAAGATCTTCCCACTTGTTTAAATTCACAAACAACTCAGTGAAAGCCACACCACTAGATAGCAGTAGGGGAGGGGTGTCCTGTTTGTGGCACATTAGTCACATGGGACATAAGCACAGAGAAAATAAGGGAGTAGAGAAAGGCCTTCTCTACTTGATCACTAAGACTAAAAGAAACTGGGAGTGCTCGAGAACCACAGGACCTTTTGAAAACCAGGTGGGAAAATAAGCTGGGTTCTGATGAGCTCCATCTACCAGAGAAAGAGCTTTTTGTCACCTTAGCACCGGAGGGGCAGGGGTAGGAGGGTGCACTTTGGCGTAGATATAGTCTTGGTTTTTTTTTTTAATTCAGAATTCAAGAAGCCACAGGGGTTGTTATATGAGGAAGGTACCAAGCAAGTGTGATGAAAGGAAGGGCTTCCCAGGAAAAATATTACATGGGCTTCTTGGCCTCAGAGAAACTCTTGCATTTCCCACACACAGTAGAGGCTGTGGACCCCCACAGCACTGCCTGCTTGGTGTTCTTGCCATTCCTCAGAATTATTAGTCATCCTGTTCTTTTGGTTCTCTGCCACATGATCAAGCCCCTGATGGGCACACAGTTGTACCTCTCTGTGGTTGTTGCCATGTTCATAACCCGTGTGTCTAAGAATGCTCATAGCTTGCTCCCTGAAAAGATGATCACTAGGGTCACACTGGAAGACATTTTCTGCTGGATGGTCACTGGGGCATGGGAGGTGAATGTCATTCGGCTCTGCTGACACCACCTGTTCACCTGGCCCCTTCACCTCCACACACATCCTCAGTTGTGGGGTGCAGGACAGAAGGTGCCTGTCTGCTGATCCTGAGGACCAGAGTCTCCTCTGGGGTCTCCTCAGTGAAGCAGCATTGAACCCCCTGCACAGAAGCCCAGGACAGTCAGAACAGCAGCATCCACCACCCCCTGAGCGCCTGTAGACGCCATCACCTCTGGCAGCACCCCAGCAAGTGGTAGGAGCCTCTGATGGGTCTCTGACTGCAAGTCCAGTGCTGTGCTCACACATTGTGCTGCCTTTGAAGAAGAGGCCAGATCCCTCTGGGGAAATGGCATGGTGCTTTTCTGGCTCCTGTTTAACACTAGTGGTTTTCCCATGATATTATATGGCTGCCACATGAAAACCATGGTGTCATAAAGTGGAGATGGTCTGCCTATATGAAGGCCTAGCAAGGAAGCTGCTGCATGTTTTCCATGGAATGTTGTGCAGGACAGAATAAAAATGTGAGGGAAAGGACAATTGCTGGTCATGTCAGAAAATTAAGAGGCAGATGGTGTGCCAGGGTACTTGCTTAGGATAATTTACTCACTGTCAAGGGTCTAAAAAATAAAAAGGCCTTTAGCATGTGAGATGAACCCCCTTGGAGGACTGTATGAACAAGAATCAGAATAAGACAGACTGATGGATTGCAATTGGTTTTGTTGGAAAAAATAGTGCTTGTGAAATCCCAGGTCCATCCAAGTGAAAATTGTGTTAAGAAAGCAGGCATAGGGGTGGCTAGGTGGCGCAATGAGTAAGAGCCCCAGCCCCAGAGTCGGGATGACCCAGGATCGGTTCTGGCCTCAGAAAATAAGCAGCAACACATAAAATAATGACTGGCCGTGTAACCTTGAGCAAGTTACTTAACCCCAATTGCTTTAAAAAAAAAAAAGAAAGCAGGCATAATGGTCAGCATTTATATACTGAAAGAGGATGTGGGGAAAGGGAAAAGAAGGTTAGGGAGAATCATACAATCAGGATGCATAAGTAAACATCTATAACAGAGGTCAGCAAGCTGTAGCCAAGAAAGCTGGGGGCCTGTTTTTGTTCAATCAGCAAGCTGGGAGGGGCTTTAACATTTTAAAACAAAGCTTCATTGTATTTGGAGGTGTGGCTTATGAACCAATGGCTGGATTTGACTGCCTAGCCATGGTGTGCCCATTCCTGATCTATACATGATGAGTGTTTGGGGAGAAAGTTGGCTGACACTTGAACCTTACTCTCATCTGACATGGTCAAAAGAGGGAAGAGTGGACTCAAAAATCTATCTCACTCAAAAAGCAGAACCAGGAGAAATCTGTACACAATTACAGACACAACGTATGTGTGAGGACCAGCTTTGCTAGACTGGACTCTTCTCAGCAATGCAGGGTGATAGTCAATCCCAGAAGACTCATGATGGAGAGAGATGTCTACATCCAGAGAAAGAATTAGAAAGAACAGGGTTTGAATGCAGCTTGAAGCAAACTGCCTGCTCTCTTTTTCTTGTTTGGTTTTGTTTCCTCTTTCCCATTGTTCATTTCATCGATTAGAATCCTTCTTTATAACCTGAATAATGTCTAATGTGAAAGTATTTGCTGATTCTATACTTGATTTCGTGCTTCCATGGGGGAGAGGCTAGGGGGAGGAAAAGGAGGGGAAAAAATTTGAAACTCGAAGGATTGTGGAACTGCATCTTGTAAACTAAAAGTAAACAAACAAATTAATAAAGACAAAAAACAAATGACAGAACTGTCAGAGAACTAAAAAAAAAATCTGTCTCACTCATCAGAGAAATAGGAGGGAAAGTGGAGGAGGAAAGATGAATGAGAAGGTAGACTTAAGGAGAGATTAGACCCAAACAAAACCAGCTCTAAGGGTGTACAGAAATATTTCTAGCTCTTTAAGGTGGCAAAAAATGAACACCGGAAAGGGCGGCCATAATTTGGGGAATGGCTGAACAGGTTACAGCATATAAATATGATGGAAGGCTGTTACGCTGTTAGAAATGTTGAGGGAGATGGTTCCAGAGAGACCTAGAAGACTTTGATGAACTGATACAGAATGAAATGAACAGGACAAGGAGAAAAACGTATATAATGACAATTATGGCAAGGACAAACAACTTGGAAAGAATGAGAAACTCTGATCAGTATAATGACCAAGAATGATTACAGAAGACTAAATTGTAATCCATGCTACCCACATCCTCATACAGAGAGGAGAAAGACTCAGTGAGACTCAGCCCAACGTTGTTTTGCTTGGCTCTAGGTTTCTGACAAGGGTTTTGTTTTTCTTTCATTCTCAAATGGGGGGAGGTAGGAGCTACGTGGGATTGGGAGGGAGAAAAAGTCATATTGCTGCTGATTAAAAAAAAGTTTAAAAGTAAACCCATATAAATACTTAAATTGTAACAGAATGGGACCGTTTAACTCTATATCCCCTTTAAATTGAGTTAGAGAAGTTTTATTTCTGTTTCATATAACTAGACTCCACTGTGACCTGACCTAGACTACGAAAGGTGCCCTAGAGCCAGATTATCAGTGTTCATACTATGTTCAATTCTCATCTATTTGAGATTTTTGTGTTTTACCAGAATTAGTTAATTTGAAGACAAAATAAGTAACAACACAACGGTGTTCACTTCATCATCAGTTCATGGCTGTGTCGGCTCTCATTTTAGGAAGCCACACCACTAGAGCATCCTTTCAGTGCTGTGAAAAAAGAGCAGCGGAAGAAATGGATTGAAGAACTGAACAAACAAAAGGAGGAAGATAAGCAACGAAAACTCCAGGAAAAAATGATCTATTCAAAGGTAATTTCAGTGAGACTCGTTAGCACAGGTCTTTTTCCCCAAAAGAACAATTTATTCACGAGATTTTGAATAATTTTTACTTTAAAACCAGTTGCCTTATTCTTTGACCTCAGTTTTCCAAAAATGAATTCAGATTGTCATAGTAGACTATACATTGTAAATGAATTGAAGTTACTCATTGGTATTGGTTTTGACCTGCTTATTTTTAATCTTTTTTTTTTTGCTTTTTTTTTTTGGAGGGCAATTGGGGTTAAGTAACTTGCCCAAGGTCACACAGCTAGGTTTTTGTTTGTGTGTGTGTTAAGCGTCTGAGGCCGGATCCGAACTCAGGTCCTTCTGACTCCAGGGCTGACGCTCTACTCACTGCGCCACCTAGCCACCCCGACCTACTTATTTTTAATAACGATTTTAAACCCCATTCTGATTTCATTTTATTCACATGCTCCAAGACGTTTATAGGAATCATCGATAAGTCCGAGGTGTAGGACGAAGGGCCTTGCCCTCAGTACCAAGTTTTGGTTGTGTGGTGTTAAGCAAGTTATTTCATTCCTCTGCTCAGCAGGGACGATACCAGCCTGGCCATAAAGGATTTCTTCATTTTGTTGTCAGGGTGAAGAACATGACAGATGGGCCGTGCACTTTGATTCCTTAAAACTCTATCCCAATTCTCAGTCTCAACTTTCCTCTCGTGCAACCCAGAAACAACCTGACTGCTTCTGTTTGGCCCCTGCCACTCAGGAAGTGACTGATGTTAGCAGGCCTTACACACCTTTATCTGGAAGCCAACTTGGGCCTTCGGAGGGGGACTCAGGGAAACCTATTCAGGATACAGCTGCAGCAAACCCTGAAAAGACCAAGTAAGTGTCCTCCGCACCAGCCTTGGTCAGTTTGAGAAGGCAGCACTTTGCCTCGCTTTTTTGCACTTCATGTTAAGTTAGTCTGCTTTTTATTTTAATACTTTTATTTGTCATACAAATATTTCATTGAGTTTTCCTTCAGGAGGAAAATAATCAACATTTCATTAAAGAAATTTTTTTTAATTGAAAATTGTGAATGTTTATATCATTGTAGTTTCCTTCGCTCTATGACTGCACTCCTGGATCCTGCTCAAATTGAGGAGAGGGACAGACGAAGACAAAAGCAGTTAGAACATCAGGTAATATGTTAGTTCCAACCTCTGCCTCAGTGGCAAGATTAGATGACTTCAGATGACATCATAGAATATGAACACTGAAAGTCATAAGATTACAAGCAAGACTTTTACCTGCCAGAACTGATTTGTAATTCTGCAGATCTTGGTTAAAGGAATTCTTGTTGTTTCTCAGAACTGCTTTCCTGAATCTATTTCTGAACCTTCCTTTGTGCTGAGAAAGAACCAGGGCCATAGCCTCAGGTTGGTACACGGCTCCATGAAGAAGGAAGGGGATGGAGATTTTAGCACTGGCAAATAGAGCAAGGACCATGACCGAGTGCTTATCAGGAGAGAGAAAAAATGAAGGGATTTTATTGTCATTTTTAGGAAAGTAAGCAGAAGAGTTGTGGGGGCCAATTGAATTGGGACCCTTCTGAAGTCTACCAAGAAGAGCGCTGGCCAGAACGCTCCTGATGCTTGTGCTGGAACATTTGGCAGCGGCTCACTGAGAGCTGTGACCAGGTGCCCATGAGGCTGTGTGACAAGATGGTGGAAGGGACTGGGAACGAACGCTTCTTCCCTGAGAGAGATCTCATGAGACATCCCAGAGAAGCCACTGATCAGTACAGTAAAGCCTCAGTGGCTTCATGCACTTAAACCTACTCTTCTTGGCATCTCGTTTCCATTCTGAGACTTAGCAGGAGTCAGGGAAACGAATTTGGGGCTTGGGGATCAGGAGACGGGGCCTTTAGCACACTGGGTTACTACACTAGTGAAAAGACTGAATCACAAAATAGCTTCTTGATGTTATTTTGCTCCTTTCAGGTGCAAATAGTGAACTGGAAGAGTCATTTGAACATTCCTGGGCCATTTCCTCAACTGTAATGCTAAGGTCGACTCCCTTTCCTTTGTTAAAGTTCTGCATGATCAGAAGTGACTGGGAGAAAGGTGCCCCTTTTCTTGATTGGTTAGGATGTCACTACTCTTGATTAAGGTGCATAGGGCACTATTGAGAATAACCTTATAACACACTGGTTGAAATCCAGAGCAGAGCCTCTGGTCCACTTTTCTGTTTCCATTCCAGAATTGAGTTGCCAAGATTGATCAGTGTGAACACTTCTTTCTTGTGTCAGTTAAAAAAAGCTGAATCAAATCTTTCTCTTTCACTGTTCTGTTTAGGCCATATCTGGTACACCATTTTGGGGTGAGAAAGAATATACCATACATAGATCTATTGAAAAAACTAGGGCTTTGTTCCCACAGAAAAGTAGGCTTAGAAGGAAACATAGGAGCTCTCAAATCTGCTGAAGGTCTGGAATTAAGGCTTCTTCTAATGGTCCTACAGGGCATAGTTGGGAGGAATCTACAGAGGCCCGTGGAATCCTTTCTCAGGGATCTTTAAGCAGAAGTGGATGATCATGTGGCAGGTGTATTGTATAAGATTCCTACCCATATGTGGGTTGGTCTAGGTGGCCACAGAGTTCCTTTCCAACTTCAAGACAAAATGGCAGAGCATCCACTGTGCCTTTTCAGTACTTTCTTCTGCATAACTCTGTCCATTTTCTGTCACTGTCACCCCCATCCCTTCAGGTGATCTGAGGCATCACAGTTTAAACAGAGGCACTCACTGACACATTGTATATCAGAATTATTCTGTACGGGCTTAGTCAGTCATGTGCAGCAATTTAAAATTTTTATATGATTCTCTTAGAAAACAGATTGAGGCAGTTAAATACCTAGGAGTTGAGATGTCTTAAAATAGCCTCCCCTCACTGGCCCCACTCTCTTCCTTCACTCCAGCCTTCACTGAAGGGGCGGCCCTTCTCTTTGATAGAACCCACCATCCCCCCCTGCCTGGACCTGGATCCTTGGCCTCAGCCTCCCTCTGACTGACAGCTTCTGAAGCCACTGGCTCACTGAGGAGGAAGGCACTGCACAGTCACTGGCCCCATGGCAGCTGTTGAGGATGGGAGGGAGTGGGGAGGTCTGAGGAAGCAGACGGGCAGCCCTGTCTGAGAAGGAAGGACCTGCTGCATGCCAGGCACTGTGAGGAGTGCTTCATATGTGTTCTCTTATCTGATCTTCACAACAACCTTGCAGTTTGGCACTGTTGTTACTCTTCTCTTATAATTGAGGAAACTGAGGCGACCAGAGATTAACTGCCTTGCCAAGGGTCATAGAGCTAGTGTCTGAGCCTGGATTTGAACTTGGCTCTTCCTGACACCATGCCCAGTGACCATGTCATCCAAGCTCTGTGGCTTTAGGACCTGCCAATCTGCAAGCATGTGTTAAGCATGCATTATATGCCAGGCACCACTGAATGCTGGGATTATCGAGAGCAACAGAATCTGGGCCTCGTTCTCCTGGAGCTCCCAGCCTGTATCGGGGACAGCATGCAGATGTCTCTGTACAGCCAGGTCTGCGAGCAGGGGCAAAAGATCCAGGAGGTGATCCCAGAGGAAGGCACTGCCTGGTGAGGAGAACCAGGGAAGCCTCACTGGGAAAGGGAGAGTTTGGCCAGAACTTACAGGGAGCCGGGGTGTGAAGAGGAGGAGGAGGATTTCAGGCGAAGGGGCCAGTCTGCGCAGTGGTGAGGAGGCCTCAGCATCACCTCCTGGGGATTTAAGACCATCTCTGGGCTGCTGATCCTCACATCTGAAACTAAATGTGCCCAAAACAGGACTCTATCTCTTCCCCTCAAACCCCTCCCTTCCTACAGGCAGCACCATACTCACTGTTGTCAAAGCCTGTGATTTCACCTCTGTGGTATCTCTGCCCCCTCACACCTTGATTAGGGCAGTAGTTGCTGGTGGGTCGGCCTGCCTCAGGTCTCTCCCCACTCTAATTCATTTGCCATTTGGCCACTAAAGCAAAGATCTGACCACATCAGCAGCTCCACACACACTCAATAAGCTCCACTGGCTCTGTTTCCTTTAGGAACAAATACAAAAAGCCCTTCACCTGGCTTTCCCAGGCTTCTCACCCTTATTCCCCAGCACATCCTCTTCTCTCCAGTGACACTGGCTGCCTTGCTGTTCCCCGTGCCTGGAGCTCATCCTTCCTCCTCTCCAACTACTGAGCTCCCTGGCTTCCTTTAAGTCTCCACCAAAATCCTGCCTTCTACAGGAAACCTTCCCCAACCCCCTCTTAATTCCAGAGCCTTCCTCTGTTAATTATCTCCTCCTCATCCTACATCTGGCTGGCTTTATATTTCTTTTCATGTTGTCTCCACTGTTAGATTGTAAGCTCTTTGAGTATCCACAGTGCATTGTATATATAGCTTGATAAATGTTGACTGATTGACATGGAAGGGGGAGATAGGTTATAAAGGACTTTGAATGCCAAACAGAGGATTTCTATTTGACCTTTAAAGTGATAAGATTCCACCAGAGTTTAGTGAATTGGAGTATGACATGGTCAGTCCTTTAAGAAGATCACTAGTGACCATCTGGAGAATGGATTGGAGTAGGGAGAAATTGAAGTGATGAGGGCCTGGTCTAGAGTAATGCAGTGTCAGAGGAGAGAAGAGGGCCTGTTGGAGAAGTGCTGTAAAAGCATCTTCAGTGGGCCTTGGCGCCATGATGCAGATGGGGGAGGTGGCATGAAACTGACTCCTAGGTTGGGAGCCTGATGGACTGGGAGGAGGGTAGAGCCCCAAGAGTAACAGGGGAGTTAGGAAGAGGAAAGGATTTCAGTTGGAGACAGGGCATGGGGAGAGTTAAGTTCAGGACATTTTGAGTTTTAAGATGTTCTTAGGACATCCAGTTTGAGATGTCCAATGGGCAGTTAGAACTGCAAGATTGGAGGTCAGGAGAGAGACCAAGAGATCCAGGAACCACCTGCACAGAGTAAAAGGGAGCCAATACCATCCCCAATCCAAATAGTACAGGTGGAGAAGGGACAGCCCAGGACAGAGCCTTGGGGAACACTCACAGTTAGCAATGATCTGGGTTGAGATTCAGCAAAGGAGAATGAGAATATATACCCAGGCAGAGGGAAGAGGAGAGAGCTTCACGTGTCACAGAAAGTTGGCAAAAAGAGAGGGCTTAATGGGGTCAGAGGCTACAGAGAAGTCAAGAGCTTGGGCAGTGAGAGATTGGCCAAGAAAACCCCAGGGGGGCCATGGAGGTTCAGAAGGGACCAAAAAGCGACTGGGCAGATGGCTTGCTTGCTTCTGTCTCCCCCTAGATCATGAGCCTCTTTTGTTTGCCCGGCACGCAGTTCATGCTTCATGAACATTGATCCACTATTGCCCATTATTTACACCTCTTGCCAAACCTTCACTTTAGTGCTTACTGACCCTCCTAGAAAATCAGGGCAGGGGAATCCAAAAGGAAACTGAGTAGTATTCCTTTGCAGCCTAGGCACGGGCTGCAGGGTGGTCTGCAGCTCCTCCATCCTAGATGAAAATGTGATTGGGAAATATTTAACAAAACAAAACTCCCTCCCTGGAACATGGATACTGTTAACAGGGTTTTCTGAGTTTCCCCCAGGGATCCTTTCACACAGTTCAGTGGCGCGGTTTCTCAGTTGGACACCACAGGCCTGGAACCTCAGCTGTGTCTGTCTGTCTTTGTGATTAGAAGGCCATCACTGCCCAGGTGGAGGAGAAGCGGAGGAAGAAGCAGCTGGAGGAGCAGCAGAGAAGGCGGGAGGAAGAGGAGGAAGAGCGTCGCCTGGCGAGGGAGCGAGAAGTGCTGCAGAGGCGGTTTGAGGAGGACCTGCTCCAGCAGAGGCGCAAGGAGGTGAGTGGGACCTGGCCTGCACTTCTCCTGACAAGAGGAGAAAGCTGGAGGGGAATCATGAAGCCAGGAAACAGTGACCATACGTCTGCCTTGAGGCTTTGCGTCCATCTCCCAGCAAAGGAGGAATGGTCACCACGTGACTCATTCAGGCGGCACTGATTGTGGTCATGTGGCAGAAGGGTGGGCTCTGGTTTAGCCTGGGGCCATTGGTACTGTGAGGTTTTGGGGTGGCGATCTGGCCATCTGTGCTAGCTTCTAGAACATGGAACACCAGTTACTGCACCAATAGGCAGCTTTAGAGCCCAGCTCCAGTAAGGAGGCCACATGTGGACATTTACAACGAGATTTTCTGGAACAATCGCTATTGATTTCTTCTGCTTTGTCACTTCAATATTTTCAAGTTTAAGAGATCTGGCAGCACTCCTTCTGTCCAAGACCTTTGCAGAGTCAACAAAGCTGCCCACACACCCTACCCCTCGCAGTCTCCTACAGCGCCCTTTGTCCGGCCTCGGGGACTTACTGCCCTTCTTGTACGCTTTGTCCTTCCCTCGGTAGTTTTTAAGGCCTTCTTTGTGGTCCTCATGGGCAATGATCAGCGTCCTTTGTATTTAGGCCTCTAAAGATATCTTCTTAGATAATCATATTTTGCAAATTGTCACGTCAACATCCATTTGTTCCCCAGTCACTGTGGGCCAGGCTGTGTGCTAACCACTGGGTCTACAAAGAAGAGTAATCACGCTTCCTTTCTCCTTCCCAAGTTGTCCCTTCTGCTTAATGTGGCCGTGGGTTTGGCAGATTGATTTAGCTATGTCAGTCCTTCCCCCAGATATCTGTATTTGCCCTTGTGAGCTGGGCTCCACCTGCAAGAGGAAACCTGGCATTCGCACCATCTCTGAAGCTGTAGCCCAGAAATACAGAGCTCACTTTCAGGTGCTGCCTCATTAACCTGCTCTTCTCTTCTGGGTCTCAGCTTCATTCAGAACAGCGATTTTTAAAATACCATTTGGGCCTCTTAAAGGCTCCAGTGTTTTTGCTCAGGACTTCATAATCCTTAGCTACTACTAGTTGAAGATAAGGGCCTTAGAGGGAAAATGAGGCTACAAAAAGGAAGTGAACAGCTCATTCTGAAGAAAGAGAAGAGAATTTGAATTTCAAATCAGAGCTTAAAAAGCAGAAATGACAGGCCTTTGGCCAGGGATGGAGCCCAGCTAACAATAGCCAGAATATATTTGCCTGCAATCCGGGAGGACCTTTGAGATCTGTTCCAGTTTTATGGATCCAAAGGACAGGCTCTTGGAGAACTTAAGTACTTTGTTCAACCTGCACACCTGAAGAGGCCTTCAAACTGGAATCAGAAAAAAAAAAAAAAAGCCTTTTAGCACAAAGCCACCCCCGGCAGCACCAGCCACAACCCAGAGAAGCCAGTGATTTATAAGAAGGTAAGACACGGCTGATATCTACAGCCTCTGTCCACAAATGTAAACATCAGACTCAAAATCATAACACAAGAAATGAATACAATTTAATTGGTGTCTTAGATTACGACCAGAATGTGGGAATGAAAGGGCACGTATTTAAATAAAAAGTGCAGTGGAACAGTTGGATACACGTAGACCTCTCTCTCTCTCCTCTATTTCCTTGTGTCTGTTTTTGAACCAGAGTATCCATGGCAATGCTAGTGTGGCCATCATGTATATTGTGGACCATGGAAGCCAGCTGGGAGCAGGCGTAGGACCAGGCTAGAGTCAGAATGGAGGAGACTTTCACTGGTTCTTTCTCCTCAAAGCAGAGCAGCTGGGAAGTGGTGCCTGTCATGGGAAAACATGAGCCTGGAAGCTGCTAGAAACATGCTACACATGGCAGGCAGCCGTGGCTGTGGTTTGTGCCCCCAGAACTCCTGGAAGTGGGTAGCAAAGAGCTGAGAGGATGGCAAGACACCTTGCCCTAAGGTGCTTTTTAAAAAATAGATGCTAGGGGCGGCTAGGTGTCGCAGTGAGTAGAGCTTCGGCCCTGGAGTCAGAAGGACCTGAGTTCAGATCTGGTCTCAGACACTTAACACACAAACAAAAACCTAGCCGTGTGGCCTTGGGCAAGTTACTTAACCCCAATTGCCTTCCAAAAAGCAAAAAAAAAAAAAAAAATAGATGCTACTCCTCTTTTGCTTTTACATCTTCAAGATTTCCCCTGTAACTCTCCCTCTCCCAGAAAGTCATTCCCTAAAACAGACTCTTTTGTTAAAAAGAAGAGGAAATAGAGGGAAAATGTCTGCGAGAGTCACCAGCACATTAAGAAGGAAGTCCAGCACTCTGGGTGATCACACAGCCGAGGCTGCCCCGCTTCTGCCTCGGCTGGTGGGCTGGGTCTCTCTTGCCTCTTCTCTGAGGCCAACCATCCCTCTGTGACTGCGGTGCTTCTTTGGTGCTGTTTTCCCAGCTCAGAGCACCTCTGTCTGTGCTCATTAACATGGGCGGCTTGGCTCTTCTCCAGTCTACTGGTGTCCACTTTGTTTTCAGTTCTTTACCCCACACAAAGTGCTGTCGATATTTTGGTGTCTGTGGAGGTTTTATTTCTGTGGGTGACATCCTTGGCTTAGATGCCAAACAGTGGACTCTGGGTCAAAGTAGCCACCTAGATCATTCCAGTTGCTTTCCAGAAGAGTTGTCCTCATTCACAGCTCCACCAACAATGCCTCAGCATGCCTCTCCAAGAATTCTAATAGTGACTCTCCCCATCTTTATCCTCTTTGCCAGTTTACTGGGTTTGGGGTGAAACTTGAGGGTTTGCAGCACCCCCTTGTAGGGTTATTGATGGTTTGTCAGCCTTCTCTCAGTGATGGCTTGATCGTTTCCTTGGACACTTACCTTCTGAGGAATGCCTTTCTGGACTGTGACTCTCAAGGGTGTGGGACAGTGCCCTCAACAGTGAAATTCTGATGGCACAAACAATCCTGAAGAGAACGAAGTGCATTGATTGAGGTCCAGTAAGCATTCCTATATGCAGGGCCCTGTGGATCCCCAAACCAGAAGGGAGCAGCCTCCACACCGAGAAGGTCATACCATGCATGCAGGGTGGGAACAAAGCTTTCAAAGTGACCGAGAGGGACTGTTCTGGAGGAACTGGCACCAGAGCTGATCCCTGTAGAACCAAAAAGATGGGCATGCACTCCCAGTCTGGGGAGCAGGAGATGAGATGGGCTGTGCTGGGGAGGTGACTGGAAATGGATAAAGGGGAGTAACGTGAAGTGGCGGAGAGCCTCATCTGGGGGCAAGTACGCGATGCTGCCCAGGAGCCAGGGAGAACATGGGGCTGTTTCTGAGCAGGAGAGGGACACACTGACATCCCTTTTTGGAAGTTCAGCTTGGCAGCAGCCTGAGGCTAACAGGCCTCCTTCCCTGCTGGAAGGACCTACTTTGGGGCATTGTGTGGATGGCTCTGCTGCTTGGGCATGGCCTGAGACTCTCACGGTTAAGGAGGATGTAAAACACCATCAGCATAGAGCTCTGTGCTTAAAAGGGCTTTACCGGAATCTCATCTGGGCCTTACCACAACCCTGGAAGTAGGTGCTGCGATGATCCCCATTTTACAGAAGAGGAAACTGAGACAGATAGCAGTCAAGTGATTTGCCCAGGGTCACACAGCGACTATCTGGGGCTGGGTCTGAAGGCAGCTCTTCCTTACACTAAGCATGGTGTTCATGGATGCCCGTGGCTTGTCAGAGGCGCCTAATCACACTGATAGAGGTTTTCCTTCCACAAACATGTGTTTCTGTCCCTCTGGCACTGCAGCATATGGCTTCTGAGAGTCACTGTGGTCCTGAGACCCCAGCCTGGGCTTCACCTGTGTGCCTGGAGGAGGCACCACAGCACAACACTTGGAAAATCACTGAGAGCGAAAGAAGGGGAACCACCCAAACACCCCATGATGAGCTCCCGATACAGAGCTGAGACAGTGGCTGCTGGTCCAGCCTCCACACAACAGCCACCTGGCTTCCCCAAACCAGCTGCCACCTGCACATGGCCCACTACGCAGCTAAAGTGCCCTCTCTTCTCATGCAAGTGGAGGCAGGAAGGCAGGAAGACCCAAGTTCAGATTCAGCCTCAAAGCCCAGCCATGTGACCCTGGGCAAGTCACTTAACTGCTCTCTGCCTCAGTTTCCTCAACTGTAAAATAGGGGTCATAATAGCTCCTACTTCCCAGGCTTCTGTTGAGGATCAGACAAGTGCTAGCCGAAGCCCTGGCACATAGTAGGTCCCGTGTGAGTGCGATCTGTTCTTAGGACAGGCCCCTTCTGTGAGAAGAGGACAGAGCACCCGTCTCAGCTGCTCTGTGAGGCGCTTCGGGGTCTGGGTCTTACAAACGCTGTCTATGCCATGGTCTCCCTGGAGTGCCCAGCCCTGAGGACACACACAGTGAAGGGAATGGCCCTTCCGCCTCTAACAGAGGAGATGAGGGCAGCTACAATCACAAACACAAGAAATGTACAAAAAATGAATAGAAATGAAGTGGGAGGTGGTTTGAGAGGGAGACCCGGCCTGCATTTGGTGGCTCTGAACCTGCTGAGAAAGAAGTGGCTCCCAGCTCCCCCAGATCCTGGAGCAGGCTGGACAAAAACTGGGTTGGACCCAGACAGTGTTCGGAAGCCTTTGGAGAACTCATCAACACCGTGTTCTGGATGAGAGCCCATCTGTCTCCTGGCTCCCTACAAGCCCATCCAAGTCACTCATTTGGGGGGAGGGAGGGAAGGCAGGACAGTTGAGGTCAAGTGACTTGCCCAAGGTCACACGGCTAGTAAAGTCAAGTGTCTGAGGCCAGATTTGAACTAAGGTCCTCCTGATTCCAGAGCCAGTGCTCTATTCACTGTGCCTCCTAGCCACCCCATTGCTCATTCTTTAAAGAACAGGTATCCCTGGGGCAGCTAGGTGGCACAGTGAGTAGAGCACTGGCCCTGGAGTCAAGAGGACCTGAGTTCAAATCTGGCCTCAAACACTTAGCATTACTAGCCGTGTGACCTTGGGCAAGTCACTTAACCCCAGTTGCCCTCCCAGAAAAGGCATCCCTTCAAACAGCTGTCTGCTCCCACCCTTTAAGCTCTGTACATTATTTCCACTTCCTGTCCCTTCTCAGCACCTTGCAGTCTGGCTTCCAACCTCAACACTCCCTAGAATATCTCACCTGAAGGCAGGAAGGAAGCATGTATTCATCACCTGCTTTGTGCACAGGCTCTGGGCAGAGTGCTTCACCATCTCACATCACAAAGATCTCTGCACTGCCCTTCAGTCCCCATCTTTAGTCTTTCTGTAGCACAACAATGTCAACTATTCTCTCTTCTCTAGGTTTCTGTGGTCCTCCACCATCACTGTTAGCCTGGGTAGCTCTGGGTGTGCCTCCTTTCCCCACCCCCCGCCTATGCTGTCCTAGGCCCATCCTCTCTCTGCACTGCCTTAGTGACCTCGCCAACTGCCAGAGGCTTCACAGGTCTCTCTTCCACCTGGGTCACTCTCCTAAATTCCAATACCAGATTACCATGTAGTGGGTGCCAGAGAGGGAGCCCAGACTCACCACGGCTCATCTCCATCCTCCACAATGTCTGTTGTCTCTTGTGTTCACCGAGTCAGCCGCCACCATTCAAACACCATCCACTCGCCTCACAGCTTTCTGCTCCAGACTGCTGCCAAATGGCCTTGCTCAAGTGCACAGCTGAGGAAGCTCTGGGATCTCACAACGTGGCCCTCAACCCTCTCCAGGCTCATTATGAATTCCTCCCTTTCATACACATTTATGGTTAGGCCAAGCTGGCTTTCTACCCTCCGGCCCTTGCCCAGGCTGCCATAGACTTCTTCACTGGCCTCTTAAAATCCCCAGCATAAGCACCAACTCTTACACGAGGCCTTTCCTAATTCCCAACAGCTTCTAGGCCCGTTTTGTTTGTACTTGTGTGTGCACATATTGGATCCCCAAATAGAATGTAGACTCCTGAAGGCAGGCCATGTTTTTTCTTTGTGTTCTCAGTCTCTGGCACACAGTAGGTGGTTAATAAATGCTTGTTATTGAACCAGTTTCATCCATGCAGGAAAGGGGATGTACAGCATTTGTCTTCAGGTCTGAAATACTAGACTGGGAGTGCTTGTCATTAAATGTGACATTTAACCTATCACTTAATGAAGCCTCATTTGATTTTAAAAAGACAAATCTGAAGCAACTGCTAGAACAGCTAAAAACTCGAGCAGCATCTTTGTGTTTGTAGTCTCTCGTACTTAAGGAATAAAAGGCTGAAATGGTAAGAAAGTCCTTTCTCTGGAGTCTAGGGGGATCGAGGAGGGGAGGGCAGGAGACTTGGTTCCCAGAAAACTTTTCGCCCAGTTAAAAGTCTTTGACGGGCTTGTCTTTGGTAGGAAATGATGACTCTGAAGACGCACGAGCTGTACCAGACCATGCAGAAGGCACAGGAGCAGGCTCAGAGGCTGAAACAGGAACAGCGCATCCGGGAGCTGGGGCAGAAGGGTCACGACATCTCAAACCTGCTGCGCGCACTGGGCGGTGAGTAGAGAGGCTGCATGTGCCACGCCATCCCAGGGAGAGCTGGGGACTTTGTTCATGTCTTGCTCTTTTAAAACAACAAAGACCTCTCAAGAACGGAGTGAAAGCCTTAGGAAAGCCCGGCTTCACGTGCCAAAGATCTGGTCCTGGAGAAAGGTACTCTGACGTTACTCTGTGGCACTGAGGGGGCCATGACAGAGGTACTGGGGATGAGAAGAGTGCAGTTCAGCCATCAGTGTCAAGAGGCAGAATCTGAACTCAGGTCTTCTGATGTCAGGTATTGGCAGCCAGGGGTGCCACAATGCAGAGATCACTGGGCCTGCAGGCAAAGGCAAATCCTGCCTCGGACACTTGCAAGCTCTGTGCCTCTGGGCACACCTGTCTGCTTCTGTTTCCTCATCTGTAAAGTAGGGATAACAATAGCACCTCCCTCCTGAGGCTGTTGGGAGGTGCTTCCCTGGCCCACTGTGCACTTTAGGCAAGGCTGGCAGACTGAAGCTTGGGTAGGACATCACCTCTGGGGGGGCTTTGACACCCACAGGCCAGGAAGTAACAGAGAACCTTCGAGGCCCTGCTCTCCTCTCCCCTGACTATCTTCACATTTCTTTCTGCTACAGCAAAAGTGACCAGAAATAATAAGTGGAAAAACGTGAATTATATTGATGTGGCATTCAGTGGTCAAATCAAGCTCCCCTCTCTGCTGGTACTTCACTGCGATGGTATGGACAGTTTAAGGTTCTTATGGGTTAAGCCCAAGTTCTGAGACCACCTTCTCTCCCTGCCAGGTGACTCGGGGCCAGTGGAGCAGAGCCTGGGCACGAGCGGACTTTCACATTCAAGACAAGACTTTTCCAACCAAGTGAGCACTAAAGTCAGTCAAGGAATCAACACTATCACTTCTCCTCGAAAGGACACTGCTGTACAGACTGGTACTTGTTCAGAAATGAGCATTTGCCTCTTCAATTATGCAACTATTTTTAACTGAAACAGTGGGTGATAACCTCAGTTTTAAAAAAAAGTCAGATGTTCTTCTAAATTGTAAGTGCTGGGGTGGCTGGGTGGTGCAGTGAATAGAGCACCAGCCCTGGAGTCAAAAGGACCTGAGTTCAAATGCGGCCTCAGACCCTTAGCACAAAACTAGCTGTGACTTGGGCAAGTCACCTAATCCCAGTTGCCCTGCCTTCCCCCCTCATAAAAATAAAAAGTAATTGCCGAGGAAGCAGCTGAAATTACGGTGGATGTGGGATCCCACTGACTTAGCTTTGTGCCCTCCATTGAGTTCACTTAATGCCCTGTCTGCCTCATTTCCCTAATGTGTGAAAAGGGGTGTTATGCCTGTACTACCTTCTAGAGAGTACCTTTTCCCCCGCTATAAATTCACAGGTAACTGGAATAGTCAGCTAGTCTGCATTTATTATACACCTACTGTGTGCCAGGTCCTGGGAATACAAAAAAAAAAAGGCCAGAGAGCTGGTACTGTGGAGGCCCCTACAGAGGGCAGCATCGGGCAAGGTGCTTATAGAAGGTGGGATCTTAGCTGAGACCAGAGGGCAGCAGGGAGGGGAGATGGCAGAGGGCACATGGGCTCTGCAGAATGCGGTGATGACAGCCTACGCCACATGGCGGCAGATTTGACTTCTTTCTGCTGGTTCCATTTGTGCTGGGACAGGAGCCGAGCCGTCCCCTCAGCCCCCGAGGATACCCCACCCAGCGTCACTGTACGCTGAAATTCAAACTAGCCCAGTTAACTCTGGTGGGAGAGTCTAACGGAAAGCCATTAAGTTGCCTCATTTTTTAAAGTGTCCTCTGCTGTTCATCTGTTCCTTATTTAACCAGCCAGTCCTGCTGAGTTTCACATTTATTAAATCACGTGTTCAGTATTAGGGAGGATCCACGTTGGATAAGAGATGGCATTTACAGTCTAGTAGACTGGAGTCTCCGGATCTGTCCATCCTCCTTGAGGAGGGGCAGGGCTTCCTTCCCATCTTTACTGCCAGAATTGAAGGGCATTTTCTAGTTTTCCCCATTCTTCTGTTAAATTAGATTTTAAAAAACAAAACGCTCAGTCTTTCTGTGTTGAAATCAACCCCCAAGTAGAAGACTTGCTGCTCCCTGCCTTTTGGGTGGCCCATGCTTTGAACGTCATTTCATTCTAATTAGCTACGTAGTGAGGACTTCAGAGAAAAACAACTTATGGAATTAGGCCCCGGGGCGGGGTGGGGAGGAGGTGTTGCAGACCGCCAAAGAAGTGACCCCAAATCTCCTTTGAATATAGATGATCTGTGCGTAGGAAGAGCCACCAGTGCAGAAATGCACACTCAGTCCACGCCTCAGACGCACACAGACCTCTCCCCCGAGACTTCAGTAGAATCGGACGGACAATTTAACGGCAAGAAAAGTAAGAAAGAGGCACTGCCTGAGGACAAGAAAGCTCCCCCAGAGAAAGAACGCGGCCGTCTCAATGACCTCTATGACCAGTTTGCAAGAACCAAGAAACAAATGAAACACAAAGGGAAATATACAAAAAGACCTGACTGGAACATAAACCAGCCGGCCAGAAGGTACGTGCCTGCCTCAGAAAGGTACCCTCAACACCTGCAGAAGGAGAGGGAAGAGAAAAAGGTAAGGAGACAGATGGAGCTGCTGCAGCTGCTGCAAAGGAACGCTCCCGGCCGCCTCTCCGTGCCCAGGGACGTCTCTCCAGAAGGCACCTGTTCCCCCCACGAGGAAACTGATGCAAGAGCCAGGGGGCGGGCCCCCCGCAGCCACAAGGTAACGGTGCAGGGATGGCTGCAGAGACAGATATCTGCTTCTGCCGGGTCTCTCCTGAAAATGACTTTATTCCATCAAAACAGTATTGGCTTGCCTAAAAGCTCTTCTGTCCTCAGATACTAGTTTTAAATGTTAGATGTGTTTTTCACGTGCTTCAAAATACCTACAAAAAGCTAGTGTGAGATGCTGGCTTTTTTCACTCGAGTCAGTGACAATGTCCTGATTAGCCCAGCACTTCTGAAACTGGGTCTCAACCCACAGTGTGAGAAGCACAAGTAGGATAAAGTTTAAGAATAAGCCCTGGTTTATCCAAACTTATTCCCTTCCTCTGAAAAGATCTACTTAGCCATGACCACCAGGCTGTCGAAATAACCTTCTGGGTTTGTTTGCCTTTCTTTTCTTTAATTCTAGGAAGAAGAATTGAAAAAAATCAACTCCAGCAAAGAAAGGTATTGACCAATTGTAAATGTTGTAGGTCTTGAAGGACAGAGAAGGCTTGTAGTGCCTGGAATGGTTGTGGCATAAAAGGCTCATCCACTTGAAAGGGGAGTCTGGCTGCTGGGAACCGAAAGTTAACTCTGCAAGTTCCAAGGCCCAGCACACATTTTATACATGAGGAAATGAACGTAGTTGTAACCAAGAGTCACTGCAGATACAGAGGACAAGTTTGCCAAACTCAGCCTGGCACTGAGCTCCTCAGGGAAGGCTCCCGGGATCTCAGTAGGCACAGGTGGTTGGAAGGATGCAGGCTGATCTCTCTTCTCATTGATTTGGGAAGTCCTGGGAGGAACATACTCCAAAGAGGAGCGATGGTCCCTCTGCCACTGTTCTCAATGACTAACAAAACCAGGATTCAGAGTCAGCCAGAGTCTCTCACAAGTACCAGCTCTCCATCTGGCAGTGACTGGCTACGTGTGAGTCTACATGGTTAACAGAATAACCCAAACCCCTCCTTTATCTTAGCCTGCATTGAGAAAGTGTCCAAGACAGCTAGGGAAATGATAACAGTATGACTCTGTGCCCCGGACAGGACTCCCATCTGGAGTGTTCAGTCTGTGGCCTGTCTTAGGAAGAGCAGGAATAATATGCAGAGTCAAAAAGAAGGCAGCCAGATGACCAAATGCCACATGGGAATGTTCAGTAAAGAAGGGTTTCATCTGTGAGACTAAACTGGGCAAAACTAGAAGTGGTGGCTATGTGGTGTTGTCAAAAAGCACCATTCATCTTGGTGTAAAGTTCTCCCCTTTTGGGGGGCATCACATGGGCCTGCCAATTAGTCCTGTGGAGCTAGAACGTAGTTCATCCTGTGAGCCACTCGCTACCACAGTTTGCTTATGGAACCTAAAATACCCAGATCACAAGGACACGGGAGCTCGAATCTTAAAAGGACTGTGTGAATGGAAGCTGTTATTACCCATGTTAAAATTAGTACCAGGCAGCAGACAGGTTTAAGTGCCTGTTTGGTGCAAAAGACTGTGCCTGGTATTAGAGATGTCAGCTGTCTTCGAGAAAGGGGCACACTGAATAGCCCTCCATCTTAAAGTCTAAGAGGGGACCATGACAAATTCACAGGTTAATCACTGGGGTGTGGACATGAAAGTAAATACGAAGGTAGCCTATGAACTTAGCTTTAGAATATGGCTGTGGAACACAGTGAGCATGGGCAGAGAAAGGCAAAGACGAGAATCCACATTGAGGTCCCACATTGGTGGGACAGGCTTTTCACTAATTGGTGAGACCTTTGAATGCTAAGCCAAGAAGGTTTCTCTGCTCAAAAATCTTCAGGGATTGACTTGACCACGTCTGTGAATAAGGAAGATTTGGTCCAGCCTCAGTATTCAGAATGGACTGAAATGGGGAAAAGTATAGGGTCTGTCATGAAGCCACAGAGGTAGTCCAAGTAGATGGGGAGGAGAGCCTGTACTATCGTGGCAGCAGCAGGAATAGGACAAGTGACTGCAGAGGTGGAGGCTTTGATGACAAGTCTCAGAGAACTAGTGGTGCTAGGGAGTGGTGAAGACAGCCAGATGGGACTCTGTTTGGGACCCTGTAGAAGATAGAGGCAGAGGGGTCCCTGTAAGCCACCATTTGGGTCAGGAGATCTGTAAACTTACAAATATGTAAACTGGTTGGAAGAAGTGAAGAAATCTGAAACAGTCAAGGGAAAGAATTAAGAAATAAATAGGAAAAGGACGGAACCTTGGGAAGGTAACATCAAGCTTAAGGAATCCTTTAGTCCTACTTTCCTTTTAATATCATTGTGAAATGAGATTACAAAATTGTTTAAGCGCAGATGAACTAAGCTTTCTTTGAAAAGAATTTAGAGAAGATAATTTAGGACAGGTTTACATTGTGCTTTCTGTGGGCCAAAATCATCTAACCCTAAAGAATGCAACTAGTTCGTTCCTTTTTAAAAAACAGATCTGAATCACCTCCTGTTCCAGCAGTACAGAGCCGACTACAACAAACACAGCTAAAACAGACCCATGCAGCACATGCTCCTGAACCTCCGCAGTTCATCCCCTATGTACGAACCAACGAAATCTACTGTCTGGACCCAGATGCGCCCTCATCTAGGCCTTCAGGCTATGATCCACAGAGTCCCCATTTAAATGGTGAGAAAACCATCTTGGGAATATCTCTATGAAATTCTGAAACCTTGAAAGCCAATATTTACAGGAAGGAATTCTCATCATTCAGAGAAAAGTTGTAAAAAATTAATTAGCCCTTCCAGCATTCCTCTCTTCCTTGATTTATGGTAAAAAAAACTTTAACCAGATTTTTATAGACTCCTGCATGCCTGTCTTTTTATACCAGTTAGGTGGGGCAGGTGGAGAGAGTGGGTTCAGATACAGTTTCCAACACTTTTAATTTGGTGACCCTAAAACAAGCCAACTAACTTGTCTTCCTCAGTTTCCCCACTTGTAAACTTGAAGGTAGGAGAGCACCTACTTCCCAGGGTGGCCTGAGGATCAAGTGAGATACTTGTAAACTCTGTATCCAGCCCATACCAGGCACTATAGAAATGTTGATTATCATTATTCCCTTCCCCACCCACAGAGAAGCCATAGCAAAAATTGAACCTAAATGGAATACATGTGAAATTAGGGGAAAGATTTTCTCAACTCATTTTGTCAAACTAGATTCTGACTACGGAGAAGAGATAATTGGCCCAGAGAATGTGAGAGATCCACTTCTCAATCCCAACTTGGTGAAAAACAGAGACAGACAGCAAGCAATCCTTAAAGGCCTGTCAGATCTGCGACAGGTACGAATGGTTTTTTTTATTAAGCACAGCTTACATCATAGTTCCAAAACCTACATGTGAACATTTTATTAACGAATGTTATTTGAATTTTTAAGTATCATTACACTAATGTCATTTAGATTTATAACAGTACCAAGTTTGGCCCTATTTTAGCAACTTGTGTAGAAAACCACAATTAAATCCATTAGGATGATTCAAATTCCAGAAAACTGCTGTTAAATTTAGTATTTTAAATTCAACCCAAATATAGAATCGTGAGTCAGCTAAAACATCAATTCAAACATGATTTTATTAAATGAAAAATTTACATTTTTTAGAAAGTTGAAATAATTTTCAAGAAACAATTATACACAACCCAAAAATGATGAACATAAGCTGGTGAGAGAAGCGTAACATTAAGCATCATCAGCTCTCAAGAAGCCCACAGACAACACTGAGATGATGTTCCTTTCCCAAGCTCACCGGTTCAAGCTGTCACACACAGCCATCAACATTGTACCTTCTCTTACTGAGTTTTCATTTTCCCATCAGTCTATTTTTGCTCAAACCCAGTCATCTTCCCAGACTGAGAAATGAAGAGCATCCCAACTCCCCTTTGTCTATGTCCTAACTGGTGACTGACCAGGTTCAGTATCACATCCATAAGATGGGATCATCACCTTCTCCCTGAGCAGTCTCTCTACTGACCCTACCCTCCATGGGCAGAGTAAAGCCAGAAGCTTGAAAAATCATCTGAGAGTTACAGCTGGACTCACCTTTGTTCACACTGGATTGGGTTCTTCATGGAAATTCTTTTGAGTAAAACTTTAAAAAAAAAAAGATCTTTTTTTTTTTTAAAACTTACTTAAAAAAAACATAAGTTTAAAAAAAAAAGATCTCTATCACAGGCTGCGTGTGAATCAGTAATGACATATATAAAGGGGGTTATTAGTTTTCATGGTTTGGTCTCTTTGGCCCTATACTGCTTTTAATGTTACTTGTATCATCACTTGAAAATAAAGTTACTCTGGAAACTACTTAGAAATGATCCGTTTCCTTAAACAATTTTACAAATAGCAATGGTTTCTCAGAGTTTGCTCTCTCACAGAATGGAAGGTTTTATGTGATGTGACAGATGTATTTACTGAATGTGTGACACTTCTGGGGAGAGCCCAGCCCACATCTGAGGCTTTCTTTAGACACCAAAAAGATAGAGTCTCATGTTTTCAAACAAGAAAGGAAGGAACTCTGAGACACTACCCCCACTCCTCAATTCATAAATGAGATGTACCCAAGGTGTACCCTTTTGCAAAAAAGAACTAAAATCTGAGGTCTGATGACGGAGACAGGCCAGGCCATGTCTGAAAGTCCACGGCAGATCCAAATCACACCACTCTAGAAAAGAGCCAGCTTGCAATTATGGTAGCACTGTCACAAAATCCAAATGAGAAATTTGTGAGGATGGTTGTTTTTATTAAGAACAGCTCCAGAGCTATACAGACCCAGGCAATAGTATTGTTTAATGTAAAATCGCAAAAAGTTGAGAAATGATTTGCATGAACTAACAGGCCAATTTAATTTCAGGGCCTTCTCCAGAAGCAGAAAGAGCTGGAAACTCATCTCATTCCTTTAGCTTCAAATCAAGAAGACTTTGATTCTCCATTCTAATGTACAGAAGTGAGAATACATCAAGCCAAACTATTTATATTGGATTATAGCTCTCATTACTGGCTTAACAGCATTACATTCATTAAATTATAAAATAATGTATTGATTCAGCAGCCATGTTTCTATACTTGAAATTGTTCAGGTTACTTTATTGAAAAATGATCTATTAAAAACTTTGTAGAATGTAAATATATTTTTTCAAAGAATAAAATGGTAAATGTTTTTGTAAAAAATTCAGCAATTAGACCTCATTATTTATTACTTCCGTTCAACCAGTTATAAACAAGTTTTACAAAAGATAGATTCTATTTACACTTACCTTAATATGGTCTCAAGTTTTCATGGTATTACAAAATGCTTCACAACACTTCCTATGTAAGCCATGCATTTTACATATTAAGTTTAATGGTAACATGAAGGTGATAGCTATATGACAACACTAATAAATTATGATCTGTTTAATTACTGAAACAGCCCAATCTATATTCACAATATTCACAGATTATGGCTTGTATTTTTAGCCATAATTATAGACTATAGGGAGGAAATGACTAAAAAGCAAACAGAAGTAGTGCTTCTTCAAAACAACTGGCAGAATATATAACAGAGACAGCTCTAGACCCTTGAGAACCATGCCCAAGAGCACCAAAAACACAGGGCCTGGGCTGACTTTGTCATCTGAGGACCAACCTAGTCAACTGCAGGAAGATTATTTTCTAGAAAGGGAGAATTTTTTATTAAAGGACTACTCAAATCAATAAAATCTCAGGTTGAAAATTTAACGACTGATTCTTGCCTCTGACCTGGACAAAACTTTTCTTCTATTATAAGAAACCTTAATCTTTAATTTTGGTAGGGTAGAAAAGGACAAGAGGGTTACCATGTATGACCTCTACTGATAGAAAACAGAAATCCAAATTTCCATTTAAAAGGACTAATTGAAATGAATTTCAATTTAAGTTTTATTTTTCAAAATAGTAAAGTCTGAAAGGAAAGGGCCAATGGAAGATGAAATTTTTACTATGTATACTATACTACACCAAAGAAAATTCACCTTCCTAACAAACTATAGCACTTTATACAAAACTGTCCTGAAACGCAAATACACCATAATACAACTAAAAAGGAATCTCCAATACTCTTAAATTGTTCCAAGATTTCAGGATTTTTAAACAAAAGCTAAAGATGAAACATTTTTAAATGAATCTGCACTGTTTTTTAGGTGAGCTCTAATTGCAATATTTCTCTGGGCTTAACATTTATATGTAAAAATGCTGTACAAAAATTAGAACCAAATAAATACAATAACATAATATTTAGCAAAAAGTGGTTTTGTATAGTCTGATATTACATTAGGGAAAAAAAAGGAAAGCCAACACTCATTCAACTTTACATTAAGAGACTTCAGTCAAAAGCCCAAGTACAATTCAAATACAAATGTACAAACTTAAAAGTGTCCACACACGAGATAATTCAAGTACAATACGTGTTAAAAATATATATATATGTATATTTATTTCAATTTGCAGATGCTTCAACTGTTACAGGCCATCATGATTTAAATAAGACAAGAAAACATTTGAGAAAGGACAAACATTTTGTTCAGAGAATAAAATATAAATTGTTAATTCACTTTAAGAAGCAGAAAAAGTCCACAACAACCTATAAAAAAAAGTCATTGTATTTATTTCTGTTTTGAATATGGCCTAGAAGAATCATTTACATCCCAACTAACTGGAGATGAAGATTTATCTGTTTCCAAGCCTTGACTATAAGCAGACAGGAAATAATTCCCACCTTCTTGAGTCTGACTAGTTGAAAGAGTATATGGTGTTCCCAAAAAAGTCTGATGAGTGAGAACATTAAAATGACTGAATTGATGGGACATGCTCAACTGCCTACTACGATAAACCTGAAAGTCGTCGAAGGGAGCCGATTCCACGGATTTGCTCGTCTCCTTGTCTGAGCCTGCCGCTGCAGCCACAATGGGCTGCCCCTCTTCTGCACCAAGTTCCCAAGTCTTATTTTCTAAAAACCTTCTCTGCCTGTCAGTAGACAGCTGCAACTGAGTTTGAGAAATTTCTTTTTGATCTGTTGCACGTGATCCTTTGGTCTCTATTTCCAATGTTTCTGAATGAGAACTGCTGCACACTTCAATTTGTGAAGTTTCATCCCCTGAATCCAGAGACATATCCTCTTCGTCCTTTTCATCACTTTCTAAAAGAGCTACATTTAGAGAAAAAAAACAAAGTCCTACTCTATTGAAATACATAATTTGTTTTTAAAATCACACACTACTTACACAGCATAATGCTTCAGAACTGCAAGTCCAAAATCCCTTAGAGCTTGGTCTTCCGCCACAAGTTCACTTACTCACCAACACTCACACACAACCTTTAGGTGTGAATGTCCAGATATTCCGATGCTAAAAGCTTCTGCGAAATGTGTTCACGTTTAATGTTGGGAAATCCCAACTCCCAGCTCCAAAGGGGTTAATGTCAAAACAGCATCTAAAGTTATACGGTAGTTCAGTATTTGACAATACAATTACATGATAAAATTTGACATCTAAGATCACTTGATTACTGTCTAATTTAGCCAAGCTACCAAGAGTTTTACTAAACTGCATTCCCTTCCAAGAAAAAAACAATCTTTTTGGTTTATAATAGACCTTGAACCAATGCGATACTATCTCAAATGAAATACTGTAGGTAAGCCAACTAAACTGAAGTTTTCCATGTAAAAGCTTTAAGAAAAAAAATCTAGAATCTCAAAGATAAATATCAAGGTCCAGCCTCCTATACTTTACAAATAATCAAAGCAGCAGCCCACCAAGCAGAGAGACTAAGCTCTCTTCCTCTCCCCAGGCCAACACCAGCCAGTGGGTTGTCAGCCTCATGATATCCTCAGTCTCCTCCTTAGAGCCCTTTGATCTGATTTTAACTACAAGGGCAAGGCAGGAAATAAACTCAATCACCAAGTGGAATTTCTCTTCACTATCACCACTTAGCTGCATAAACTTGTGTTAAACTCTAGGTGATAAACTACTTGAAACTTCTCAAATACATTTCAAAATATCCACTTTAACCATCTTAAGTAAAACAAGTAAAATCATTACTCTTTTGGTCTGCCTTAAGTATTATGGGGTTCGCTGAAAAATTACCTGATTGTCTTTCTAGACTCTCATTAGCACCGTGAGGCAGAAGCTTCTCTTCTGTTAATGAATTGTGATAGCCCACAAGGCTCTGAAAATTCTGCATGAAATCTTCAGCCGTGGCAACCACGATTCCATTATCTGTGTAGCTGGAAAGCATTCTGACATTCTTTTCTAAACAGATTTTCAGAAAAATAAAGACAATTTAATGATTTGCACCTGAGCTAAAACACAAGCTCCATTCTCCAGATTTCCAGAATCACAATAACCAAAAAGCTTTCTTTTTACCTGTTAAAAAGACAACATGTCGTTGCTGTATATTCTGAGCCTGAAGTCTGATGAGACAATCCAATTCAGGAGCATTCCGAGTTTGAGAATCACAGTTGTGGTATGACAGAATTTCAACCAAATGTTTTTTCTGATAGACATTCAAAAGCGTCAACACATTTAGAGCTTTAGCATTCAATCTGTAAAATTAAAAGTTGTATATCTAGATCTGCTTTTCTAAAACTTGGTACAAAAGTATTTACATCAGGTTGATTTAAAATGACATTTTCTCAAATAATCAAGGTGGCATAAATACCAAAACCAATTTTAAATCCTGTGTTACTATAGCTAGCTACATTTTATATTCTTATTAAACTATGCAAACTAATATTTAGCTTTAAACTTAATTTAAATTTTAAAAATATTAGAACAATTAATTTCAAGAAAAACATCACTTTGATCTAAGAAGTATTTCCACATTTTATTTTGAGTTGAAAGTCAGTATGGCATAGCAAAAGAAGAAGAAAAGATGGAGAAGGGAGGGGAAAGGAAAGGAGAGAGGAAAGGGAAAGGGAGAGGAAAAAAAGGCTCTGGGATAGAAAATGAGGAATCGAACCTCCCAATAATGAATTTTCCATTTAGGATTAGGACCAGAGACAACTCTCAATTT
>WOXC01009534.1:0-156016 GCA_011680675.1 Gymnobelideus leadbeateri | reverse complement strand
TATGTATTCGTATGACCACACACACTTCTTCCATTATTTTCATAGTGAGAAAGATATCATCAGTCACAGTTATTGCTTTTCCATATAGGAATGTAAATAGTTCAACTTTGATAAGTTCCTTTTGATTTTTTTTCCCTGATTACCTTCTCAGGCATCTCTTGCTTCTTGTGTCTGGATGTCAAATTTTCTATTCAATTCTGGTTTTTTCCTCAAGAATGCTTGAAAGTCCTCTATTCCACTGAATGACCATATTTTCCCCTGAAACAAAATACTCAGTTTTGCTGGGTAGGTGACCCTTGGGTTCATTCCCAGTTCTTTTGCCCTCTGGAATATCATATTCCATGCCCTTCGATCCTCAGTGTAGAAGCTGCCAGGTCCTGGGCTATTCTGATTGTGTTTCCACAATATTGAAATTGTTTCTTCCTGGCTGCTTGTAGTATTTTCTCCTTGATCTGGGGATTCTGGAACCTGGCTATAATATTCCTGGGAGTTTTCTTTTGGGGATCTTTTTCAGGAGGTGATCAGTGGATTCTTTCAGCCTCTATTTTGCCCTCTGGATCTAAAACATCAGGGTAATTTTCCTTGAGAATTTCTTGAAGGGTGATTTCTAGGTTCTTTCTTTGATCATGGCTTTCGGGTAGTCCAATAATTTTTAAATTGTCTCTCCTGGATCTATTTTCCAGGTTAGTGGTTTTTCCCATGAGATATTTCACATTGCCTTCTAATCTTTCATTTGTTTGGATCTGCTTAACAGCATCTTGATTTCTCATAAGTCATTAGCTTCCATTTGCTCCAGTCTAACTCTGAAGGAATGAATCTCCTCAGTGAACTTTTGAGATTCTTTTTCCATCTGGCAAATTTGACTTTTTAAGTCATTCTTCTCCTCATTGCCCTTTTGGGCCTCCTTTGCCATTTGAGTTAGTCTATTTTTTAAGGTGGTGTTTTCCTCAGTCAGGCTGTTGACCCTCATTTCATACTTTTCCTGCATCCTTCTCATTTCTCTTTCCAATTTTTCCTCCACTTCTCTTATTTTATTTTTAAAGTCCTTCTTAAGGTCCTCTATGGCCTGCAACCCGCTCATGTTTTCCTCTGCGGCTTTTGGAGCAGGACTTCTGACCTCACAGTCCTTTTCCCGCTCTATGCCCCCAAAATAGGAGTCTAGGGTTGCATTTTTCTGTTTCCTTTGCCTTGGCATGTTGCCGCTTAATTACTTGACTTTTGGGCTTGTTGCCACACTATGGCTTTAGGGCCAGATAGAGGAATTTTCGTCCAGAACGTGTGGGGGCAACTTCCGTTTCTGGCAAGCTGTAAACCCACCCACGACTTCCACCCTAGATCACAATCCAGATCCAGGGAGGTTAAAGCAAGAGAGATTACCCCCCAAGACTGATCGCTGGATCTCCCTACAAATTTGCAGGCTGGGAGCGGGATCTGCCTCTGAAAACTACAAAATGGCGTTTGTCCTCAGCAGCTTCTAGCCCCCAGGGGAGGGAGCCGACGCATTCCCTAATACCAGTCCCAAAGTCCATAGGACACTAACCTCTTACTTTGTCCCAGGCAAGTCCATGTTGATAATTCTGGAGTCGCCACAGCTCCTGGTGTTCTGGGGTTCCTCCAGCTGGCTGCTGGCCCTGCCGCCCTGGGGCTAAAACCTCGGCTCATGCGGACCTGGGCTCGGCTCGGCTCCTGCGCTCTGCGCGCTGCACACTGCCAGGTCCCAGACCACTGCGCTGGTCCTTCCTGCAGGGCTGCTGGGCTGTCCTCAGCGGGAGTTTAGCTTCTCTGTGTCGTTCTGTGGGTGCTGGGGCTCCGGAAATTGTTCAGAGTCCCCTTTTACATAGTTTGGGGGGAATCTGGGGGCAGAGTGGCTTGGAATGAGCTGTTTCTATTCCGCCATCTTGGCTCCGCCCCCCTAATTCTATTTTTTAAAGTGTTATTTTCTTCAGTATTTTTTTTATGTAAGTTGTTGATTGCTTTTTTGTAATTTTCTTGCATCTCTCATTTCTTTTCCCAGTTTTTCCTCTACATCTCTTATTTGGTATTTAAAATCCTTTTTGAACTCTTCTAGGAATTCCTGTTGGGCTTATGTTCAATTCACATCTTTTCTTTGAGGCTTTGCTTGTAACTGTTTTGACAAAAGTTGTCTTCTGAGTTTGTGTCTTGATCTTCCTTGTCGCCATAGTGGTCAGGTTTTTTAAATTTTATTTTGTTTTTGTTTTGTTGTTATTGTTTGCTCATTTTCCCAGCATATTTCTTGAATTTTTAACTTGATATTAAAGTTGGACTCTGCTCCTGGGGTGGAAGGGACACTGTCCTAAACTTCAGGGTTTTTTGTCCTATTCTTTTCAGAGCTAGTTTTGGGCAGGTCTGTAGGTTTTAATTGCTTCAAACATGGTGTGATTTATAGAGGCCTGGTCACTGCTTTCCTGGCCTGTGTTCTGGTCTTTACCCAGCAATGGACCTTGTTCCCCTGTAATCACAAGTGCTAAGACTCCTCTTGGCCCTGGAACTGTGACCAGATGGCCTGCTCTCTTTCACTCACAAGCACTAGTGCTTCTTTCTGCCTTAGAATGGAGACCAGGGCTCCTGCTTCCTTGTAAATGACCACAGACATTTTTCTTTGCCCTTCAGTTGTTACCAGATTCCCATTTTCCCTGCGGCAGCAAGCACTAGTGCTTCTTCTCACCCTGGGACTGCAACCTGGAACTTTATATAGGCAATGGAACAGGGTCCTAAACCCAGCACCAGTAAAGGGTCCCCTGTGACCTTTTTCTGACCACTTGTCCAACCCCCTTACTATATGTGGACTGAGAGCTCCCAGCTGCTGCTGGAACTGTGGCATGGCCTTTTCTGTGCTCTAGGCCAACTACCACCCTGATAAGACAGACCTTTCTTGTTGACCTCCGACTGTAAAATTGTTTCTATTGACCTTTTGTTGATTCTGACTCTCCAGAATTTGGTTTGAGGTGTTATTTTAAAGTTGTATGGAGGGAATTTGGGAGAATTCACGTGAGTTCCTGATCCTGCTCTGCCATCTTGGTTCTGCCCTCTGTAGATTTTTTAATACTTTTTCTTGCCATTATGTTGTGATTTACTAATAGGGAGAGGTGCAGTGAGATGAATGGGCTTCTTGGATACTCTCTTTGTCCTTAGTAAGTTTGAAATTGATGCCTGTGTCAAGTCACTGCAGAGTTTGAGTTAGGAATGATCCAGGCACAGGAGTGAACTTATGGATTAAATTAGGAAAACTCTTCTAGGAGAAGAGTATCAGAATATTAAATGGAAAGGAGAATATTACTTATCAGTGATGAAGAAGAAAGACCTTGAATAAGGATTGATTTTTGGCTTCCTAGGAAATATAGTTCTATTATTTCTATTCTGTTTTGGGACAAGATAATTCCCAAGTGTTTTTGTAGTGTCAGCTCTTATAGTATAGTACTTAGCCCTGTCATGAAATAGTGATGTTCATGTAAACAGATTGAGACTAATAGGTCTTAGTTATTTTCTTGTCCTTCCCCATTCTTTTTTTTTTTTTTTAGGTTTTACTAATGTGTTTTATTTTTACATTTACAGATCATGCCCAGTATGTGAGAAGTCTCTTTTATTACAAATTAAATCACTCAAGTAAAATTAATAATACAGTGACTTCATCAGAAAGTACATGCAACATCTGTATTCCCTTAGATCTCTATTTTTTTTTTTTTTGGAGGGCAATTGGGGTTAAGTAACTTGCCCAAGGTCACACGGCTAGGTTTTTTTGTTTGTGTGTGTTAAGTGTCTGAGGCCGGATCCGAACTCAGGTTCTTCTGACTCCAGGGCCGGCGCTCTACTCACTGCGCCACCTAGCCGCCCCAGTCCTGTCCGTTTTCAAAAGTGGGTGCTTCCAACTTACCCCCCAGCCTGCCCTCCCTCCCATTGACCCCCCTCTCATCTCCTTATCCCCTACTTTTCTGTAGGGTGAGAAACCCTATTTAGTATGTATGTCATTCTCTCCCTGATCCAAATTCAGTGAGGATAAGGTTTTGCCTTTTTGCCTTCCTGTTCTTCCTCTCCCTTGTAACCATCTTCCTTTGCTTCTTCTATATGAGATAGTTCACCCTATTCTGTCTCTCCCCATCTCTTCTCAATATATTCCTCTCTCACCAATTAATTTCATCTTTTAAGTATCATCCCTTCATATTAAATTCAACCTGTGCCCTCTATTTATGTATACCTGAAAACATACATACACACATTCACATATGTATTCATATGCCCATATACCCTTCTTCAACTATTTTCATACTGAGAGAGGTTTCATTAGTTACAGTTATCATTTTTCCATGTAGGAATGTAAATACTTCAACATTGATAAGTTTATGATTTCTTTTCCCTGTTTACCTTCTCAAGCATCTCTTGCTTCTTGTATCTGAATGTCAGATTTTCTATTCAACTCTGGTTTTTTCATCAAGAATGCTTGAAAGCCCTCTATTCCATTGAATGTCCGTATTTTCCCCTGATACATGATACTCAGTTTTGCTGGGTAGGTGATTCTTGGTTTTAATCCCAGGTCCTTTGACCTCCAGAATATCATATTCCATGCCCTTTGGTCCCTCAATGTAGAAGCTGCCAGATCCTGTGATATCCTAATTGTGTTTCCACAATATTGAAATTGTTTCTTCCTGGCTGCTTGTAATATTCTCTCCTTGATCTGGGAATTCTGGAACCTGGCTATAATATTCCTAGGAGTTTTCTTTTGGGGATCTTTTTTCAGGAGGTGATCTGTAGATTTTTTCAATCTCTATTTTGCCCTCTGGTTCTAAAAAATCAGGGCAATTTTCCTTGAGAATTTCTTGAAGGATGATTTTTAGGTTCTTTCTTTGATCATGGTTTTCAGGTAGTCCAATAATTTTTAGATTCTCTCTCCTGGATCTATTTTCCAGGTTAGTGGTTTTTCCCATGAGATATTTCATATTGCCTTCTATTCTTTCATTTGTTTGGATCTGTTTAACAGCATCTTGATTTCTCATAAAGTCACTAGCTTCTGTTTGCTCCAGTCTAATTCAGAAGGAATGATTCTCCTCAGTGAGCTTTTGAGATTCTTTTTCCATCTCGCAAATTTGGCTTTTTAAGGCATTCTTCTCCTCATTGCCTTTTTGGGCCTCTTTTGCCATTTGAGTTAGTCTATTTTTTAAGGTGTTATTTTCCTCAGTCAGGCTGTTGACTCTCATTTCATACTTTTCTTGCATCTTTCTCATTTCTCTTCCCAATTTTTCCTCTACTTCCCTTATTTGGTTTTAAAAATCCTTCTTAAGGTCCTCTCTGGCCTGTAACCAGCTCATATTTTCATTTGTGGCTTTTGGTGCAGGAGTTCTGCACCAAAGTCCCAATCCTTCTCCTCTTCCATGCTTTGGTCTTCTTTGCCCCCCAAATAGGAGTCTAATGTTGCATTTTTCTGTTTATTTTGTTTCTTTTGCCTAGGCATGTTGCCACTTAATTACTTGATTTTGGGGCTTGTTGCCACAGTAGGACTCTGCCACCAGCCCAGGCAGCTTCCATCCTAAACACTGGGGTTTTCTCAGGTACCGGAGGTATTATTTGGGTGCCCTCTCTGAAGCCCCGCATTTTCTGGCAAGCTAGTCACATACCCCAAGACCTCCACCCCAGACTGCAATCCAGATCCAAGAAGGTTAAAGCAAGAGCAATCCGCCCCCCACCCCCAACTGAATGCCTGTCACCCTACAGTTCGCAGGCCAGGAACTGAAGCTGCCACATGGTGGCTGTGCCGGCTCTACTCAGTGGCTTCTCACCCCCAGGGAAAGAGGCCGATGTGCTCTTACAACTAGTCCCAAGGTTCATACTACACTGACCTCTCACTGTGTCCTAGGCATCTATGTGTTGATAATTCTGGAAACTTGATAGCTGCTGGTGTTCTGGGGTCCCTCCAGCTGGCTGCTGGTCCCACCGCCCTGGGGCTAAAAGCTCTGACTCAAGGGCACCTGGGCTCAGCTCCCAGAGTGCTTTGCAGGGCCATTCCCTGCCAGCCTGCTGGGCTGTCCTCAGTGGATGATTATCTTCCCTGTGTCATTTTGTGGGTTCTGGAGCTCCAGAGGTTGTTCAGAGTCCCCTTTTCTATGTTTTGGAAATGGTGTCGGCAGGAGCGCTGGGGAAGTACTGTTTCTACTCTGCTGTCTTGATTCTGCCCCCCCCCCCCCATTTATGTTTTAATAAGATTGGGTAGAGGGGAATTTGATTAATTTGGATTTTTCACTAGTATTAAGGGTCACCTGAATCATGGATATTTGAACTTTGTAACTGTTTATTGGTATCTGTGTTTTTGCCAAGTGACTTGTAATGAAAAATTTTACAGAGTTTCGATAGGGGGTGTTAGGTAGGGGGGGGTGTGTGTGGGGGGCAGTAGCTTGCATTT
Organism: Gymnobelideus leadbeateri; assembly: GCA_011680675.1. Taxonomy (NCBI): domain Eukaryota; kingdom Metazoa; phylum Chordata; class Mammalia; order Diprotodontia; family Petauridae; genus Gymnobelideus; species Gymnobelideus leadbeateri. Next base: position 149,607 of record WOXC01009534.1, on the reverse strand, counting down.
CTGGAGGCCTAACCCTTCTCTTTGTGCTAGATTTAACCATCCTCCATAGTAGGATATATCCTCCAAAGGGAAAGACAGGGAGAAAAGCATTGAGACCTGGCGTCAGAGAAAGTTATGAAACAGAGGCAAAGGAGAATGGATTTCCATGAAGCTGAACATATTTGAGAGAGAAATAGATAACCTACATTACCCAAGATGAGGAGCAAATCTGTTTGTAAAGGTGACAAAATTGATGAAATTGAGGGAACAGCAGAATTGGTGTTATTGAATTAGGGGTGAACTATGAGAATGATTAATTCCAAAAGGAAATTGATAAATTAAAACCATGTATTGTACATTTTCCTTTTTCGTTCTTTACATCTCCTGTTATTCACTGAAACTTGACTTCTTCCTTATGACATTTCATCTACCTTATGACACCGTTTCCAGGACCTGTTACACTTGCATTCATACCCCTCCAACTCATTATTTCTGGTAGAGGAGTTGGAATGTCATTTGCTTCCCATTACCACTTCTAGACAGTCTCTCTTCCTTTGGAGGTTCATGCTATCCAAATCTTTCACCTGGTATTCCATAGCCTGGTGGTCATTGTTTTATCAAGCACTAGAATATTTTCCTTGAATTTGGAAGACCTACATTCAGACCTGCCCTCAGAAATTTACTAGTTGTGTAACCTTGGGAAAATCACTTAATCGCTGTTTGTCTTACTTTCATCAATTATAAAATGGACATTATAATAGTACCTACCTTGAAAGGTTTTTGTGAGGATCAAATGAGATAATATTTGTAAAAAGGTACTTAACCCAGTGTCTGGAACATGGCAGGTGTTTTGAATACTTATTCCTTCCTTTCTCTCCCTTTCCCTTTCCCCTTCCTGAATGAGTTCAGTAACTTTACTCCCCAGTTTCTCTATTTACTTAATTTCCATGACCTCTACTTCTCCTCAATTGTACACAGAGATCACCATGCCCCTTAATCTTGCCATCTCTTCTAAGTGTTACACTTCTGTGATCTTGAACTCCAAAATTCATTTATCTGATAATATTCTTTTATCATTCCATCTTTTTTTATACCTTGTGGATCCTCACCCTGTCCTTTGTCTTCACTATGACCTTCAGTCCCTCCATCCCTTAGCTCTTTCTTAGATCATCACTCTTGCAATGGCTATACCTCCACTTCTGTCTCCAGACTTCTACACCCCCTTTCTAACAGCCTTTCTGGTACCCTCTTCTACACCTCTCACTTTTTTAGCTTCCCCTTATGTGTTATCTTCCTTCATTAGAATGTTACAGTATAAATAATTTTCGTGGTTCTCCTCCCTTCACTTTGTAAGAGTTCATTTAAGTCTTATATGAACTGTCTTTGGTTTCTCTGGAATTATCCCTTTCATCAATGCCTATGGCCCAACAACATTCCATGACATTCACATACCATGGCTTTATTAGCCTTTCCCCAATTTATGGGCATCCCTTTAGTTTCCAATTCCTTGCTACTCGAAAAATCAGTGCTATAAGTATTTTTTTACATGTGGATGCTTTTTTGATATTTTTTATTTCTTCAGAACATTGGCCTAGTAGAATTGTTTCTTGGTAAAAGAGAGGGATACAAAGTTTTATAACCTTTTTGGACATAGTTCCAAATTTCTTTTCAGAATATCTAGACCAATTCACAGCTTCTCCATCAGTACATTAATGTATTTCTTTCCCCCTATACCTCCAAGTCTCTTCCCACACCAGGTTATACTTCATTCAATTGTTAAATTAATTTTCATGAAGTGTAGATCTAATGATATCATCCCTCCTCATTCTCCATTCAGTAAACTCCAGTGGCTCCGTTCAGGATCAAATATAAAACCCTCTGTTTGACATTCAACACCCTTCACAAGGCAGTCCTGCTTTTTCAGTCTTCTTAAATATTCTCCCTACCATGTATTCTGTATTAGACTGTCACTATCCTCCTTGCTGTTCCTTCACAGGACATTCCATCTCCTAACTCCTGGCATTTTCACTGGTTGTCTTCCATTCCTGGAATTCTCTCCCTTCTCACCTCCACCTCCTGGCTTCCTTGGCTTCTTCCAAGTCCCAGGTAAAAACCCATTTTATATAAGAAGACTTTTCTCAATCTACCTTAATGCTAGTCTCTCCCCTCAGCCTCTTCTCCCATCTGGTTGGAGGGCAGAACACTAAACCCCTCCAGAAATTTTCCTTTATAGAACGCAAGATTTGTCCTTTCCAGCTCACTTTCCACTTCCCATCTGTAGCTCTGCTTACTTTGAACTCCATGGGATAAGATGCTTCCACCCCAGTCAACCCCTAATGTTCCTCTCCAGCTTGCTGGAGTTGTAGACTTGTTGGAAGTGTTGACTTCCCCCATTAGATTGAAAGATTGTAAGATCCTTGAGGGCAGGGTCTGTGTTTCTTTTTCTTATTTGTTTCTCTAATGCTTAGCACAGTGCCTGGAACATAGCAGATACTTTATAAATACATGTGCAGTTGAATTAAAATGTATCCTGTGTATACCTTGTTTGTATAATAATTGTTTTTAATATTGTCCCTCCACTCCTTCCACCCCCAAATAGGTTGTGAACTCCTTGACAGCAGAGACTGTTTTTGTCTTTCTTTGTATCCCAAGGGCTTAACACAGTGCCTAGCACATAGTAGCACTATGTATTTCCTGACCTCCAAGATTTGTCATTTTCCATCAACTTTGTGGTCTCATGGGTATGAAGTGGAATCTCAGAGTTGCTTTAATTTTTATTTCTCTAATTATTAGTGATTCAGAATATTTTTTAAAATATGGTTCTAAGTCTCTAATGAAATTTTAATCCTTTCCTCATAGACACTTTATGGAATATAATTTTCATAGCTTCAAGGCTAGTAAATGATGTATTCAACATTTCTACTCTTCAGCATTTGTTTATGACATTTTTCTGTTCTAAAATATGGTCAATTTTTGTAAAATTACACAAAATTATTTCACAGCTAAGAAGTATGTAGACTCCTCTCCATTTCTTTTTCTTTTTCTTTTTTTTTCTTTTTTTTTTTTTTTAAAGCAATTGGGGTTAAGTAACTTGCTCAAGGTTACACGGCTAGTCATTATTTATGTGTGGGTGCTCATTTTCTGAGGCCAGATTTGATCTCGGGTCATCCCAACTCCGAGGCCGGCACTCTTACTCACTGCGCCACCTAGCCGCCCCCTCCATTTCTTTTTCTTTATCACCAGAGAGCTAACAGCTCTAGCCTTTCTAATACTCCATTCAGGCCTTTAACTTCTTTTATGTTTATCTTTTTTGTTAGAGTTGTGTAAGTCTATAAGAGTCACTTTGAAGTTCCCCCAGATTCTTATTTTGTTATCTATTTCTGCCTGTTCTTTGTTCAATTTTTCCTTTAAGTACTCAGATACTGTGTCATTCAGTGCATCTATAAAGCATGCTTTACTGGTTTTTTTTTAAACTATGTCTTTTATTTAATGTCTTGTCTGAGATCATTATTACTGCTCTAGCTTTTTAAAAAAATTCTATATATTAGTAATAAATTTTATTCTGGCTCCACATTTTAACTGAATATCTTTCAAGTTTGTTTCTTGTAACACCATATTGTTAGATTTTATTTGTAATTCATTGTTATCCTCTTCTCTTATGAGTGAATTCATCCCATTCACATTCATATTTGTGTTTGTCAATTGGGCATTTTATAGAGGCCATTGCGTCCAGCTCTTTCATTTTATAGATAAGGAAGTAAGACCAAGGGAGGTTTCCCAGGTCACAAAGCTGGTAAACATCTGAGGCAGGATTTGAACTTTTTTTTTCTGATTTCAGGTTCAGCATTCTATTTGCTAACTCTTGGAGAAGGAGCCTACTTTTTGTGTTCCTACTGATGATTCCACTTAAGGGCTTCTTTCAGTGTCATAAGAGTGGGAAATTCAAAGATGTATATCCCTTCAAGAAGGACCAAGGCACTATCATCCACTAACATGCTGGATGCCAGCTGGAGTTAGTATTCACAAGGATCTTGATAGGCTAGAACATTGGGATGAATCGAGTAAGATGACATTCATTAGGGGTAAATTAAAGCTTGGCACTTGGGTGCAAAAAAAAAAATTCACAAATTAAGATCAAGAAAAGTGGATATACGCAGTTGTACTGCGGATTTTAGAGGATGAAAGTTTAATGTGAGTCAGTTATATGATGTGGTAGCTAAGAAAAATCTGTGTAATCTAGTGCTGCATTAGGAGGAATTGATTCCAGGAGTAAAATTTTACTTTTTCTACCTTTACACTGACCACTTTTCTCTACTCATGTAGCTTTCAATTTAGCTGATAAAAAGTTTAGTTGTAAAACTCATTGCATTTTTTTCTGGATTATTGCAATAACTTCCTGATTGGTCTCCCTGCCTTAAATTTTTCTCCAGTGCAGTGCGTGCTCCACACTGTTGCCAACTCTCATGCTCAATCAACTCCAGTGACTTCCTGTTGTCTCTAGAATAAGATGTCAACACCTCTGTTTACTGTTTAAAGCCCTTCACAACCTCACCACAACCTGATTTCCACCCTCACTGGATATTACTTTTTCTTCTGCACTGTGAGATCCAGTCAAAGTGGTCTCTTCTCTAGTCCTCACATATAGCACTTACATATAGCATTTGTCATCCCTTTGTTTTTGTACAGGTCATCCCCTATGCTTGGAATGCATTCCCTTCTCATCTCAGCCTCATGTAATACTCTTTTTACTTTAATATTCTTCTCAAGCACCTCTTTCAACATGAAAGCTTCTCTTTTTTGCTTTCTTTTTTTTTTTTGGAAGGGGAAAGACAGGGCAATTAGGGTTAAGTGACTTGCCCAAGGTTACATGGCTAATAGTGTTAAGTGTCTGAGACTGGATTAGAACTCAGGTCCTCCTGCCTCCAAGATCAGTGCTCTATTCACTGTACCACTTAGCTGCCCCCTGAAAGCTTTTCTGATTTACCTAAACTACTAATTAACTCCTTTCCAAATTACATTGTGTATATATCTCCTATGTATTTATTCTCTTTCTGTTTATGTGAATCTTCCAGCCAATATTATCTGCATATTCATTTTCCCTTAAGTACATATTGAGTGGTAATTTTATCTATTTGATGCTATGTCTTGTCTTCCCAATTAGATTGTAAGCTTCTTGAAGGTAGAGACTATGCATTTTCTTCTCCTCCTTCTCCTCTTCTTTCTCCTCCTCCTTTTTAATTCTTTCTTCTTTCTCTTCCTCTTCCTCCTTTTCTTTCTCCTTCTTTCCCCCCTCCTCCTCAGTACTGAGTATACTGCTTGACTGAACTCTTGAATAAAGCATAAAGATATACCACTCATTTTTACCACCCTGATGAGAGTGGAGGAACAATAGATCATAAAGGCTAAGTAAGAAGAAAAAATAGGAAAATGTTGTGGAGATTCTACCTTGTCTTTGAAGGAAAATAAGAAAACCTTTTAATAGATATGTAGAGAATGGGACAAAACTAAGACAAGCTGCTACTGATTTTAGGTGTTCTTGTAAATCCAGTCCAGTGCTAATTCATTTTCTCTGTTACTGAATTATCGGTCTCCGTTGCACATCCACCTTCACTGCTGAAGTTTTCTTCTTTATTAGAAGGACAAGGTGCTCTATAACTGTACTGCATGATACTGGTTGGTATTACAAAAGTGAATCATGCCCTATTTGACCTGTGTTTCCCTCCCCACTCCCCATGATAAATGAAGTATCCTTTGTGGCTTTGTGTTTGGGATTATGCTTAGCTTCCTAAATAATCCATCTCTTTATTTCAGTGGCCTGATTGTTCCTGAGAGAGATGGCAATGAGACTGTCCCTGAAGTGGTGGCCAGCTCTGGGTATGCTCTGCTGCACTTCTTTAGTGATGCTGCCTATAACTTGACTGGATTTAACATCACCTATGCGTAAGCCTCTTTGTAAACTGTTTAAAGAATTTTTGGGTATTGTTTATGTGACCTTCAACTAGACTGATTTCTTTATACCAGAACTAAGCAAGAAATTTTAGGGCAGCTAGGTAGCACAGCAATAAAGTGCCTGGGCTCAGGAAAACATATAAGCTGTGCGACCCTGGGCAAGTCATTTAATTTAACCCTGTTTGCTTCAGTTTCCTCATCTGTAAAATGAGCTGAAGAAAGAAATGGCAGACCACTCCAGTATCTTTGCCAAGAAAATCCCAAATGGGGTCATAAAGATTCAGGACTGAAAAACAGTTGAACAACAAGCAAGAAATTTAGCAAGAATGAGTAAATAAGGATTTTCATTAAGTGAAATCTGACAAATTTAAGATAAGTTTACTTAATAGTTGGAAAAAATGAGGTAGGAAGGTAGTTATTTAAAGAGTAGACATTTCTATGATTTAGAGCAACCCCTCTGGAATTTAGCTAGTGAAACAAGTTTCTTTGAGCACATGTTAATGAGGGGTTAGATGGTGTATTAGATAGTAAGGATGCCTTTAAGCCAGGGAAACCCAGGTTCTGATCCTGCCTGTGACCCTGGGCAAATGACTTAATCTCTCGGTGCTCTAAAAAATTCTTTACAGTTGCAGAGAAAGTGCTGACTTTTATCAGTTGAGGGAATTCTTTCTATCAATGAAATCTCAGATCTTTTACAATTCTCCTCTTCCTTTCATTATTTTTTTTAAACAAATACTTTATTAACTTCTGTTTTACATCATTCATTTCCGCCAGATTTTGAGTTACAATCATTTTCCCCCCATTATTCCCCTACCCAACCTCCCAGAATAGCAGTCCCACAAGATATCGCTTCCTCCAGTCTGCTCTCTCCCATACCTTCTCCCATACCCCCTTCGACTTTTCCATTAGAGGAAGGTGAATCTTTGTGTCCCAATGCCTGCACATCTTATCTCCCAATTATAAGCAAAAGAGTATTAATAATAGTATTTATATATATTGAAACATTTAATGTTACGACCTCGAATTTCAGATCCATTTCCTTCCTCCCTTGTCACCCATTCCCTCTTGGGAGATAAGTAATTCAGTATATGTTGTACATGTCTAGCTATGCAAAACATTATCATAGTAGATATATTGTACAAGGCTGCTTATAATTCCTCCCACTCATCCCACCCCCCACCTGGTCCATTCCCTACATGATCCTGTCCCTCTTCTATAGTGGGTACTTCCAACCTCCCCTCACCCCAAGGATGCCCTCCCATCCATCATCCCTCCTCTCATTCCCCTTCCCCCTATCCTGCTGCAGGTTGAGATATCCCATTTAGTATGTATGGCATTTTCTCCCTGAACCAAATTCAATGTGAATGTGGTTTTGCCTTTTTAGCCTTCCTTATTCTCCCCCTCCTTTGCACCCACTTCCCTACATGAGATAGTTTACCCTACCATGTCTCTCCCCATCTCCTCTTGCCACTTTCCTCTCTCACCTCATAATTTCATCCCTTGAGTACTCTCCCTTCCCAACAAAATCAACCTATGCCCACTATCCATATATAACTGTAACCATATACACACACATTCACATATGTATTCATATGACCACACCCCTTCTTCCATTATTTTCATAGTGAGAAAGATATCATCAGTCACAGTTATTGCTTTTCCATATAGGAATGTAAATAGTTCAACTTTGATAAGTTCCTTTTGATTTCTTTTCCCTGATTACCTTCTCAGGCATCTCTTCCTTCTTGTGTCTGGATGTCAAATTTTCTATTCAACTCTGGTTTTTCCTCAAGAATGCTTGAAAGTCCTCTATTCCACTGAATGACCATATTTTCCCCTGAAACAAAATACTCAGTTTTGCTGGGTAGGTGACCCTTGGGTTCATTCCCAGTTCTTTTGCCCTCTGGAATATCATATTCCATGCCCTTCGATCCCTCAGTGTAGAAGCTGCCAGGTCCTGGGCTATTCTGATTGTGTTTCCACAATATTGAAATTGTTTCTTCCTGGCTGCTTGTAGTATTTTCTCCTTGATCTGGGGATTCTGGAACCTGGCTATAATATTCCTGGGAGTTTTCTTTTTGGGATCTTTTTCAGGAGGTGATCTGTGGATTCTTTCAACCTCTATTTTGCCCTCTGGATCTAAAGCATCAGGGCAGTTTTCCTTGAGAATTTCTTGAAGGGTGGTTTCTAGGTTCTTTCTTTGATCATGGCTTTTAGGTAGTCCAATAATTTTTAAATTGTCTCTCCTGGATCTATTTTTCAGGTCAGTGGTTTTTCCCATGAGATATTTCACATTGCCTTCTAATCTTTCATTTGTTTGGATCTGCTTAACAGCATCTTGATTTCTCATAAAGTCATTAGCTTCCATTTGCTCCAGTCTAACTCTGAAGGAATGAATCTCCTCAGTGAACTTTTGAGATTCTTTTTCCATCTGGCAAATTCGACTTTTTAAGGCATTCTTCTCCTCAGTGCCCTTTTGGGCCTCCTTTGCCATTTGAGCTAGTCTATTTTTTAAGGTGTTGTTTTCCTCAGTCAGGCTGTTGACCCTCATTTCATACTTTTCCTGCATCCTTCTCATTTCTCTTTCCAATTTTTCCTCCACTTATCTTATTTGATTTTTAAAGTCCTTCTTAAGGTCCTCTATGGCCTGCAACCCGCTCATGTTTTCCCCTGGGGCTTTTGGAGCAGGACTTCTGACCTCACAGTCCTTTTCCCGCTCTATGCCCCCAAAATAGGAGTCTAGGGTTGCATTTTTCTGTTTCCTTTGCCTTGGCATGTTGCCACTTAATTACTTGACTTTTGGGCTTGTTGCCACACTATGGCTTTAAGGCCAGATAGAGGAATTTTCGTCCCGAACGTGTGGGGGGCAACTTCCGTTTCTGGCAAGCTGTAAACCCACCCACAACTTCCACCCTAGATCACAATCCAGATCCAGGGAGGTTAAAGCAAGAGCGATTACCCCCCAAGACTGATCGCTGGATCTCCCCACGATTTGTAGGCTGGGAGCCAGAAATGCCTCTGAAAACTACAAAATGGCGTGTCTCCTCAGTGGCTTCTAGCCCCCAGGGGAGGGAGCTGACGCATTCCCCAAATACAGGTCCCAAAGTCCATAGGACACTAACCTCTTACTTTGTCCTAGGCAAGTCTATGTTGATAATTCTGGAGTCTCCACAGTTCCTGGTGTTCTGGGGTTCCTCCAGCCGGCTGCTGGCCCTGCCGCCCTGGGGCTAAAACCTCGGCTCACGTGGACCTGGGCTCGGCTCGGCTCGGCTCCTGCGCTCTGCGCTCTTGAGCTGCCGGCTCCCAGACCACTGCGCTGGTCCTTCCTGCAGGGTGCTGGGCTGTCCTCAGCGGGAGGTTAGCTTCTCTGTGTCGTTCTGTGTGTGCTGGGGCTCCAGAAGTTTTTCAGAGTCCTTTTTTACATAGTTTGTGGAGAATCTGGGGGCAGAGAGGCTTGGACGAGCTGTTTCTACTCCGCCATCTTGGCTCCGCCCCCTTCATTATTCTTAAAATTTCAAAATGATACATCAAGTAACTAATTTACTGAGATTATATTGGGGGTTCTTTCTGCAGATTATTAGCCTTCCTTGCCTTTTTTTTTTTTTGCCTTAAAGAAACTTGTCGGGGTGGCTAGGTGGTGCAGTGAGTAAGAGTGCCAGCCCCAGAGTTGGGAGGACCCGGGATGGGTTCCGGCCTCAGAAAATGAGCACCCACACATAAATAATGACTGGCCATGTAACCTTGAGCAAGTTACTTAACCCCAATTGCTTTAAAAAAAAAAAGAAACTTGTCTTCTGAAATGTTTCAGAAACTCTCTGATAACCTGTATAAATATACATGGGACAGGAAGGTAGTTTTTAGTGGCACAGGCAAGCATCTTCTGTGATGAATGGGTTCATCTTTTTGTATGTTCCAAGTGATAATTACATTTCTTTTTGGCATGATTTAATAAACTTCATAAATTTGTATTTTCTCTTATCCCTTCAGCCAGCATATCTAATTAATTGCTCCCCAACCTAGATACCTTTCTTTGTCTTCCTTACTCCTTCTCCTCTCCCTCCAAACTGTATTTTCACAATCAGGTTGTTTTCACCTTGATATTATGAAATGTATGTGTATATGTGTGTATAAAGAGATATGTACACATACATATATTTCTTATATGTAGTCAATCACATATGATGTACACATCTCATAATATCTCAGATGCTATAAGATGTATGGATGTGTTATGTATATAGTATATACATGTAATATATATATTATTGTCATATATATACACATAATATGCATAATATACATATAGCATCATTGACATTAGTACACACACAAATATTTATATATGAAACATGCTATGTATAATATATGTTTCATACTGGGTTTAAAAATTACCAACAGCACCAGATATGTGTGAGGGGAGATTTGGCTAGAAAACAGTTCATTTCAAAAGACTTATTATATACCTCAATATGTAACAGTATTTAGCTGCTAAAGAATCATATGCTTCTAGGCTGTGTTAGTAGATACCTAGTGTCCAGAATGAGAATAACAGTAATTTTTCTATCTTCTGCCCTGATCAGGCCAGACATCAAAGAGTATATTTATTTTATCACATTTTGAGTGAAGAGTGTGTTCCCTCTTCCTTTTCTATTCTTGACCCTTCTGACTTTCTTCATATCACCTTCAAAAAATGAGGTTTCCTAACTTTTCAGCTCATATGTGAAATAATCCTTTCTCTCTGCTTTATCCTTTGTGTTTATGTGTATGTATGTGTGCCCACACATCCCCCCATTAGTGAGATTATTGTTCTTTATACTTGTATCTCTGGTGTTGGCATACAGTAAGTGCTTAATAGATGCTTGTTGATTGATTTTTGGATTACCATTCAGTCTGATGATCTTCCTCTAAATTATATAGTAAGAAAATGGGGAGCCAGTGTGCTATGCTTTAGTGAAATCAAATCATTTGAGAATCCTCTGGAACTGACTACTTAGTTGGCTTTTCCAAATGTAGTTTCTTCATCAGCCTCTGAAGAAACTGTGTGAGCTGTTACTTTTAATATTGTTGTGAGAGACTTTAAAGAATAGCGAGAGGAAACATGATGTAATGGCCTGAGCTTAAAGTTAAGAGAATTGCTCTGCTCTGTGTTGTTGGAGCATGGCCAAGACTTTGGGCTTCTTTCTTTAGTTCAAATAGGGTTGATAATATTATGTTTGCCTTCCTCACAGTTTTGTTGTGAGGAAAGCCTTTGTAAATCTTGAAGTGATTAGTTGTTACTTAAGTTTAAAGCACCCTGGAATATGCTTAGGTACACTACCAGATATCTTACTCAATAACATCCTGCATTCTCTCTGGAAAACAGACTTCCTGCTTAGCTAACTCAGTTCAGAAGTGCAATGAGATTTGTAGTAGGCTTGGACAACAACTCTCTTTTTTTCCCTAGCCACAGGTACTCTCTAAGATAGTTTTCTAAGTCATTGATTCAATACCCTCACACTTATGACTCAGGTTTTAAAATATCCCTGCTTTAGGTTAATACTCTTTTCATTTTTTATGCCCCTTCAGTGGCAGGTGTTTTTAATCTCTCCTCCATCTTCCTCCAAAGTTGCTTTTGTAATGGTAAAACTTTATGTAACTCACTACTTTAAAGGCCAGTAAATCATTCAAGCATTTATTAAGTACCTACTGTGTGTCTGAGTGTTAAGCTCTGGGACAACACAGTCCTTGTGCTCGAGAAGGTACACCTAGTTTTGGCAGGTAATAGAGAGATGCCAGTCAATCCTGTAATCATATTTTTGTGATCCTTGTGTCCAGATTCCTTGTCACACTGTTTATGGAAATTTATTTGTTCACTATCTTCAGTCAGTCAGTCAGCCAATATTTATTAAGTGCCTGTTATGTACCAGATACTGTACTAAATAGAAAGACAATAAATCAAAAGGAGATATGCACAAGGTAGTTTGAAATGGATCTCATTAGCAGTTGTAAAGAATTAGAATAAACTTCATGTTGATGACCTTTAGGAGCTTTGAGATGTCTCTTTAAGGAAAAGCAGGATTATATGAGGCAGAGATGAGGAGGGAGTTCTGGCCAGGCCAAGGATATGAAGGTGACAAAGGGAGTGCTATATGTGAGGAAGAGAGAAGAGGACACTTTGGTACCATCTTAGGGGGCAGGAGGAAAAGTAACATCCTGTGCGGCTGGAAAGACAGGGCATGGAGGACTTTGAAAGGCAAATAGAGAGTTTATATCTTACCCAGGAGGCAGTAGGAAGCCACTGGAGATGATTGAGTGTAGAAGTGTAAGGTGGTCAGATTGGTGCTTGAGGAAAATTACTTTAGCAACTGTGTGGAGGATGCACAAAATTGAGGAGAATCTTGAGGCCAGGAAACCAACCAGGAAGCTTTCAGGGCCTAAAGTAAGATGGTAACTTTGCTTCCGTAGGGAGTAGGGGAAAACGGTCAGATTCAAGAGAGTTTGTGGACTTAGGAAAGGCAAAATTTGGTAACTGATTATTGAATGAGATGTTGTATGAGGGAGAGGAAGGAGTTGAGGAAGAGGTCAGGTTACTAAGCTGACAGAAATAAGGGAGTTTGGAAGAATGGAGGGTTTGAAGGGAAGGATGATGGGTTCACTTTGGAACCTGGTGAATTTGAGATGTCTCTAGGAAATGCCTAATAGGCAATTGTTGATGCAAGTTTGCAGATCAGGGCAGAGCCCGGGGCTGGAGATAGATATGCACATGGGCGCATACACACACTCAAACAGTCATGTGTGTATATAGACACACACACACACACATATATATGTATATTTGTGAGTCATCTGCATAAGTGATGATAGTTAAACTCATGAGAGCTGAGGAGGTTATCGAGAGATAGTATAGAAGGAGAAAAGAATGCCCAAGACAGAACCTTGAGGAGCACCCATGGTTCAGGGGCATGCTATCAATAATGAACCAGCAAAGAGGACTGAGCAGGAGTGCTCACACAGGTACGGGGAGAGCCAAGAGAGAGCAATATCAGAAAAATTCAAGGAGAGAGTATCTTGGAAGAAAGAGTGTTCATGGTGTTCAGTCCTGCAGATTGTAGGGAAAGGATGAGGGCTGAGAAAAGACCATCAGATTTTGCAATTAAGAAGTCACATTGGTCACTTTAGAGAATAGCTTCCTTTGAGTGATGATATTGGAAGCCAGAATTCAAAGGGGTGAGGAGTGAGTGAGAGGAGAGAAGGTAGAAGGAGTGAACATCAACTTTTTTTAAAAGGAGTCTGGTGAAAGAAATTGTTAACAAGTTCAGTTCTTTACCTGTATTGGGAATTATCTCATCTCTGTTGTTATTTGTCCTTTGTTTTCAAAGAGGCCCAATGACAGAGCCACAGCAGTATGGCATATTCGGAGAGCCTGTCCTCTTTGACTTTCATTAACCTCTGCCACTAATTGTGTGTCATTCTGTCACATATGACTAGTCAGTGTTTTCATATTCTAGGCAAGTATGACTTAATTTCAGTACCTGCAGAGTAGAATTTCTAAACACATCCTGAGAGAGCTTCACCTTTTTCTGTTATTTTTTTCTTTTTTTGCAAGAGTATTGATTTTAGTAAATGGCACAGTGGATAGAGTACTGCTCCTGGAGTCAGGAGGACCTGAGTTCAAATCCAGCCTCAGGCACTTGATATTTATTAGTTGTGTGACCCTGGACAAGTCGCTTAACCAGGTTTGCCTCACCCCCCCACCAAAAAAAAAAGTCAGTGTACTAAATTAAGTCTGAAGCAATTTTTAAAAAATGCTTTAGACTGGGGCAGCTAGGTGGCGCAGTGAGTAGAGCGTCGGCCCTGGAGTCAGAAGGACTCCGGCCTCAGATACTTAACGCACACATAAACAAAAACCTAGCCGTGTGACCTTGGGCAAGTTACTTAACCCCAATTGCCCTCCCCCCCCCCCAAAAAAAGCAAAAAAAAATGCTTTAGACTGTGTAAATGAAGCTTCTTCCAGAAAGACAAATTTTTAAAAAATGTTTTCTTTCAATCCTTTTTCATAGAAAGAATTTTTGGTGTTGCTCAGTCATGTCTGACTTTTTATGACTCCATTTGGGGTTTTCTTGGCAAAGATACTAGAGTGGTTGCCATTTTCTTCTCTCGCTCATTTTATAGACAAGGAAACTGAGGTAAAAAGAGTTAAGTGACTTGCCCAGGGTCGCATAGCTACTAAGTGTCTGAGGCAGGATATGAACTCAGATCTTCTTGACTCCACACCCATGCTCTATCTACTGTGCCACCTATTTGCTCCAGATAGAAAGAATACATTTACCTTTAAATTAATAGGTTTATTATTTCTCTATCTCCTGGCAGCCACAAGTACTGTGTGTTACAAAGATGAACTTAAACTTTTCACTTAAACTTTTGCTTCTGATTTGAATTCTTATAATAAATAAGATTTAGAGGACAAACTAATTTATGTCTTGATTCTCTTAGACTTTAGAATTTGGGCACATGTATTTCTACTATTAACTATTAATAGATAACGGTGAAAAATATTTTGGAATAGGTTTATAGAGTTTGGCTCTCTTTATGATGTCTTATTTACCAACTATAATTGACCCTTGAATTTTTCCTTGTGCTTTTTTTTTTAAATCCTCCTTACTGGGAGTCATTGGAAGAAGTCAGAACTCATAAACTTGCCTCTTTAGGTCATTTATTGGTCACTGTTCATTTTAGAGTGAGTGCTAAGATAATTGTTATGATTCATGCTTCGTTGAGAGATTAAGGCCATAAATATATCACTGTTAAGACAAGAAGTTGGTTCTCTTATCCCCTCTCCTACCCATGGTTTTTTGGGGTTTTTTTGCTTTTTGGAGGGGGGAAGGCTAAGCAATTGGGGTTAAGTGACTTGCCCAAGGTCACATGACTAGTAAGTGTTAAGTATCTGAGGGTGGATTTGAACTCAGGTCCTCCTGACTCTAGGGCCAGTGCTTTATTCACTGTGCCACCTTAGCCAGCCCTCCTCTCCATGTTTTTATGTAATTACAAAGAATGTTAAACATCTTGTTTTCCTACATAGGCAAATTATAACAATTTCTGATAAATACATTAACATCTGACCATTATCTAGAGCTCTAAGGTTTATAAAATGTTTTTTTCATTTGGACCTCATAACAATCCTATGAGGTAAGTACTACAGTATTATTATACCCATTTTATAACCTTTGAAACTGAGGCTAAGGGGACGGAGTCAAGATGGTGGAGTAGAAACAGGACTTCCTCAGGGCTCCAACTCTCACCTCCTCCAATTCATGTAAAAGGTGACTGAAGAAACTTTGGAGCTACAGAACCCACAAAATGACACAGAGAAGCTAAACTCCTGCTGAGGACAACCCAGCAGGCCAGCAGGGAGCAACCAGCACAGCTGGGAGCTGAACCTAGCCCTTGGAAGCCAGAGGTTTTAGCCCCAGGGCAGGCCTGACCTGCCAGAGGGACTTAAGATCACCAGCAACTGTGGCTGTTTCCAGAATTATCAATACATAGATGCTAAGGACACAGTGAGAGGTCAGTGCAGTGTGGACTTTGGGATCTAATAATTGGGAGTACCTTCGGCCTCTGCCCCCAGGGGGAAGAAGCTGCTGAGGAGCCCCAGCTGTGCTGCCACCACCACGTGGCAGCATCAGCTCCTGATCTGCAGTTTATAGGGGGACCAAGCAACCAGTCTGAGGGGTAATCACTCTTGCTTTAGCCTGCTTGGATCTGGATTGCCATCTAGAGTGGAGGTCCTGGGGTGTGCGACCAGCTTTCCAGAGCGTGTGGAGACTTCAGACAGGGTACCCAACTAATCCCTTCGGCAGCTGAGAAAACCCCAGCGTTTGGTACGAAGCTTCCCTGTCTAGTGGCAGAATCCTACTGTGGCAAAAAGCCCAAAAGTCAAGTAATTGAGTGGCAACATGAGCAAAGGAGGGAAGCAAAGTAAATAGAACAACCCAACTTTACGCTCATATTTTGGGGACAAAAAGGATCAAAGCATGGAACAGGAGGAAGACAGTGAAGTCAGAATTCCTGTACCAAAACCTTCAAAGAAAAATATGAGCTAGTTACAGGCCAGAGAGGACCTTAAGAAAGATTTTGAAAATCAAATAAGAGAAGTGGAGGAAAAATTGGGAAGAGAAATGAGAATGATGCAAGAAAATTATGAAATGAGAGTCAACAACCTGACTGAAGAAAATAACACCTTAAAAAATAGACTGACTCAAATAGCAAAAGAGGCTCAAAAAAGGCAGTGAGGAAAAGAATGCCTTAAAAAGCCAAATTTGCCAGTTGGAAAAAGAATCTCAAAAAGTCACTGAAGAGAATCATTCCTTCAGAATTAGACTGGAGCAAATGGAAGCTAATGACTTTATGAGAAATCAAGATACTATTAAACAGATCCAAACAAATGAAAAAATAGAAGGCAATGTGAAATATCTCATTGGGAAAATCACTGACCTGGGAAATAGATCCAGGAGAGATAATTTAAAAATTATTGGACTACCTGAAAGCCATGATCAAAAAAAGAACCTAGAAATCATCCTTCAAGAAATTCTTGAGGAAAATTGCCTGATGTTTTAGAACCAGAGGGCAAAATAGAGGTTAAAGAGTCTACAAATCACCTCCTAAAAAAGATCCCCAAAAGAAAACTCCTAGGAATAATATAGCCAGGTTCTGAAATTCCCAGATCAAGGAGAGAATATTACAAGCAGCCAGGAAGAAACAATTTCAATATTGTGGAAACACAATCAGGATAATACAGGATCTGGCAGTTTCTACACTGAGGGACCAAAGGGCATGGAATATGATATTCTGGAGGTCAAAGGACCTGGGATTAAAACCAAGAATCACCTACCCAGCAAAACTGAGTATCATGTATCAGGGGAAAATATGGACATTCAATGGAATAGAGGACTTTCAAGCATTCTTGATGAAAAAACCAGAGTTGAATAGAAAAT
The DNA here is from genome assembly GCA_011680675.1 of Gymnobelideus leadbeateri. NCBI lineage: Eukaryota > Metazoa > Chordata > Mammalia > Diprotodontia > Petauridae > Gymnobelideus > Gymnobelideus leadbeateri. Next base: position 132,709 of record WOXC01009534.1, on the reverse strand, counting down.
TTGGCATTCATTTATAAGAAGCAAGAGAAGCATGAGAAGGTAAACAGGGAAAAGAAATCATCATAAACTTATCAAAATTGACCTATTTACATTCCTACATGGAAAAATTATAATTTTAACTTATAAAACTTTTCTCAGTATGAGAATAGTTGAAGGGAATAGAAATGTGTGTGTGTGTGTGTGTGTGTGTGTGTGTGTGTGTATATACATACATACATATATACACACATTTATATACACACACATGTCTGTATAGGAGGGTACATGGGCGTATGAATGCCTAAGTGAATGTGTGTATATATGTTGACAGGTATACATAGATAAGAGGGCACAGGACCAATTTAATAGGAAGGGATGATACTTAAAATGTGAAATTAAGAGGTGAGAGAGGAATATAATAAAAGGAGATGGGGAGAGACAGAATGAGGTAAACTATCTCATACAGAAGAGCAAGGGAAAATGGTCACAATGGAGGAAAAGAACAGGAAGGCAAAAGGGAATGGGTCAACCTTATTGAATTTGGCTTAGGGAGGGAATGACATACACACTAAATAGGGTATCTCACCCTACAGGAGAGTAGGGGGGAAGAGCATGAGAGGGGAGATGATGGAAGGGAGGGCAGGGTGGGGGAGAGGGAAGTTGGAAGCACCCACTTTTGAAAAGGGACAGAATCAAAGTATATAATAGAACAAGTGGGAGGTGGGATAGTAGGGAGGGAAATAGAGTCAGTCTTTTACAATATATCCACTATGGAAATGTTTTGCATAGCTACACATGTACAACCTATATTGAATTTCTTATCTTCCCAGTAAGGGTGGGTGACAAGGGAGGAAGGGAACTAATTTGGAATTCAAAGCTTTAAAATAAAATGTTTAATATATGTATGTATGTGTGTGTGTGTGTGTGTGTGTATATATATATATATATATATACTATTATTAATATTATTTTACATGTATCTGGAAAATAAGATGGGACATAGAGATCCACTGTGCCCTACTGGAATGTTGGAGAGTCTATGGGAGAAGATATGGGATAGAACAGATTGGAAGAGGGAATATTTTGGGGAGGTGGGTAAGGGAAAAACGGGAAGAAAATTTGTAACTCAAAATCTTGCAGAAATGAATGATGTGAACTAGAAGTTAATAAAGCATTTGATTAAAAAAAAAAGAAACTGAGGCTGAGAGGTTAAAAATGTTTCTCAGAGCTATACAGCAGCATATAGGTGATATAATAGTGTGGGGCCTGGAGTCAGGAAGACACTCACTAGCTCCATGACACCTAGGCAAGTCACTTTACCCTATTTGCCTCAGTTTCCTCATTTCAGAAAAGAGCTGGAGAAGGAAATGGAAAACCACATGAGTCTCTTTTCCAAGAAAACCCCAAATGGGGTCAAGAAGAGTCAGACATGATTGAAATGATTGAAAAAATACAGGTAGAAATCCAAGAGATCCATATGCATACTTCTAGTGATTTGGGGTCAAAATTAGCCCCAGGGTCAAGGAACAAGCTTAGTACTGTTTGTGCTTTAGCTCTTTCTCCTCCCCTACTCCTCTCTACTTAGCCCTGATAGGTTTGAATAGAATTTCCCTCCCCTCTTCTTCCTCTTTTCTTTGGACCTGCTGCTTATCATATTAGCCCTTGGTTTTTAAACTTCATATGCAGGGTATAGGATTAGGTACTCCTCAGCCTGTGACTAGGGTCTCTCTAGCTCCTCTTTTGGCTTAGTAGCACTGCTCTTGTGATGCAGTAGACATTGATAATGAATAGATAAGTTAGAGTTCTTCAAGATATACTGATGTTTTATTTGCTACTGACTTTCTTTTTTCTTGTGTTTATAGTTTTGACATGTGCCCCAATAACTGTTCTGGTCGAGGAGAATGTAAGCTCAGTAATGTCAGTAATGACAGCATCGTTTTCAAGTGTGAGTGTTTAAAGTACTGGAAAGGAGAATCATGTGATATTCCTTACTGTACCAATGACTGTGGCTATCCAAATCGAGGCTTCTGCAAGTCAGATGATGCTAGAGAATGCTCATGCTTCCCAGATTGGCAGGGTAAGAATAATTTTTGCATATTTTGTCCACCTTTGAGCCCCTAGTCCCTCTCTTCTTTAGAGACACTTAAATGAATTCCACATGGATTTATATCTTCAGCACATAGACATTTATGACACTTGAACTTTCAGCTTATTAGGAAATTTATGCTACTTTATGCTATACCTTTAAATTCCAAAGGTGTGTAGTTAAGTTAGTATTGGATAGCTAGAAGAGGTTTGGATTTGAGCCACTGAGCTCAAGAATACCTTGCTTCTTATTCATGCAAATTTGAAAACTCTACATAGTTATGTTAGCATCTTGGGCTCAGCTACTATGGGGACATGTCAGACGTGTGGTCTAGGTGGTGAGAAGAATGATTATAAAATGCATTTCCCTAGGATCTTTCTCTTAGAACATCATAGAGAAGGAGAAGTTATAACATGGTAGGCTCCCAAAGAAATCAGTTCTTTGATTTGTATGGGGAAGACTGAGGTTGACAAAATGTAGACCAGTGGAGCTTTACAAAAGCACCGTGATTTTTGAAATTAAAGAAGAAAATTACTGTTCCCTCCTAAAATGCTCTATTTTTCTTTTGTGGGAAGAAAATGGATTTATTTTTGAAAATCTTTTCTCAAGTGTTTTTTTTTTTAAAGCATTTTGCTGACCTTACTATTTTTTCCCCCGGTGGTAGTGTTTTTAGTTGGCATTCAGAGTTTCATTAGTATTTGAGTACTCATTGAGTACCTATTGAATGTCTATCATGTCATTCATAATGCTAAATAAAAGTCAAACTCCTACTTAAAAATCTGTTATGGCTACTGCATTTTGGGGAGTCTTGAATCGTGTCTAGCTTTAATGTTGCCTAAAATATACGTACATGAAGTTTCTGACATAAATAATATTATATAAGTACCAGGTTTAGTAACAGTACAAATTAGAAGAGGGATTAAATGTTTGTTAGTGTTCTCTTATACTAGTTTACCAGAGAAATTCTTTAGCTTTATAATTGTCTTATTTACTCACTGATACTATTGCCCATAGTCTTTTCTGTAAGCTACTTCCAGTGCATGACTTCAAATAAAATTTAGTTTGAGCCTAACCTTGTCATCAGGACAGGTGATGTGATTTCAGGTTTTAGTGATGTTTATTTGAAATCAATGGCTATAACTCAGTTGGTCCATTAGCAGAATACAATTGAGATGTGAAAATTCTGAAGCATTTTGTCTTCTTTATAGATGCTGAGGTTACATATGGGAGAGAGATAAACTTGAATTCTGTTCTAGGTACATTTTTCAGTGATTCATTGCCTCAGTTATAGAGAACAAACCTACCCAAATGTAAAATCTTCTTTTGTTTAACCAGTATTTATTATGTTTCTTTCAGGACCTGGCTGTTCAATTCCTGTGCCAGCTAATCAGTCATTTTGGACTTGGGAGGAACACTCTCAGCCAAAGCTCCCCAGAGCATCCCACAAAGCTGTTGTCAATGGTAACATAATGTGGGTTGTTGGAGGTTATATGTTCAACCATTCAGATTACAACATGGTTCTGGCGTAAGTTGAATAACTTGTATTATGCATTTTGAAAATATACTTAGTGTTAAAAATTGTCAGAAAAACACCATGATCATGAAGAAAAATACTTTCCTTTTCAAACACAATTTTGACATTGATGTTTTAAATTCTACTAGGGGTTTAGAAAGTGAGAGAAATCCATTTCTTTAATCAAAAATACTTTAAACATTTCAATAGAAACTCAGTTAAAGGTTTGGGATTATGTTAGTATTCAAGTAGAGAGTAGAATATTTTCTAATATTAACAAGCACAATACATCTTTTTCTGTTGAGAATACTCTCCTTATTTGGCTTTCTTTAACAACTGCTCTCTCCTGGTTCTCTGCCTTCAAGTCTTTTCAACTATTCTTCCCAGTCAGATACCATTCTGGCTTGAAGAGAAGGGCATCTTAAACAGATTGTTTTTTTCCAAAGACACTCTGATTGATACTCCTGCTTATATATTCAGATTGTTTTTGTTAGGGTGAAATGATTCAAATAGTTTCTTTTAGAGAGGAAACTAATTTTATTTTGTAAATAATATTTTATTTTTTTCCCATTACATGTGAAGATAGTTTTCAATATTTATTTTTATAAGATTTTGAGTTACAAATTTTCTTCTCCCTTCCTTCCTTCCCCCTTTCCCCTTTCCAAAATGGCAAGTAATCTGATAAAGGTTATACATGTGCAATCATGTAAACATATTTCTACATTAGTCATGTTGTGAGAGAAGAAATGGAACAAAAGGGAAAAGCCACAAAAAACAAAAAATAAAGTGAAAATAGTATGCTTCCAACTGCATTTGGACTCCATAGTTCTTTTTTTTTTTTAATTTAATTAATTTATTTACTTTTAGTTTACAGCATTTAGTTCCCCAAGCTTTTGAGTTACAGATTTTCTCCCCCTCCTTTTCCATCCTCCCTCACCCCATGGAGGCATGCAGTCTGATATAGGTTCTACAAATATTAGTCACATTAAAGATTAGTCAAGTTGTAAAGAAGGATTGTAACCAGTGGAATGAACAACCAGAAAGGAATAAAACAAAACAAAAAAGATAAGAGAGCAGATAGTTTGCTTCAGTCTGCATTCAGGCTCCATTCTTTCTCTGGATCTGGATAACATTTTCCATTATGAGTCTTTTGGAATTGTCTTGGATCATTGTATTGTTGACAAGAGCTAAGTCAGTCATAGTTGATCATCACACAGTGTTGCCGTTAACTGTGTACAATGTTCTCCTAATTTTATTCACTTTACTCAGCATCAGTTCATGTAAGTCTTTCCAGGTTTTTCTGAAACCTGCCTGCTCATCATTTCTTATAACACAGTAGTAGTCTGTTGCATTCCTATACCACAACTTGTTCAGCCATTCTCTAATTTATAGGCATCCCCTCAATTTCCAATTCGTTGCCACTACAAAAAGAGCAGCTACAAATATTTTTATGCATATAGGTCCTTTTCCCTTTTTTTTTTTCTTTTTGGAGGGGGGAAGGCAGGGCAGTTGGGGTTAAATGACTTGCCCAAGGTCACACAGCTAGTAAGTGTTAAGGTCCTCCTGACTCCAGGGCTGGTGCTCTGTTCACTGTGCCACCTAGCCACCCTTCCTTTTCCCTTTTTTATGATCTCTTTGGGATATAGATATAGTAGGTGTATTGCTGGATCAAAGAGTATGCACAGTTTGATTGCCCTTTGGGCGTTCTTCCAAATTGTTCTTCAGAATGGTTGGATCAGTTCACAGCTCCACCAGCAATGCATTAGTGTCCCAATTTTCCCACATCTCCAACATTTAGCATTTTTTCTTTTCTGTCATATTAAACAATATGGCAGGTGTGAGGTAGTACAGTTGTTTTAATTTGTGTTTCTCTAATCAGTAGTGATTTAGAGCATTTTTTCATATGACTATAGATAGCTTTAATTTCTTTATCTGAAAACTGCCTGTTCATATTCTTTGATCATTTGTCAATTGGGCAATGTCTTATATTATTATAAATTTAACTAATTTTTCTATATATTTGAGAAATGAGACATTTACTATAAAAACTTGCTGTAAAAATTATTTCACATTTTTCTGCTTTCCTTCTAGTCTTGGTTGCATTGGTTTTATATGTGTAAAACCTGTTTAATTTAATGTAATAAAAAATTATCCATTTTGCATTTCATATTATTCTCTATCTCTTGTTTGGTCATAAATTCTTCCATTATCTATAGATCTGACAGGTAAGCTATTCCTTGCTCTCTTAATTTGCTTATGTTATCACCCCTTATGTCTAAATTTTGTACCCATTTTGACCTTATCTTGGTATACAGTATGAGATGTTGGTCTATGCCTAGTTTTTGCCATAGTATTTTCCAGTTTTCCCAGCAATTTTTGTCAAATAGTGAATTCTTATCCTAGAAGCTGGAGTCTTTGGCTTTATCAAATAGTAGATTACTATAGTTGTTGACTACTGTGTCTTGTATATCTACTTATCCATCACTCTATTTCTTAGTACCAAATAATTTTGATAATTGCTACTTTATAATATAGTTTTAGAGCTGGTATGACTAGGCCACCTTTGCATTTTTTCCTCATTAATTCCTTTGATATTCTTGACCTTTTGTTCTTCCAAATGAATTTTTGTTATTATTTTTTCTAGCTCTATAAAATAATTTTTGGTAGTTTGTTTGGTATTGCACTGAATAGGTAGAGTTGTATTTTGTTTGACTGATTCTTGATGTCTCATAGAGCCATTAACTTCCTCTTGCCCGATTCTGATTTTTAGGGCATTATTTTCTTGAGTTAGCTTTTTTACCTCCTTTTCTATTATTTGGCCAATTCTATTTTTTAAGTAGTTGTTTTCTTTAGTGAGTTTTTTCTTTAGTGAGCTTCCTTTTTCGTGCTGTTAACTCTATTTTCATATTTGTCTTGCATAACTCTCATTGCTTTTCCCCATTTTTCTTCTACCTCTTTTACATGATTTTTAAGAATTCTTTTTGAGCTCTTCCAAGGGGACTTTTTGGACTTGAGACCAATTCTTACTTTTTGATTCTTCATGTTAATAGTTCTTTATGGGACAGTAATATCTATTACATTCATGTACTATGGTTTTTAAGCCCTTTCCTCGTCAGAGAATATTGACTTTGTCACTAAGCACAGCCGTGAACATTTTGCATTATGTGGGACTTTTGTTTCTGTCTTGCTATCTTTAGAGGGTGCATGCCTAGCAGTAGCATCTTGGATAATAGACATTTTAGTCAATTTTTAAACCCACTTCCCAGTTGATGATAGACCAGTTCAGTTCCACCAACACTGTATTAGCTTGTCTGCCTTTCCACAGCCCCTCTAACATTGACTGCTTCCATCCTTTGTCATATTTACTAATTTGCTTGATATAAGGTAGATTTATTTTGATTTGTATTTTTCTTATTATTGATGCTTTGGAACAGTCTTCAATATGGTTGTTAATAACTATTTTTTTGAGAAGTGTCATTCATATCCTCTGACCACTTACTCATTTGGAAATGGCTCTTGGTCTTATATTTGTGTTAGCTCTGTATATATCTTGGATACCAGACACATCAAATATTTGCCGCAAATATTTTTTCTAGTGCACAACTTCCCTTCTTTTCCTTGTTACACTGATTTTATTCGTACACAGACTTTTTAATTTCATGTAATTAAAAGTATCTATTTTGTTTTTTGTGATCATCTCTATTATTTATTTCTTTAAGTATTCTCTTCCTAGCTATAAAGACAGAAGTCTCGGTGACTGTATTGGCTTCATTGTTTCCTTAAAGCCATGAAGGAAGAGTGTCATAGCAGAAATTATTAGCAACTAATACTTTTATTATGACTAAGCCCTTTAACTCATAGTATATTGTGTTTTGGGGTCATTAGAAGAAGTTCTACTATTTGAAAATTCATCCACAAAAGCAGTTGAATTGTTTATTCTGGTTACATGGACTATTTTAATATGAATTTTTGTATAATAGATTACTTAGAAGCCCTTTGCTTTTGAGATTCATGCATACATACATACATACATATATACACACATACAGGGGTTCCCTCCTTTCTTTGCTAGCAGCTAATTGTACATTGCTTCATTATTGTCATCTTACGGTGACTTATCAGAGTCTCAAAGTGACTCTTGCTTCTCAAAGACAGTGCTACAGACTACAGACTTTATTTAACAGGTCTCATTCTTTCATGGAGTTGAGAGTCTTCTTAATTCCACTTGAGAGAAAGATAAACACAATAATAAACTTTGTTTAAGTCAGCTAGGGTATTGAGCCTAATCTACCTTTGAGATCTTTCCCATAGCAAGATGCTACACTTTTCCTTTATCCAGAGATGACACAGTGACTATAATTAGGTATTCTTGGTTCCATTTTTATTTAATGAGAGCTGTAAGGATATAACAACCAGTCATCTGGTTGGTAGTAAAGGTGAGCCCTGGCTGTCTTTGGCCTCCTAATTCTTCCATTTCAGTGTCCCAAAACTGTAAGAGTTTTTCTCAGTGGTCAACTAGTTCAGTCTATAACAGAAGAATTTCCACTATAACATATTTAACTCAAGGCACCAGTTCCATGAACAGTGATAGTGTGGTTTAATTATCCATCCCTATGTTTTTTTACTTATTTCTGCAGAGCTCTGTTTCCTGCTTTTTGATCTGGGTATTAGGCTTTCTGGTGTTTTAATTGGTTGGGAACTGGGATCTCTTAGTTCTTGCTCTTTGGATCTTTGCTTTTTGTTTGGTCATGGATTTACTTCTAAATGTAGTTGCTCTTTTAGCATATAATCTAGATCCACAGGCCTTTGTAGGATAGGGCTCTTTCAGAAATGTGTTGACGATATTACTAGGCAAGTGAAAACTTTGTGATTAATTTCCTTTCTTTTTCTCAGGAGGCAGGGAAGACTCTCAAATGATGGTTTTGCCTTTGTGGCTGCATCAGAAACAGCAAAACTTTCTTAATTTTCAGATCAGAGTTTTTATAAATACATTGGTATGCAGCAATCATAATGGTATTCTCTTGAACAGAATAATTGCAAATGAGTCATTGTATCTTCTCTCATTTCACTTTTTTAGGACTTAACCAATTATTCTAATACACCTACCATGCTGGAAACACTTTGAGTATGAACCCAGTGATTGACTGTAGGTTTCTTGTCTGATAACCTAAGTTTGGAAAATTTTGTAAATCACAGAAGCTTATAAAGAAAAATCTACTAAGGCATTGATTGGGTAGGGAGTATCCATGTTAATGAAATCTTTGACTTCTTGAAAGTTTTAAAGTATGATGATATGTTCACTCATTAGCAAAAACTTATTTCAGGGAAATAAGTGTTAACTTAATTAATTATTAAAATTAATTGATAATTTATTTAACTGAAAGTTAAATAAATCTTCCTTTAAATAAGTAATATGAATTGTTTTAGGGGATAGGGCCAAGAATGTCATATTTGTTACTCAAAAAAGTATTTCCTCATGCTTAGTCTTGAAGAGTCATTTCTTTTATCTTCTTAGTTGTTTAAAAGTTAATACCAAAGGGGAATGTAGCTTTATTGATGCTGCATTATTTGTGGATTGGTAAAAAACATTTTAAGGCTTTTTTCCCATCAAAATCTATGTCAAACTGTCATAGGTAAATAATAGTAGTTTAGGAAAATAATGATGCTGTAAAGATCATATCTTATAATAGGTATAAGAGGCAGTGTGATCTCATAGAAAGAACAGTCACTGGTCATGACGTCAGAAGATGTGGTTTTCAATCCCAGCAGTGCTCAAATCATAATCTGACCATGGGCAAAGGATTTAACCTTTCTGAGACTCATTTTTCTCATTTCTTAAATGAAAATATTTTTCCTACTGCCTGCCCCCTTGGGTTCATGGAGTCAGAAGATTTAGACTTGGAAGGACCCTGAGAGAACATCTGCTCCAACCCCTCCTTTTATAGATGAAGAAACTTAGGCCAAATATTAAGGAACAGCTTCAATTTGAACCCATGTCTTCTGACTCCAAATGTCCCTCTCTTCCCGTCCCCCAGTATTTCTACCTATTTTTCCTTGTTGACTTGCTTTTATCTTTCTTCTTTCTTTCTTTTTTTTTTTTTTTTTTTTTGCTTTTTGGAGGGCAGTTGGGGGTAAGTGACTTGCCCAAAGTCACATGGCTAGTAAGTGTGTCAAATGTCTGAGGCCGGATTTGAACTCAGGTCCTCCTGACTCCAGGGCCGGTACTTTATTCGCTGTGGCACCTAGGCTGCCCCGATCTTTCTCATTTCTTAAAAAGAAAAATAGATCTTTACTGAAACCTTTTCATGTCACCTACATTTCCTAATGTTACTTCAAGGTTTTTATTTACATTTTAGATTTATTTACATTTAGTTTATTTACATTTTAGGTCATAGTTTCACTATGTGTTGGGGATATATTAGACTGTACAGTGTCTCTTGATTCTATTTCATTACATAGTTTATTGACTTGAGTTCAGTAAGTATTAAGTGCCTCCTGTGTGTGCAGAAACCCTATGCTATAGAGAGGGTAGGAGGGGGAAGATAGTAAAATTTAACTATGGTATAGTCACTGCCCTCATGGAGCTGACATTATAGTAAGAAAACTATGACATTTTGGTGAAGAAAAAAATTGTCTTAAATAACATGTTATACTTGGGCTTTCAATATGTCATCTTTATATTAATGGCAGCTATCTCAAATATTTTGCCTTTCTATATGCTATTTAAAGAAATGTTTAACTTTTATGAAATAATATCTGACAGTTATGAAGTCTTTTAGAGTTATGATAGATTTCACATACATTATCTTATTGGTATTGTAGATTTTATAGATTATGGATATTTTATAGATTAGTAAACTGAAGATCAGAGAGGTTAAGTGCCTTGCCCATGGTCACAAAGCTAATTAGAACCCAAGGGTTGCCTTACCACCAGTTCAGAGTGGTTTCCACTGCCCTCTCCATGACTACATAGGTGATAGGCAGGAATCTGATTTCAGTAGGTGCATTTTTGTCAGTGCTTGGGTTCTGGACATAATGTTTGAAAACTTACTGAATTTGATCTTGTTAATATCGAGTTCTCCCTGGTACTTGGACAAATGATAAAAGTCTTAATTAAAAAATAATTTATAATACATTCTAGTGTACAGGAGTAATTTGATTAAGCACTCTTATTGCCTTTTTAACCCAAAGCTTTTAAGTTTTATTAGAAAGGAATTTAAAATTTTACATATGCATACAAAACTTTTTTTTTTGAAGGGTGAAGGCAAGGCAATTGGTGTTAAGTGACTTGCCCAAGGTCACACAGCTAGTGTCATGTGTCTGAGACTGAATTCGAACTTGGGTCCTCCTGACTCCAAGGCCTCCAAGGCCTTCACTTCACTTCTAGATGCCTCCCTCCCCCCCAAACTTCTAAAAGCCTGGAAGTTTTTAAGGAAACAAAAAAGTCTTAGATTTTTTTTTTTGTATTGTAATTAAAGTGGTTACAATTGCTTTTTTTAGGTTTGTTAAAAAAATATGAAGAATTAGAGAAAAATCCAGAAGCACAGATTTGGGAATCACACTGTTTGTAAATTTGTCATTCTTAAATTATCTTTGATAGTTTGAAGTAATAAGCACTCCCTATCTCAAATACACACACACACACACACACACACACACACACACACACACACACACACACACACACACACACCCCTCCCCCATCTCCCCATTGTAGTTATTTCAGTTCTGAAAAAAAATCAGGTGAAATCACATTGTAAGGCAGTTCCATAGGACCAGTGTAACAAATGGGCAGTCTGCTTATGGCATCACAGCAAAATGTTGCAGCTTTTTAGTTGGGTTGTTTGGTACTTAACATTTAATTTTGTATAATGAATTAAAATAGAAGACCTAGTAATGAAAATTAAGATTACCAGTACCAATTCAAAAGGAGCATGAAAATAAAATGCATGTGAATGTGAATCCCCTTAGCAGTCCTTAAAATAACCCTTCAGCCTCCCCTTATGCTGCATGTCTTCTCTTGCCATGGTTTTCCCCAACCTTTCAGTCTGTGGGCTGAAGCGAAGTCTAGCCTGGGAGTAATGACATGTAAGATTTTTATTGAAATTGCAGCGTGGCAGAGTGTATACAGAGGGGGTTCGGAGCTAGGAAGACCCAGGCTGGACTCCTGCCTTTAAAACGTAACAGCTATGTGACACTGGACACCATACTTAATCCCTCAGTCCTTTAGGCAACTCTCTGGCAATAGGTCATAGAAGAAGAGCAGATTTGCATGGGTAGAGGGTGTTTTCTCACCTGAATATTCCCTGGATCAGCAGAAATGCAGGCCTAGTCTCTATCTCCATAATGAAGCAGTAGCACCAATTTGGAAGGGTCGGTCACCAGAAATACCTCTGTTGTCCACAGCAGTTATTATTCGCTTTCCTTTCTTTATGAGTACCAGGGTACCCATGAGTACCCTGATATTTACCTATCCAAGTACTTACCTGGTATAACTAGATGACTCCTCCCCCCCTCCTTCCCTCTGCCAAGTTTAGTGGGACTCTGTGGTGAAACTGATAATAAAGAATAGAATGTGAAATACTTTTCTTTTGTTTGAGTAAAAACATAATCTCTCCTTGTTGTACAGGTATGACCTTGATGCTCGGGAGTGGCTTCCACTGAACCAAACTGTAAATGATGTGGTTGTCAGATATGGTCATTCTTTGGCATTGTACCAGGTAAAATGTCTCCACTCAGGGAAGAGAAATTTAACTTTTCTGTGATTGTTTTATTTGCATTATTGTATTGTTGTTAAAAAGAGATTTCACATGACTTTTGATTGGTAAATTTTGCCTCCCATGTGGAAAACATAATAAAAGGCAGAGCAGTAGACAAGTAGAAATAAAGAGGAAGAAGTTTAAACTGACTTTGACATCTATCAGAGTAATTTTTTAATAGAATTAAAATTGTATTAGGGAAATGGTAATTGTGGGGCAGAACACTGAAAATCCTAAAACAAATTGAAGCTGCTTATGTCATTAATTAGTCACAAGCATATCTTTTCATAAAAGTTTAGATCACTTGATAGAAGAATAGCTATATTACCCAATAAGGCTGTATAGTAGTTTTCACATTTTTTTCTTTTTTCTGTGCTAGGGAGTAGTGTGAGAGACCTGTTGAGTTTTGTTTTTCCAAGTCATTTTATACTGCAAAAGACTTCATCAGAGGAAGACCAGGAAGAGTGGACAGGTGTTGGAGATATGGCACATGATGAATTACAGTCTGACCTCTATAGGATCATAGATTTAGGACTGGAAGTGACCTTAGAGGCCATGAAGCACAAACCCCTCATTTTGTAGATAAGGAAACTGAGGCACAGAGAGAGGTTAAATGACTTTCCCAGGGTCACACAGTTAGTGTCTGAGGTGGGCCTTGATCCTAGGTCTTCCTTACTCCAAGCCCAGTGCCCTATACACTGCATCATGTTCGTTCCTGCCTGAAAAAAAAATAGACTATAAGCTGTATTTCAGTATCACACATTATATTATGTTTGTGAAAATCACTTATATAGACTCTATACCTCTTCAGTGACTTTTCCAAATGTCTAGAATCTAAAAGCAGTCAATAAGAATTTACTATGTAATATAGAATAGAAATAAATGACCTTTCTTCTTCTCTTCTCACGTTTGAGCCTTTTAACATTTCTTCCAAATTTTGTTTCTAGGACAAAATCTACATGTATGGAGGAAAAATTGATTCAACAGGCAATGTGACAAATGAGTTGAGGGTGTTTCACATTAAAAATGAATCATGGGTTTTATTGGCCCCCAAAGCAAAGGAGCAATATGCAGTTGTTGGGCACTCAGCACACATTGTCACAATGAAAAATGGCCGAGTTGTCATGCTGGTCATCTTTGGTCACTGTCCTCTCTATGGCTACATAAGCAATGTGCAGGAATATGACATTGGTAGGTACATTATTGTCAGTGGTTGCTTGTTAACATTTATTACAATTAATAATTAACACTGAGCCAGTCTTTTCTCCTGAAACTTGGTTAATATTGATATATGGTATGGAAGATCAGAGGTGGCAAAATAGATTTGTATATTTCAGCCATTGACCAGTTTTGAAATCTCCAACATAAGAAATGTGGACATTTGGATAAGGTCTTGAAGTGACAAAAGTGATTACAGTACTGAAAATTGAGAACTATAAGAAAAATTTTAAGAAACTGAAATTATTTGATCTGTATAAAATGGAACTTCTTTCTACATTTCTTCTCTCCTTCATCACACTCCTACCTGAAAAAAAGCCCACAGGAACAAATAAACTAAAACCCAGTTTTCATGTTGTCTTGCCTATTCAGTTAAAAAAAATCATGCCTGCTCTGTGTGGAACACTAGATTTAAATTATGGGTTTATGGAGAATACTGTATATATTTCCATGCTGAGTTAGATGTCAAGTTGGAGAAAGTTTGATATCTGCCCTCAGAAAGTTGATATGTAGGACTTTATGACACCCACAGATAACTTGTGTTAGTGGTCTTGTCACATGTGGTCCTGTCTTCTAATTAACTAGGCCTGGAACTTTTTGCCTGCCTTTCCCTTATCTGCCACATTCCAACATCACCAGTGCTGTAGAGATTCTGCCTCCACATTGTTTTTCAGCTCTCTCTCCTCTTGTCCATTTTTATTGTCACCAGCCTCTCATGGGCTCTTGATATAGGTCTTAGATGGTTCCACTTGTCTTCTAACCTAGTTTTCTTGCCTTCATTCTCCCTCTCCTTCCCCTCCCCTATTCTATTTTATACTTTGCTATTCTCGAGGGGCCCAGAACCTACCTACTAATATGCAATCTTGCATACAGTCGCTCTTACCCAAATGTTTCATACTTTACTGCCACAGAATCTTTGCTCCTCCTCTTTCCTCCTCATGCTCCTCAGTTAGGGAAGCCTGGTATGCTTTTCACCTATTGAAATCTTGTCCTTTTCTCAAGACAGCTAAAATGTGGCCTCCTCCATGGAGCATTTGCAGATCTTTAGTGACTGAATACCTCTTTTATGATAACAATACAAAGATTGTTATAAATATTTGAGTATTTTGTATCATCACTCAGCTAGGTTGCAAGCTGCTTGAAGAAAGAACTGTGTAATGAAAAGAATTGCCTTTTGCAAACTTTAGAGGTTAACTGGGTGTGTTTTTTGTTTTAGGTAATGGAAAACACTTCAGTCAAGTGGGATAGTTTTTTTTTTTAATCCTGATTGGTAGAAGAAATATCTAGTTATCTAAGTGTTTACATAGGATTGTGTATAGAATAGCAAAAATCTACCAGCAATAAGGTTTCCTAATTGGCTAATGATGAATTTAGACTATATTATAAACCATTGTATGGGTACCAAAGCACCCAGGTGGACTAATCTGGAATCGAAGGAAAGAAAGATGTCATTCTCTTTTTGAGGACTGGATATTCTGTAGCATAGTTGGGAAGAAATCTTATAGGCCTTGGACTCTGTGAAACTTTGGATTATAGGTTAGCATAACAAGCAGAAAATCATGAGCTAGGTAGTCTTCTATACACTCTGATTACCTGCAAATATAGTGTTGATTTTTCTGTATACTATATTTTATTTTTTAATAAATCCTTAAAAGAAAAATCTGAAAATGAGTATGGCTGATTTCTAGCTTAGGAAGCCACAAAGGCTCAGACTGGCGCCTTGAACCACAATTTAGAAATTGGAATTACTTAGAAATTAGTGAAGAACTTGCTTTGTAACCTTCTTGAAGGCTGGGACTTTGTTTTTCCCAATGTGAAATTGCAGTGCAAGAGATCATTCTGATATTAGACTGAATTAATAGATTAGTGCATTTGGGTAGGAAATAGGCCTTCTTCTGCCTTGGTTAGCTTTCGTCTGGAGTATTGTATTAAGTTCTGGTTGTTACATTTTAAGTAGGATGTTGACAGGTGTGTTATCCAGAAGGTAGGAGAACAAAAGGACTGAAAACCATGTCATATGCCAGTTAATGGAAGGAACTGAGTATGTTTAGCTTAGAGAAGTATGCTTGCTCTCTTGGAAGTACATAAAAAAGATGTCTGTGGAAGAGGGATGAGATTTCTTCCTTCTCATCCCAGAAAGTAGAACTAGGAGCAATGGATAGAAGTTTCAAAGAGAGATTTTTTGACTTGATGTCAGGAAAATCTTGCTAACCTTTAAAGCTGTGCAAAAGTGGAATAGATTCCATTGGTATGGAGTGAGTGCCACATCAAATGGAGGCTGAATGATCACCTCCTGAGGAGGAATTCTTCCTCAGATATAGATTGGACTAAAAGATAAAAGTAGTTAAAATTTAAATAGCACTTTGAAGTTTGCAAAGTACTTTATGTATTTTATCTTATTTGATCCTCACAACTCTGTTGTAAGATAATTGTTATTATCCTTATTTTATAGATGAGAAAACTGGGGCTTGAGGATGTTAAATAACTTGCCTAGAATCACACAGCTAAAAATCATTATTTCAAGTAGGACTTGAATGTGCTCAGGTCTTTCTGACTCCCAGCGCAGGACTCTATTAAGTATGGATTGTATAAGCCAGTATTGCATTGACGTCATATTTCCCTTTCCCTTAGATCTGTCCCCTATATCTTTTCCCGATGCCAAACCAAACTTCTACCTCCAAGCCCACAAGATGTTGCTGTGTTCTAGGACATTATTAGGCTATTGTGATAGCAGTTGATATTGCAATATAATAATTTACCCCATGAAATCACTTCCAAGGGGAGCTTGGACTGCCTTCTGTTAATATAAGTGATAGAGAGAAGCCAGCCAGGGTCTCCTGATTTGTCTTTAGTTTTAGCATTAATGAGGTTTACCACTGTTGCCCTCTCAGTTGTGCTGTGAAGTGAGGCTGTTTCTCCTCTTCACATCACTTGATTGGAATTGTAAAAGGGATTGAATTAACTGTGAAGGAAGTTGTCATTGTATTCCCAGCTCCTTAGTGTACTTGAAAAGCTGCTGTATTAGAGGAGCCCTGCTCTCTCAAGAACCTCTTGGGAAGGTCTGCTTCTGCTCTCTGGAGCTACGAGGAATACAGCTTAGATTTCTTTTCTATAACTAATAGTCATTCAGTCAGTCAGCAAATATCTGTTTGTTAATAACAGATAAGCACTGTTCTAGGTGCGAGGGATGCAGTGACAAAAATGAAACTGCTCCTGACTTAGATGCCATATACATGTATGAGCATAAACTGAATGCATACAAAAGAAGTAAAAGGTTATCTTATAGGGAAGGTAGCTCAGGAAAGACTCATGTAGAAGCTAGCACTTGTGTTCCAAAATCTACTTGCGTCCTTGATCCCATCTTGTCCCTTTTAGTTACTTGAAGATATCTAGTAAGTCTTCTCTACAGTTTCTTTTCCCAACTAAAGATGCCCAGTATCTTTAACTGTGCTTCATATGGCAGTTTGTAGGTTTCCCAGGATCCATCTTTTCTTGCATGCACTTCCATTTATCAGTATCCTCCTTAAAATACAGTAGACAACCTGAACTCCTATTTAATCTGGAAAATACCAGTTGTGCTTTTTGTTTTTTTAAATAGCTAAGCATAGGAATTCACACTGAATCTTACTCACTTTACTCACCATTCTAGTCTGCTGAATCTTTGAATGCTCAGAATCTCAAACTCAGAAGGGTTAGGACAGATCACCTAGTCCAACTCATACTGGAGTTCCCTGTAGAACATCATCTTTGACAGGTGATTATCTGAAATCTACTTGATTACCTCCATTGTTGGGGAAACAGCTACTTTCTGAAGTAGCTCATTCTACTTTTGGATACCTCTGATTGTTAGAATTTTTGCCTTACTTAGAGGAAATATATTCTTTGCATCTTCTATTTGTTATTCCTGGCTTGTCCCTTTGGATTCAAGTCTAATCACTCTTTGACATGTTAGCTTTTCACATAGGTCTAGGTAGAGTTCTAAATGCATGCCAACTCCCTAACACCTGCCTTCTTTCCTTACTGTCTTAGCACTGGTATCTTATCCTCCCCTTGGGCTCTGCAACCAAGACCTCTTTGGTGTATTATATTCTTTTAGCCTCTCATGATTAAACTATGAAGAAGTGGCTATTAAGAAAGCAGATTACAATACAGTGGTTCACACAGAGTCATTTCGCTTATCTAGCTGATAGTAATCTTAGTTGCAGTCCATCATTTAGCACACTGGCCATTCCACCTGAGAAATTAGTACTGAGGAGTGAGTGTGTATTGTCCAATAGTTACCCTGGCAGTCAGACATGAGAGGAATAGGATAAAAGCTTATCACTTTAATTTGATTTTAAGGCCTGTCAGCACTAGAGCAGAGCATCCCAGGCCACTTAACTGTCAAGACTAGAAAATGACTTTGCTTGGGTTTCAGCCATTAATTACGAATTCTTTCCCTTTTCTTTTGACCTCCCTTTCTTTTCTGCTTCAGTTCCCAGAATGTCCATGGAAACCTGATTCAACTCAGGATATTCTGTTAGTTTGTTTCCCTTTGTCCTTGGACAGTACTTTGTACTGTGTCCTCCTTGGAGGGAAAAGTTTTGACAGTGGACGAGGCCTTAGATTTCCGAAGCCAAGCTGTTTCTGATTCAACAAGTTTTCCTGGAGAGCAGTCTGCATTAAGTCTAAGTAGGCAACAATGGGAGGTGTCATTTCTTTATGTTCTGTCACCTTTTCTTAGGTTTTCTACTGTGCCTGGCTTAGGGTTGTTACCCAGAGAGATTTTACCTTTCATTGACTATCTAGCTCTCATAGTCTGGGCTTGGGTGGAGCTTACTTACCTATTTAACCTCTGTTGACTTTGTAATTCTTACTGAATATATCAGATACAAAGAATAGGAAAAAAGGTCACCTGTTCTGCCTGGAACCTGATCAGTTTTGATTTCTTAATGTTTGGCATAGTTCAAGGGTAGAAAATTTGGTAATGTAATCAGATTGCCATTAGTAATTTTATAATCTGTCATAATTTTATTATTCAGAGTTTTGAAAATGAAAGTTACATTATTTTAAAAAGAAAGAAGCCCACCAGCAATTTAATTCTTTTCTTCTTTTGTTGTAAAAGACCTCATGAAAAGTCGTGGGCATTTAATAAACACTTGTAGTAAATCAGAGTTAAATTTTACTCAGATGCCCCCTATAGATAAAGTTCATTAAAATTAAAATTTGAGTATTTAACAAGTTGGTGTTTTCTAATCCACCTGAATTATCTACTATTTCTGTTGTAGTTGTTTTACTTATTATTTACAGTAATTTAAAAATGAAAATTGATCAGCTGAACTGTCTCTTAATGTCTTTTCTCTTTGGCTATCATATATATTAAGATTCCAGAGTTGAGTAATCTGTAGTATTTGACTTTAATTGCATTTCCTTTTATAGATAAGAATACATGGAGTATTTTACAAACTCAGGGTGCTCTTGTACAAGGAGGTTATGGCCACAGTAGTGTTTATGATGCCAAGACAAATTCCCTCTACATACATGGCGGTTATAAGGCTTTCAGTGCCAACAAATATAGACTTGCTGATGATCTATATAAGTATGATGTGGATACTCAGATGTGGTAGGTATTTTTTCCTTAATATAATTGTTGACTTTGTCCTTTGATGTATGATATTGCACAGAAGTAAGTTAGGAAGTACATACATAGTAACTCATATTCCCCCTTTCTGCATTATTATGTAGGAAAATGGAGAAAACCATCTGAAGCCTCTACTTCTTATTGGATTTTCCCATCTCTGTAGTGCCAGAGTAAACCCCTAGCTGGCTAGAATTCTTAGAGATTGAGTTATTGTGGATTGTCGAGTCTTTTGGATAGACGAGATTTACTCTTACATGCACTCAAACTTTAATGTTTTGGGAAGGAGATTTTCCCAGCTCAGTCACAAATATCCCTTCTTAAGTAGTATTTTTTTTAAAGCAATTGGGGTTAAGTAACTTGCTCAAGGTTACATGACTAGTCATTATTTATGTGTGGGTGCTCATTTTCTGAGGCCCCGGATTCAATCCCGGGTCATCCCAACTCTTGAGGTCCATGCTCTTACTCACTGCGCCACCTTGCCTCCCCTAAGTAGTATTTTTCTGAACACAATTTGATGAGTTTTTTTTCTCTTTAAAAACCATGTCTTCCTATGTCACCCAAAGAACTTTGACCTGCTCTGTTTTTTACCTTGGTGCCAGTTCCACCCCTCTTCAGACTACCTGGTTCCCCCTTCACTCTCACCTTATTAGTATAAAATTTAATAGATGTCCAGTGGCTAAGCCTACTGAAGTTTGGAACTCCCTACTAGAAGAACAGGAATTAGAGGTGTGCACCATCAGCAAGGCAGTTTAATGGTGTTTTTTGTTGTTGGTGCCTTAGTCTCAGGGTCATTACTATAAACATCTTATTTTTCTGTGCTTCAATAAAGTTATATTTTCAGGGGCTATTAAAGTGTAATAGACCGATTTGCCCCTTCATTAAATGACTTGAGCAGGCTGTGTTTTTTGAGTTCTTGTTTGAGATTTTGGCTATTAATTTTTGCTCCTTTCTGTTTGTATAACATTTAATTTTGTTCTAATTCACACAAGGGATTTAAAAAATAGGTTCTTTAATCTGTCAGAATTGTCTGTAAAGTAAAAATAAATAAACTCTTGAGTCTGGGCCCAAGGGCTTTACTTTGAGTAAAGTGCATGAGTTTTGAATAAACTTTGTGACTACTTAGAAGCCTTTTTGATTTGCATTTTCCTTGTGGATAACTGGGGTGCTGTTATTTGATCTAGATTAGTCTGCGATCCATGTTATATAGATAAGCAGAATATTTACTCTTACCTCATAAAATAAATGTGATAATAAAATCCTGATAATTGTAAGAAGTATAAAGTGACTCATTTGAGATATGAAATCTAGTTATAACAGTTATGTTATCTGAGCATTGAACAGAATTGGCACAGTGTTTTAAAATTTTAAAATTCCATTAAAAAGTTACTCAGCGCAATCTGATTTTCATCTATTTCTCAAAAGCTATGTAGGTTTTGTGACTTTAGTAATGGGGGAGGGGTTGAGTTTCTATAACTTATGTTAGTCAAGTAGGAAATATTGTTTTTTTTTTTTTCAGAGGAAATTTCAACTGGGTTAATAGTTTCTGTCCCTGAATAGACTGAATTTGATTTTAGGGGAGGGGAAAAACAAGACACAGCAAATTATAGCAGTACTAGTCAAAGGACCTGGGTTTTGATTCCTGAGTCTTCTGCCTACTATCTTTGGGTTGGTCACTTGCTTTCTCTCAGCCTCAGTTCCCTCATTTGTAAAATCAGGGAAAAGGGTCATATGATCTCTAAGACTCTTATCAGTTCTATATCCTATGAGCTAAAGCTTTGGAGGAAAATGTAGCTGTTGAAAGTGATAAGTTCCCAGGAGCATGGTAGTAATTCACATTTATGTAGAACTTTATTTTAAATATGAAATGCCATGACAACAAGGGAAAAACCATACAATAGTCATGTATTTTTGTTATAAATTAATGAAATGATATTATGTATTTGTCATTGATTAACAAGTATTTTTAAAATACCTTTTCTTCCCTTAACTTAAAAGGACTATTCTTAAGGATAGCCGTTTTTTCCGTTATTTGCACACGGCTGTGATAATCAGTGGAACCATGCTGGTGTTTGGAGGAAACACACACAATGATACCTCCATGAGCCATGGTGCCAAGTGCTTCTCGTCAGATTTGATGGCCTATGACATTGGTAAGTTTTCCAAGCTGATCTAGCATTAAAGGAGCTTCTTTATAGTTTCCTCAACTATAAAATGGAAATAATAATAGCACACACCTCCTCAGGCTTTTGTGAGGATCAGACGAGGGCTTAGCACGGTGCTAGACACCGTGGGTGCTTAATAAGTGCTTGTTTCCTTTCCTTTCTGTCCCTCCTTGTGAACCTTTTGAAAAATGTGCCTTTATATATTGGATATGATAGTATAGGGAAGAGAGATCCGAGGTTTTTCTTTTTAGACCCATTTAACAGTTTTCACATTTTTAGAAAGGCACTAGTAGTCTAGTCCTTTTTTTTCTGACAGATTTTGGGTTAAGTAGTGTTAGAAAGTAATTTTTTGAGAGGGGGTTGTGTTACCTGTTAGATGGGACCTTTCCTTTCTGAATTTAAAATGCCCTGTACTGTGGAATGCACCAGTAATTCTTCTGTAAGAACTGATCTCAGAAGACATTTTTGATAAACTGCCTGAGTTGTTACATTTCATTGGGGCAAATGAATATGCTTTAACAGGGTTCTTCAAACCAGCACTACTCACACTCAGATTAAAAATTACTAAATGTGGTTACCTTTAATGACCAGTAGAGGGTAGTGTTTGTCCACACAGGAACAGATACATGAACTTGAATGTCACCTATCTATTCAAAAGTAGATGAATTCCACCATCAATTCATTTATTGAGGGAAATATAGACATTTTGAGAGCGCTGAGATTGTTCTAGCCTTTCCCCCCCAAAACAGTGTCATAACCTGGATGTCATGAATGATAGGCACTTTTGAAATAAGTCTTTCTTAATTCTAGCTTGTGATCGCTGGTCAGTACTTCGAAGACCTGATCTTCATCATGATGTTAACAGATTTGGCCACTCAGCAGTCTTGTATAACAGGTAACTGGACTTAAAGTGCTTGCTAATTTCATCTTTTTTAAGATCATGGCTTAAAGTGAAATTCCATGGTGCTGAGAATATACAGTAGAACTAAAGGCACAGGTTGATAACATAAAATTTTAAAACTGTGCATTAAGACAAATAGAGGGTAAAATGAAAAAGTATTGTAAATATATAAAATTGGCTTAAAGTTTTCTTATTTGTAGGCTCATACATTCCAATGATTTTTTTTTTTACAGTATTAAACAATTGTGAATTTCTATTATTTACATTTTGATTCTTTCAAAACTGTATTGATATTAGGAGCTGTCACATTTCATTTTTTTCTAAGCAACAAGAGGGAAATAATGTCATGTTATAATTGCTTTTATTATGATTTAAAAAATTAATATGTGGGTGGGACACATTTGGTAGGGCTATATGTAGGCATGTGAGTTTTCCCCTCAGATGTTAGCTATTTCCTAGAAAGAGGCTAATCATTCAATAAATTAATTGATGAATATTTGTTAACTGTCCACTCTTGGTTGGTTGCTGGGAGTACAAATACAAATAATGAAACAATCCCTTCTCTCAAGGTGCTTAGAACAGGATTGAGCTTCAGATTCAAGGGTAGGTGGATGATACAGAAGAACATTTTAAAATAAGGGAACCCTCTTTGAAAAGCTGGGTTAGGTCTTATGCTACCCTTGGATTCAGAAAGGCTTGGACCATAGGCAAATGCCTCGTAAAGGACCAGGACCTCAGGATGTTTCACGTGGGTTTTAACATTTGTGTGTGTCTTATCCCTTACCATGTGGCTGTATGAAGACTAACCTGCTGCTCCATGTGAATTCTGACTTTTTCAGTCTCAGACCCTCCTGCCTGATCACTTTCTATCCCTTGTCCTTGCTTCAACTCTTTGGTATTAGGAGAGGGAACACTGTACACTTGTACTCTGTGCTTCATCATCAGGATCCTGGGATTTAGAGGCCCTAACTAGTGCCTCTGGTTAGCCCATTTGTACCTCCTGTCCCCCTAATCTTAGTGACTCAGACTCCATCTCCCAGGACAAAACCCTTCTTTCCTCCTTTTCCTCACTGTACACTTATTTCCATCCACTTCAGTCCCACCATACTCCAGTCCCTGTCTTTTGCCTTCCGTTTCCATTGTTGGAACCCCCATTCTGAAATGAATGTACTTCTTTTCATTTTCAGTTTTTTAAACTTCTTTCTACCATCTTGCACAAACAGAAAGCCTGTCTTTGGAAAACGGAACATCTCCGGTTGCAGCATCTCTCATGCTGGTTCTGCCTTCTTTCTTGTCCTCCCATAAACTGGTCTAGGAAAAGAATAGTAGGTTTTGTTATTCACTGCCACCTCCAGATCTTCCACCTGCCATCAACCCTCTGGCTCTCTTCCTCTGAGGCTTACTTTATCCAGACAGATTGTCTGGTACAGATCTTTATTGTTATCTCTTGAAGAGGCCATTGACTTTCCTTTCTTAAGGATTTCATTACCTGATTCTTTACATTTTTTCTTCCTACCCCAATACCAGCTCTTGTAGTTGGGTATTTCACTATGTTCATTGTTGTTTCAAACCCTATTCATCTATTTCCTCAGCTTTCATGATCCTTTACTTCACTTTGTGTCAGCCACTTACAAGGATGGTCATAACTTAGAAGTTACTGTCACCTATGACTGTGGCACTTCAGAAATCACAGAATTTGAGAGACCTTCTAGTCCAGCAATATCTGAAAGGTCTCCCCACTGTAAAATACCTGACAAATGATCATGTAGGGTCTGTTTGAAGACCTCCAGTGAAGGGGTACCCCTGACTTCTTGAGGCAGAATATTCCAAATGCATGAACTTAAACTCAGAACTTACCCTCTCTGACCACAATTTCTTGTTTTTTCCATTTTTCCTTGTCTCATTCCTTCTAAACCTGTTCTTTGTCCTTATAGAATCTCCAGTTCTTCCATTTCTCTCTTTTTACCTTCACTATCCCCTTCTATTCTTGCATTCATCCCTCCACAGCTGCACAGTTGATCATTTCAATTGTGTACAGCCTTCTTTGCCCTCTTTTCCTTTTGACATTTGATCCCTGCCAATAGTCAACCCTGGATCACTCTCTTGTCCCCTGCTTTCTCTTAAACTGTGAACTTTGTTGGAATAATTTATTATTTCAGCGTCAACTGGGTCCACTATATATATATATATATATTTTTTTTTACTAAACTTGTAATTTAGTAAATTTGTAAAGTAAACTTGAATTTACTAAATTCAAGTGGCTCCTCACTACTGCCAGGGCAAACTTTTATTCTTCCTTTAATGATTTTATTTCACTTTTTCTTTGTAACTGTTCCAAATCTTATTTGTTCATGGTTTGTTCTTTGTTCCCACCTTCCCCCCCACATTCTTACTTCCAACTTTACTTAGAAAAAAGAGCTGTGAATATCCTTCTCTTTCCCAGTTCATACCCCTAAAATCTCCCTGTATCTTTTGTTTCGTGTTTTTTTAACTTATTAGAAAAACATACATCTGTCTTACTTCACTTCCCAAATGAATCTTCCCTTTAAAAAAAGTATTAAAAAATTCAGCAAAATTAGCTGATACATATGTTATTTGTGACAGCATATGGAACATTTCACATTTATGGCTCTTCACCTCTCCAGTGAAAGAAAGAAGGTACATTTTCTCAGTTCTTGCCTCAATACATCTTTTCTTCCTTTACTCCTGCTTCCTTTTAAAAATATTTATTTATTTAGTTTTAGTTTTCGGAATTCATTTTTATAAGATTTGAGTTTTAAATTTTCTCCCCCTTATCCCCTCCTCCTCCCCAAGATGGTGTGCAATCTGATATGGGTTATACATGCACAATCATATTAAACATATTTCCACATTAGTCATGTTGTAAAGAAGAATAAGAACCAAAGGGAAAAACCATGAGGAAAACAAAAACAAAAAAAGAGAGAGAGAAAATAGTATTCTTCGATTTGCATTCAGACTCCATAGTTCTTTCCATAATGAGTCCCCTGTAATTGTCTTAGATCATTGCATTGCTGAGAAGAGCTAAGTCTATCAACGTTGGTCATTGCACAGTGTTGCTGTTACTATGTACAATGTTTTTCTGGTTCTGCTTACTTTACTCAGCATCAGTTCATGTAAGTCCAGATTTTTCTGAAGTCCACCTACTCATCATTTCTTATGGAATAATAGTATTCCATTACATTCATATACCACAACTTATTCAGCCACCCCCCAATTTATGGGCATTCCCTCAATTTCCAATTCTTTGCCATCACAAAAATACCTGTTTACAAATGCTTTTGTACATGTGGATCTTTTTCCCATTTTTATAATCTTTTTGGGACACAGCCCTAGAAGTTGTATTGCTGGGTCAAAGGGTATGCATAGTTTAGTAGTCCTTTTGGCATAATTCCTACTCCTGCATCTAAGGACAACATGACTCTTCTTGTCAATGACAAACCCACTTTTCCTTGTGCTCTTGATTTCATTCTGTCCTCTTGGAGCTTGCTCCATTGATGATTCAGTTCCATTAAATCCCCCCGCCCCCTTACCCCTTCTCTTTCTCTTTCCCTGGTCCTCCTTGTTCCTGTTTGATCATTCCTTAATTTCATTTGCAAGATCATCACCCATTTTTTGTTTCCTTAATTTGGGAGTGCCCCCAGGATTCTGTCTTGGACCCTGTTATTATTATGTTTGCTTGGTGATCTTAAGTCCTATGGTTTAATTATCATCTTCTAAATTTATGGATCTTATCTTAATTTCTCTCCTGAATTTTATTTTCATATCATCAGCTGCCTCCTGGATGGACCATAGACATCTTAAAGACAGAGCTTATTCTTACTCTCTAAAGCCATCCTTTCTCCAAAGTCAACCTGGTGGCCAGGTTTCATTAAGAATAGAGGCAGTATAATACATAGGTGGAAAGAATACTAGATTTGTAGTTATAGGAACTGGGTTTAAATCTCTGCTCTGCCACTTATTCCTTTTATAACCTTGGGCAAATCACATAAGCTTTGTGATCTGAATTTTCTTGTCTGCAGAAGGAAGGTATTGGACTAGCTGAGAGATTCCTTCCATGTCTGAATCTATAGTTCTGTACAAGTACTAATAGTAGGCCATGGTAGCCTTGTGTTTTATTTAGGCTTGTTCTTCTGTTTTTGTATTTGGGCTATTTGTGGCACTAAAATGGAATGATTTACTTATGCCTTGTTAGTAGAAACTCCTGGGCAAGGACAGCTAAGTGGCTTAGTAAATAGAGCACTGGCCCTGGAGTCAGGAGGACCTGAGTTCAAATATGGTCTCAGACAATCAACACTTACTAGCTGTGTGACCTTGGGCAAGTCACTTAACCCCAATTGCCTTGCCCTCCCCCTCCAAAAAGCAAAAAATTAAAAAACAACAAAAAAGAAACTCCTGGGCAAATATTTTTGTGGTATGACATGGTGGACAGAGTGCTGGACTTGGAATCAAGAGACCTCTTTCCTCACTGACATTCACAGCGTCTCTTAGAGTTTGCAAAGTGCTTTAATGTACATTTCCTTAGTTGAGCTTTCCCTGTGATACCTAATGGCGCAGTGGGTAGAGCACTGGGCCTGGAGTCAGGAAGACCCAAAGCTGCCCTCAGACACTTACTGGCTGTGATCCTGGACAAGTCACTTTGTCTCTGTTTGCCTTTATTTTCTCATCAGTAGAATGGGGATAATAACATCCCCTGCCTCTCAGAGGTATTGTGAGGATAAAATGAGGTATTTGTAAGCTGCTTTGCCAGCATTAAAGTGCTCTATAAATGCTAGTCGTCGTCATCATCAAGTGTGAATTTTTATCATTATTAATTCAATAAACATATAATGAAGACCAATTATTTGATCCTATTAAATGGTTCTATGACTGGCTCAGCAGTCAGAAGGCCTGAGGATGAATTCTTGTGCCCTAGTCTTTTTCCCATTTGGAGATTAGACTAAAATGATTTTTAAAATCCCTTCTGGCCAGAGATTCCACAATGTTTCTATGGCTTCCTATGACCTCTTAGTACTTTTGACCTGGAGTCAGGAGGATCTGAATTCAAATCAAGCCTCAGATATTTACCAGCATTGTGACCCTGAGTAAATTACTTAGCCTTTGTTTGCCTCAGTTTCTTCAACTGTAAACTGGGGATAATAATAGCACCTAAGTCGGGGTTGTTGTGAGGATGGAATATGATAATACAGGTAAAGGTGCTTAGCATGCTGCCTGACAAACAGTGTGCACTCTACAAATACTTTATTCAGCTTCTCTTCCGTCTCCCAGAAAACAAATAATTTTTTTAACCTCATTTGTTTTGTTTTGTTTTGTTTTAACAAATGCTTTATTAGCTTCTGGTTTACATCATTCATTTCCACCAGATTTTGAGTTACAATTTTTTCCCTACCCACCACCCCAGAATAGCAATCCCACTAGATATCCCCTCATCCAATCTGCTCTCTCCCATATCTTCTCCCATACCCCCTTCGACTTTGCCATTAGGGCAAGGTGAATCTCTGAGCCCCAATGCCTGAACATCTTATCTCCCACTTACATGCAAAATAGTATTAATAATAGTATTTATATACATTTGAACATTTAATTTTAAGACTTTGAATTTCAGATCCATTCCCTCCATTCCCTCTGGGAAGATAAGCAATTCAGTATGTGTTGTACGTGTATAGCTATGCAAAACATTACCATAGTAGATATATTGTTAAAGACTGCTTATATTTCCCTCCCACCCATCCCACCCCCCACCTGGTCCATTCCCTACTTTGATCTTGTCCCTCTTCGAAAGTGGGTACTTCCAACCTCCCCTCCCCCTAGAATGCCTTCCCCTCCATCATCCCCCCTCCCATCTCCCTTCCCCCTACTCTCCTGCAGGGTGAGATATCCATTTAGTATGTATGTGATTCTCTCCCTGAGCCAAATTCAATGAGAATAAGGTTTTGCCTTTTTGCCTTCCTATTCTTCCCCTCTCCTGCAACTACTTCCCCTTGCCTCTTCTACATGAGATAGCTTACCCTCTTGTCACTTTCCTCTCTCACCTCTTAACTTCACCCCTTAAGTATCATCCCTTCCCACCAAATTCAACCGGTGCCCTCTATCCATGTATACCTGTAAACATATATACACACATTCACATATGTATTCATATGTCCATATATCCTTCTTCAATTATTTTCATAATGAGAAAGGTTTCATCAGACACAGTTATTGTTTTTCCATGTAGGAATGTAAATAGTTCAACTTTGATAAGTTCCTTTTGATTTCTTTTCCCTGATTACCTTCTCAAGCATCTCTTGCTTCTTGTGTCTGAATGTCAACTTTTCTATTCAACTCTGGTTTTTTCCTCAAGAATGCTTGAAAGTCCTCTATTCCACTGAATGACCATATTTTCCCCTGAAACACCATATTTTCCCCTGAAACAAGATACTCAGTTTTGCTGGGTAGGTGACCGTTGGCTTCAATCCCAGCTCTTTTGCCCTCTGGAATATCATATTCCATGCCCTTCGATCCCTTAGTGTAGAAGCTTCCAGGTCCTGGGCTATTCTGATTGTGTTTCCACAATATTGAAATTGTTTCTTCCTGGCTGCTTGTAGTATTTTCTCCTTGATCTGGGAGTTCTGGAACCTGGCTATAATATTCCTAGGAGTTTTCTTTTTGGGATCTTTTTCAGGATTACCATTGTGCTCAGAGAAAAACAGAGGAATGAAGTCTCTCCTTCCTAGACTATGAGTAACAATCAGGGCTAGCATTGGGAGGATGCAGGGTGCCCAGACACCCAGAAACATGTCATCCCTTTGGCCCCTTCTTTACTTGTTCAGGATTTGATGATATTTGTAGGGAGTCAAGAAGTCCAATGTTCCATACTGCCTCTAGGGGATTCTTTTCCTAGAATTGTTTAATACAACTCTTTTTGGATACCTGAATGATACACTAAATGACCATGGAGAATCACTTCTTAACCTTTAATTCTACATTACATTCATGACTGTTTGTGGATATATAGGAGATCATGAACCCCTTCACAGTACTTATTAGTACTATAGACTAGATGTAATCTGAGATACAGAAATGATGAGTTTGGGCAATGATACAGTAGACTATGTGCTTTTGTGCTTTTAAATTTGTAATGTTTTAACACATTTTTAATGGATTTTGAAGGGGTGCTTCTTAGAACCATTTAGCTTTAAGAAAGAGTGTGTATATAGTAGCTAAAGATGGACAAGAATGAAAGGTGGAAGCAGGATACACATAGAGAAAGATATTTGTAGAGATTTGCGAAAAATACGATTACTTCTTCCACATATACATAGCCATTGACAAGGACATCTGTTGCAGAATCTTAAAGGTTTCTAAGGGACCTCAGAACTCATCAGCTTCTACCTCAAGCAATAGTAACTCCTGCAACATTCTGACAAATTATTATCCAGTCTTTGGACTTTTCTTATGACAAGGAGCTTTTTCTGAGGTAGCCATTCCCATTTTTGGAGGGCTCTAATTGTTCTTCCTCTGTGTTGAGTTTAAAT
The DNA here is from genome assembly GCA_011680675.1 of Gymnobelideus leadbeateri. Taxonomy (NCBI): domain Eukaryota; kingdom Metazoa; phylum Chordata; class Mammalia; order Diprotodontia; family Petauridae; genus Gymnobelideus; species Gymnobelideus leadbeateri. The sequence goes on along the minus strand of WOXC01009534.1, from coordinate 102,936 downwards.
ATGCATCTGTGTAATAACATTTCCTGACTCTGTGACTTTTTACCAGATAGCCTCCATGTCTGTAATACACATCCTCCTCATTTCTTCCTCTTGTCTTCCTTGGCTTCCTTCAAGTCTCAGCTAAAATACCACATTCTGTGAGAAACCTTTCTTGATTCCCCTTAGTGCTAGTACCTTCCCTCTGAGATTATCTCTAATTCATCCTGCAAATATCTTGTTTGTAAATAGTTGTTTGACTGTGGGCTCTTCCATTAACTTTATGGACTCCTTGAGGGCCTTTCTTTGTATCTCAATTTCTTATCATAGCGCCTGGCTCTTGACTTGTATCCCTTGGTCCTAATTCTACTATCTGGGGCTAAGTAGAACAGTTGCTGTCCTCTTCCCATGACAGCCACTTAGGGATGTGAAGATAGTGATCAGATTTCTCCTAATTCTTTTCATTTTTAGACTAAACCTTGTTTTAGGTAATGTACTTTTTTCCATATAGCCTAACATTACAGTGGGAAAATAATTTCTTTTCCACTTGTCACACCAAACTTTTAGTCATATTGAGTTTTATAGACAAGAAAAACCTTGAATTAAAGGTCATCTATTTCAACCCAGTAAATCTGTTTCCTTCAGCATCCCTAGCAAGTTTATGCTTCTGCCTTAGTGTTAAAACATGACTTACCACTATATCCCATTTTGTTCTTGCATAGCTTTAATTGTTAGAAAGTTATTCATTATATGGAACTGAATGTGCCTCCTGGTAGCTTTTCTCTGTTGCTCATAGTTCTTTACTAGAGCCAGGTGAATCCTTCCACTTGACAGTTTATCAGTAATTTCAAAACTACAATCATGCAAACTCTGCTGCCCTCCACCACTTGCCCCAAGACATCATTTACAGTATAAACATGGCTGTTTAGTCAGTCCTTGGTTGACTAGATCTCCCATTTCCTTACCGTCTTGGGGATATGCCTTTTGACCTGCTTGTAAATGCCTTTTCAAAGTTATGGTGACTATAAGTATCATTTGGTAAAACGACTTCAATTAGGTAGTGTAGTATGTGTTCCACACATAGCAAGTTTGGGATAAAAAAACGCTTTTTTCTTCTTGTTTAGCACTATGTATATATTTGGAGGTTTCAACAGCCTTCTGCTCAGCGATATCCTGATATTTACATCAGAAAGGTGTGAAGCACATCAGAGTGAGGACACATGTGTAGCAGCAGGACCTGAAGTACGGTGTGTGTGGAATACAAATTCATCTCAGTGTATTCCTTGGGAACTGGCATCTGAAGAGCAAGAAGAGAAGACCAGAGCAGAATGCTTTTCAAAAAGAAGTATGTGCTGCTTCTTTGCTTAGAACTGTAACTAGTTCTAGTTTTATTTCTTGGTGGCGGTGGGTTTTTTGTTTGTTTTTGCTTTTTGGTGCATTAACTTATGGGATCTCCTTATAAGCTGTTTAATTGTTTTAAAATTGTAAAGCAGTTTAGTATTAGTACATTTGCATTGTATACTGAGACACCATAGGATGTTTGAAGTCTTCTTTGGGTCCCTGAAACTAAATTTAGAAACACCCATGTTTAACAAAATAAGCTTTCCTGGAAATCCCCTGGTACTTGTAACTTAATGAAGTAAGAATAGCAAAAGTAGGCTGGGATATAAAGGAAAGGAAGGTCAAGAGATGTATGTATATCAGTGTTCCCAGAAATTATTCCTAAGCTCTTTGGAATGGTAACTACAGCTAGATGATGGAGATAGATCATACCTGTGAATTATCATGGCTCTGAGAATATTATAGATCACCACAGCAGCCCCTAGTACTTGGTCTCAGCAAAGGCAGCTTTGAAAAGTGTCGTGCCAACTCATCATTGGCTAGATGGTAGAGTAGTTGCCTTAAGCAGCTCTCTGTAATCCAAAAACCTCAGAAAAAGGAATTCTGATTATTAACATAGGAAGAAATAGAATTAGTGAAGCTGAATCTAAAAGATAAGAGTAAATAGCACAAAAAGTAAAAAACAATCTCATGAAATAGCAGGAGAACTTAACGTCTCATAGTTCCCACTTTGTGCCCCTAGACCACAACTTATTCCATGTCAGAGCCACAGATTTCAAGGGTGTGTTTAACTCCTGAGGAAATAGGAATTTGAAATTAAGCTGGGACCAGTTTTTCCCTCATCCCTCTTATTTTTGCAGAGTTTACTGGCAGAAACTCAACTAAACTGACCCTTATAACCCTCAAATTGACAAGGCTAAGGACAATCATTAGATGCAGCTTTCAGAGGTTTGAGTAGGAATGGAGGTGAGAAAGGCTAAAGAGGGAGGACAAAAGCCAAAGGCAAGTGACTGGAAATATAAAAGAAGGCTTGAATAAATACCTAGTTCCCAGGCAGATAAACTAACTGAGAGGATCATAAAACCTCAAAGAAAACCCAAATCACCATAAGCTAGTATTAGGATGATAAAGGGAAATGATTGAAATTTACCTGATTGGAACCTTCAAGACCAATAAAAGTCAATAAAACCCCCTCCCCCAAACTCTTATTTTTTGTCAAAAGGTCAGAAACTTCAAAAGAAAAATAAAACTTTTAGAAGAAGAAATTAGGAATAAATTAGGAAACGAATTGACATTTTCGGTGCAGGATTGAAAAACATAAGATAACAGAGTTGATAAAAAAATAGAAATATACTAGAGAATCTTTTCAAAGAAGTAGAATGTGAGAGGAGGAAATAAAAAAACTTGGAATTTTAAAATATGAATATTAAAAAAAAGCTAATTTTACAAATACCCATGAAAAAGACCTTCAGATGGAAAGGAAAGCTATCTGAATAACTCAGGAATAATGTGCAATAATGAGAACTCAGAGAAAAGAATAAAATGACATATCCCAAAAAGCAAAGCAGCTCAAGTTCTAAGTGGCTGCTACCATGCAGCGCTATATTTATCTGATGTTACTTCCTTCATGAATTGATGTTTCTGAGAGTGAGGCCTATCAGAAAAATAGAGGATAGGGTAATCTACAGAGGAAATAACAAAGAAATAGTATGTATGAGGGAGCTCAGATTTGGGCCTTCAGGCTCTTTACCATTGTTAAGCATGCAGAACACAAAGAAGGAATAACTGAAGGTATTTTCTGTGAGTCAGAAGATAAATAAATAATAGGCTGTCAGAGAAGAGAAATAACAGAGAACAAAGTAAAGAAAAACTTCATAGAAAAGGAGATAGCTAGAAAATATCACTTTAAAAAATAAAAGATTGGAAAGGAGATGAATAGGGAACCTTTTTTGAACCACTCATTTAACTGGATAGGGAACAGGAAAGCCTAAAGATTGGGGAAAATAGGAAAAATTAGGATAAATCAGATAAATAAGTGTGGGGAGGAAAACCTTGTGGGCATAAACTAGCATCAAAATAGGATAAACAGAATTAATTGCAGTAACAAAGTACTGAGTTAATTTTTCTTTTACTTTTTTTACAAGATTTTATTGATATTTTCTGTTCAGAGTATTGACTTGAAAGGAAAAAAGGATTAAAATAAAAGAATTAATGAAGAACTCAAGTCTAACAATCATAACTTTAAGTGTGAATAGATCAAACAGCCCAATAAAATGAAAGAGAGTTGAACAATAGGTAAGAAATTGAAACCCAGCTTTCTTCCACATATGAGAAACACATATAAAATATAAAGGCATGTTTAAAAAAAGGAAAATGAGAGGCTGGGGCAGAGTTTAAAAAAGGCATCAAGAGTTTAAAAAAAAGAGAGAAATTGTAATCTTACTATCCGATAATAAAAATTCATAGTGATTAAATAAAAATTATAGTGTATACATATTGGAACTGGGAACTACATTATTCCTCAAAGGAACTATTTAGATAGTAAGCCGGTATCTGTATTAAACATATATATATATATCAAGTGGCATAGTATCTAATTCATGAAGGAAAGTTTCAATGAATTGCAAAAGAATTTTTGCAATTTTTCAGACAATTTTCAGAAATTCAGTTATTTTAGAGTTAGAAAAACCTGGCAGAAAGATAAATAAAAAAGGACTATATAGAACTGAAAAAACTTTTGGAGAATTTTTAATCTTTTATTTGGAGAATTTTTAATCTTTTTAATAAGAACATTAAAGAATGTACCTTTCTCAGAATCAAATACTTTTACAAAAGTGAGCCATGTACTAGAATACAGAGAAATTACATTTTTAAAAGCATAAATACTAAATATACCAGACTCTTCCTCTACCACCTTCAGTTGTAGCCTTTCCTCCTTTGAACTCCTTTCAATCTATATTTATCACTCAATCCAGATCCTAGTGTCTGTTATCTCTATGATGCCCAGAACATTATTCTTCCTTCTTCAATAAGTCAAGTGTCTGACTCATAGTCTTTCTTTCCTCCCCATATCCTGCTCTCATACTAGAGGGTTTTAGTGAACATCCTAATTCTTCCTCAAATACCCCAACTTCGAAGTTCCTCTGTCTACTCAGTTCCATGTCCTCATTCTTCACTGCACCTCAGCTACACTCAGAGAGATGGTCATATTCTTGATCTTTCCATCACCCACAAGTGTTTTTACTTATTGTTTACAAACCCTGAAATTACTTTATATGATCATAATTTTATATCATTCCTTGTTTCCCTTGGTCTTATGACCTCTCACTCTGTTTTTCATTCTTACCATGAACTCCAGTTTTGTCATTCCCTTCCCTTTCTTGCCTACTTGGTGAACCAGATCAGCCATTCTTTATCCTCCACTTTTAAATCTCTTTCTTCCCTTGTCTTAATTGTGTCTTCTCAAGCCCCAACCCTGGATTGAGCCCACCATTCAACTTCCTGTTTCCTATTCATATGCTACTTAATGGAAATTTTGAGAAAATTATGAAACACGTTAATTGGGTCCACTACAAATACATATCAATCTCAACTGGGCACTTACTCCAGCAAAGCAAACCTTCCGTTCCTCCCTCATTGATGTGTCATTCTACTCCTGAAAGTATCTGTTTCCATGTTTTCTCATCTCTCCTTAAATTTAGCACAGGACTCACTTACCTCACCTTCTTAGTTAATGACCTGCCTCATACTTCCCTGAAAAAATTGAGACCATTCACTGAGAGCTCCTTGTTTTCCCCTCCTCTTCATCTTATAAATCATTCGGACATTTTATCCCACTGTCTCCTCCTTCATTCCATTCTCTGTTTAAAATTTTTATTCAGTATTGTTTTCAGTTTCAAATTCTCTCTTCTCTGTACCCCCATCCCCCAAACACTGAGAAGGCAAGAAATAAAATACCCATTACACATATGAAGTCATGCAAGATACATTTCCATATTGGCCATGTTCCAGGAAAAAAAAGCAAAAAAGAACTATGCTTCAGTTTGCACTCTGAGTCCATAAGTTCTCTAAATGGAGTTGGATAATATTTTTTTTATCATATGTCCTTCCTTGTTTCTTACAGCACAATAGTATTCAACCACATATGCCCTCTAGCATTTATCATTTTCTTTTTTTTGGCTAATCTGATGGCTGCAAGGTAGTACCTCAGAATTGTTTTAACTTGCATTTCTCTTATTAGTGATTTAGAACATTTTTTCATATGATTTTTGGTAGCTTTGATTTCTCCTCTCTTCATATCCCTTGGACATTTATCAGTTGGGTCCTTTCCCTCCATTCTCCAACAAAGAAGTTGTCTTTTTCCTTTTCAAAGTTGACGTTGTTTATGCTTCATTGATCCCATAATTTCCCAATTGCCTTGGCAGATTGATCCCACTATTATCCCCACTCTTCCTCTCTTATCATCAATCTTTTCATATCATGGCTCCTTCCCTTTTTCCTACAAGTATGTTCAGGTCTCCCCATCTTTAAAAAAAGACCCATAATTTGATGTTATCATCTTAACAAGTCATTATGCTATGTTTTTCTCCTCTTTTGCACAAACAATTAGTTCCTGCTATGCAGAGCACCCTCTTAAGTGTTTATGGAATTACTGTAGATGAAGGCCATTTTTGTTCTGCTGGGGACAAATCACACAAACCCACAGATAAAAGAAATCCTTAAAAAACGAACAAAAAACCTGACTCCCTTGTTACCTTTTTTAGGTATCTATAAGCGTTGAGTAGTTGCTTAATGTAGTAGTTGCTTATGAATTAAGATGAATAAAATTAAGTGAATTAGCCACTTACTGCTGAAGTGAAAGGGTAAAGTTACAGAAATTGTCTGAGATGAAAATACAAACTGCTTAAATTAAATGTAGAAATTTTCTAGTTAATAATATAGAGGATGTAGAAAGTAACATTATTTCTTGGAGTGAAGGGAAAAATTCCAAATTTTTAAGGTGAAGTTTCTTGTGACGAATTCACTTTTGTGTGAATTGTAGGATAAAGCTTTTGATTTTCTCTGGTGATTTTATGCCAGGAAAACAGGAGAATTATCTCTAGTTAAATAAATTTCTTTTCTTAATAGCTGCTGATCATGACAAGTGTGATCAGCATACAGACTGTTACAGCTGTACAGCCAACACAAATTACTGCCAGTGGTGTAATGATCATTGCATCTCCATGAACAGCAACTGTACCGAAGGCCAGGTAAGAAATTCCTAACCCTTTGTTTCCATTGATAAGATCTTCAGGGTTGTACATTAGCAAAGATATCCTTAGGGTCACAGTTTCTATCTCGGTGTACCTGCTTTGGTGATAGTAGAGCTGTAGCCAAAGCTCCTGAGTTATTTTAAAATATGTGTTTTTGAATTCTCCAGGTTTCATTTTTGGATAGTATTTTTGTCTCTCATCCCTTTTGGTTGCTGGGGCTTGGTTGCAGTGGCTACCATGGAGTCAGGAACTTGGATTTAAGTCTTATCTTTTGTAATATTTGCTACATGATTGTGGGCAAGTCATTCCCCCTTCTCTTCCTCTGTCTTCTCCTCTGTGAAATGGAATAATAGCATTTCTGTTATATATGTTACATCTTAAAAGAAGAGACTCCGTGAGGCAGATAAAAGAAAGGAGCGCATTCTAGGGATGGCAGCTGGATTTGGATGTGGCAGAAAAAAGGCCAGATTGGCAAGATCACAGAGTGAGGGGGGAGATAAGACTGAAAATAAAGGGCATTTTAGCAGTAAGAGGGCCTGACACCTTTATAAAGATGATCTGACACTTACTGTACTGCTATGATATGTGATTAAAATGTTATTTTGTAAAATAGCAGTTGTTAAAATATGGTGTATTGCATAGGACCCTGCCTTTTAGACTTGGAAGGGACCTTAGAGAGCATCCTGTTTAAACTCTCCTTTTCTAGATGAGGATACTGATTCTCAGGGAGGTTATTTGATTTATTCAAGGTCACACAAGTTATTGACAGAGCCAAGATTAGGACCATTTTTGTCACAGTAGTCTTTCTGCTATGATTTAACACCTGTCCATTTCTTGATTCTTTCATTATTTATTCCTCCTGACTCATCTTCTCCCTCTATCCTGTCCCCACCCCTTTTTCTACTCTGTAATTTCCTGAAGAATTATATACTCAGCATTAAAATTGTGAACTGACATTCTAGGAAAATGCTTAAACCTGATTTGTATTTTAGGTTTCTATTTCCAAATATGAGAATTGTCCAAATAATCCAATGTATTACTGTAACAAGAAGACAAGTTGTAAGAGCTGTGCCATGGACCAGAACTGCCAGTGGGAACCCAGGAATCAAGAGTGTGTTGCTTTGCCTGGTAAGTGTGGATAGAGATAGCTAACTGCCTATGAATCTATTGACTTAATCCTAGGTACTTTGCTTGTCCCACAGATTTTATGTTGAACTATAGGAGGAAAGAATTGATTCTTGTATTTCTTAATTTAAAAAATGTGAGGCTACTATCTTTGGAAAGAATTATAGCATCACTTATTCTAATTCCCACAATCTCTGTATTACCTGTTAAATAGTATGTATAACCAAATAATACTGGAAACTAGGTGCACTTTTCTTAATTTGTGAAAAAATTACCCTTTGGACTCTACTTTACACCTCCATTGACCAGTAGGAGATAGAAACTATTGATACTAGCAATCAGTCTCTTCAATGCCTTTTCTCTTAGGTTTACAACAGGTTGGGGTTTGAATGGCCAAAGGTATCTTTGATGGAGTGAAGTAGTATCAGGGTAAATAAAATGTTGCCTAAAAATGACTAGATTAATTTTAGGAATCCTGAGAATTTGGTATATTATCTAGTCTCTTTGGGCATCTGGTTTTACTCAAAACTCTAGGCTGTTCTGGTAGGTATTTGAGCCTCTATAATTGAGCAATCCCCCCAAAATATTCAGGAAAGAGATTTTTGTAGCTAATCTTCACACCTCAGGTTATTGTAGAGACAGTGGACCAGGTAGATAAATCTGTTCCCCACTATACTTCTGATCTGAATTCTAACATATAGCCTGGTTTTGGTCTTTTTTTTGAGGCAGTTGTGGTTAAGTGACTTCCCCAGGGTCACATAGCTAGTGAGTGTCTGAGGCAGGATTTGAACTCATGTCCTCCTGACTCCAGGGCTCTATCCACTGCACCACTTGGTTGCTCCTACCCTGTTGAATATACTTTAGACTTATTTTCTTCACCTTGCCTTGCCATAATGGGACTCCTTTCCCTTGTCCCTGTGTAGCTTTTCTTTTTCATATAGTAACCTCTGTCTAGCTGAATTTCTAGTATTATTTGAGAGGCATGTTCCTCTGAGTAACAATTCTAATTCTTCCTAGATTATTTAGCCTACTCGATTCATCTCATCTCCATATCACCCAAAAGAGAAATCCCTTTTGTTCAATGCCTTCCGTATGCTCAAGTGGGTTAGAAGCAGTGAACGACTAAATTTCAAGAATCATATCGTCCTGCCAATTCTCTGTGTTCCTTCAAACTGCATTCTTCTAACGCATAGGCAGCCTCAGCAGAATAAACCAAAAATTAGCAAATTTGGGGGATAGAAAGCAGGGTGTGACTCTTATTTTTGTATAGAGGGCAGCACAGTTCTTTTTAGTATGAAGCTAGGCTTGCTCCTGAGCTTATTTTAAAGTTTGGGCCGAACAGTCACAATTTGGCAGTGGTTTCAAATTCTGCTGGGGTTTGGGTTTTTTTTTCCTTTTTTTTTTGCTTTTTGCTTTTTTGGAGGGAGGAAGGTAGGGCAATTGGGGTTAAGTGACTTGCCCAAGGTCACAGGGCTAGTATTTTTGTGTTAAGTGTCTGAGGCAGGATTTGAACTCAGGTCCTCCTGATTCCAGGGCCGGTGCTCTATTCACTGTGCCACCTAGCCACCCTCCTCCTATTTTTAATTCTTAAAAATTTATCATCCTTCCCCACTACTCCTCTCCCTCTGAAAACATGTTACTTGAATTTTTCCAAAATTTCCCCTGAGAATACATGAATTTTGCCTGCTTTTGTAAAACCTTTTTCTCTTCCTTTTTTAATACAAGAAAATATCTGTGGTGCTGGCTGGCATTTGGTTGGAAATTCATGTTTAAAAATTACGACCACAAAAGACAATTACGACAATGCTAAGTTGTCCTGCAGGGGCATGAATGCCTTCCTGGCTTCTCTCACCACCCCAAAGAAGGTGGAGTTCGTTCTTAAACAGCTTCGTTTGATGCAGTCAGCACAATCGCTGGTGAGTCCTGGAATACCCACTGCATGCATTGGTTTGGGGTATGGTGGATGGCACTCTGCTTCTCAGGGGTCTTAGGAGGAGAATTGGAGTGTTTTACTTCAGTTTTTTAAGTTGTACAGAAGACTGAAATTTAAGTCATGTTTTAATTTGATGCTTTCCTCCATGTGGTACTTCTTTTAAGATGTTCTGATCAAAGGTCTTTATTTACCTTGTATATAATGTTTAAAGCTGGTAAATAGTTAAAATAAATTGTACATTATAAAAGAATGAGGATGTATTAACTTCTATTTTTTTGGTGGTAGATGATGACTTTTATATGCTTTCTTCCTAGATTCTTCTGGGTGGGATGGTTGGTTAATTCCTGACCTGTTGTATTGATCTGGAGCTCTTCAAATTAAAAACTCTCAGAGACTGTTGTAGTGGTAGCAGTGCTGCTATTGAGACAAGATTCAGCAGAGTCAGAAGCTCCTTCTTGGTTTTTCTGTCTTACATGGGGCAGAGAAAACCATATGCCACAACTTATCCCAGAAAAGCTCCACCCTGTTCTCCCTAATTCATCCTGTTCCCCCAAATCCAGTTGGCTAGCACCCTGAAATTGCATGTCAGAGCTTCATCCTATTCCCTTAAAAGTTTAATACAGTAATAGTTCAGCTAACCAGTTTTCTAGGAATAAATCTCCTTTTAACAAGATCAGACTGTATAGCTTACATTTCGTCATTGTGTGGCAGTTGCCATGGAGATTGAGAAGATGGTGATGTCTTCAAAGTATGCCAGCTTCTTGGTCTGGCTGAGCAGAGGACTGTCATGCTTGCCTCATACCTCCTGGTCATTGGAGTAGGGGAAGTGCTACTCTGACTACTCAGAACTTTTCTAGGAATGGAAGAGTATCTCACTGCAGCAAAGAGGGTCTTCATGTACTAGAATATATCCCAGTGCCTCATATTTCTGCTTTTGGTAATGACATTTCTAACAATAAAAATCCATCTCTCTGGTAACTTATCCTGATAAGAGCAGTCCTCCTATGCCTATAAAAGTTCAAATCCCCCTCTGAGAGGTTTCTAGTGTAACAGAGCTACTTGAGAGGAGGTTTGAGGAGGGAGGGATGGAAGCAAGCAAGCATGAGGACACTGGTTACTGGCAAGGGAAAGGGAACAGATAATCTATAGGCAAAATTGGCTAGATCCCAATTTCATCTTTATTGGCCCTGACCCTAGGTATGACTAAGACATTTTTTGGAGGTACAACAATTCTTTTATTTCCTTAAGGAATATTCCAATGCCAAAAGGAGCGCTTTATTTTTTGCCTTTTTTTGGAGGTCAATTGGGATTAAGTGACTTGCCCAAGGTCACACAGCTATTGTGTCAAGTGTCTGAGGCTGGATTTGAACTCAGGTCCTCCTGGCTCCAGGGCTAGTGCTCTATTCACTGTGCCACCTAGCTGCCTTATAAGAGGAGCATTTTAATAAATAGTGTTTTAAATCCCATTTTCTCTGAGTTCATCAGAGACAAAGTGTAAGCTTTCTTAAAATGGACTTTTACCCAGAAAGTAAAAAGCATAAAAGCATGAAAATGGACGATTTGTAGGTGTTCCTCGTTCCTAATTTAACTAAGGCCTAGCAATAGGTTTGACTAAATCCTTACCTTACTAGGATCTTAGTCTTTAAGAACTTTTTCTTTCTTTAACTCCCAAAATCCCTTTCTTTCATTATTGAATATTATCCACCCTTACAGCCCTCTTTGCTTCTTTCTCTCTACTTTTGTTCCTTTATCCATTGGAGAGACTGGGAGCTCCAGATTGGTTTCCTAACCAGGTAGAACAGTATGCTGTTGGTTTATGGCTTAGAACCCTTGAAGAGAAAAGTTGTTATTTGTCAATAGCTATGCATTTATTTTATCAATGACAGGAAAGATGAGTGACATCAGAGATGTGCAGAGATCATTCATAATTGTCTCACCTACAAAATGAAGGAGTTGGACTAGATCTCTGTAGTTCTCTAAATCTTATGATCTTACATTCTGTCCACATGACTACCTGGAGGTCTTGGCAACAGCTGATCGTCTTTGAGGAATCCCATTCTTTTTTTAAATCCAGTATTAACAGCCCTTTTCATTGTTCATATTATATCGCTATCTATCACATTACTATTTTCTTGTTGCTAATTCTAAACTTTGGAGTTGTTTTAAACTAATTGAGATTGAGATGCACGAAAAGTCCAAGAGATAGAGTTCTGGATAATTAAAAGTCAATTTATTAATTAGGCTAGCCAATAATCAATAAATTGATGGTCAGTGGTTTCTCTTGGTAATCAAAGACAAAACCAGGGAGATCACCAAATGCTTAAATAAATTTGGAAGAGGAAGTGCTCTTGACAGTGCTCTTGAAAGTGCTCTTGAAAATCAACCTTGATTGGTGAACAGTTAATGAGGAGGAAGACTTTCAAATGAGGAAGTGACTGAAAGCCCTTAGCATCTTCTGATGAAAACATGGTTTAATCATAAGACTCAGCCATCTCTTGGCAATCAGGACAAAGGAATCCATCTCTACCCAGATTACTCTGCTTGGTTTTCTCCTTCGTGAGCTGGGTTACCCTAAGCCCTAATAGAGGGAAGCAATAACATGGGCTTATTTCTTTTCTTTTCTTTTCTTTTCTTTTCTTTTCTTTTCTTTTCTTTTCTTTTCTTTTCTTTTCTTTTCTTTTCTTTTCTTTTCTTTTTTTTTTTTGCTTTTTGGAGGGGGGAAGGAAGGGCAATTGGGGTTAAGTGACTTGCCCAGGGTCATACAGCTAGTAAGTGTTGATTGTCTGAGGCTGTATTTGAGCTCAGGTCCTCCTGACTCCCAGGGCCGGTACTCTATTCATTGTGCCACCTAGAAGCCCCATATGGGCTTATTTCTTAAGGAAAAGAATTCATTTAGATTAGATTCTCTTTATACTCTAAACAGAAATAAACTCTCCTAGTTAGTCTTGCCCAAGATTAAAGAGTTTGTTCCCAGAGACTTTGGGCAATCTCATCTATCGATAATGTCCTTCAACAACTAACTGACAAGTCTACAGGGGCTGGTCCCTGAATGAGGAAGTTAATAGAAAAAAACCTTATTCTTAATTTAATTATTGGGTATTAATATAATAGAAAAAAATAATCACTCCTCTCAAGATAGTTAGCCTACTAATTCTTTTTCCCCACAATCTCCTAGTTTTTACCTTTTCTTTCAATTTCATTATCTGCCTTTCAAGTCCTTTTTACCATACTCCTTATTATTCTAATATCTCTTAGTGATACAGTTTAGGGGTGCTGAGAAGCCCAAAATGTTCTACTATAGGGCAGTGTTGCCCAAAATGAATTCACAACTGAAACCTCTTCCAGTCAAGTGGCAAAGTTTATTTTAAGTAGGTAAAGTTTCTTAGGGAACTTGCAAGCTAATGAAGATGATGCTAATGCTTATTTGCAAAAAGGGGCAGGGAAAGGAATGTATGGGAAAATTTAGGGAGTCAGCAAAGGTAGTTCTGTTGATGCCAGATATTGAGGGAGAAGGGACAAGAGTTCTGTGCCTTCACTGATAGCTTTTATCTAAGGAATTACAGAATCAGGTCTGTATGTGCCTGCAACAAGAAAAGAATTTCCCACAGGGGCCCACTGAGATATGGGGTTGCTTCCAGAGACATGGTCTTTGCCCTTTGGGATCCAGGTCCCATCAGTAGGAGAGTTTGAAGATAATAGTCTTCTTACAGTCTTGCCCTGGGCCTATTCTGTCTTTTCATAGACTCACAGAGTTGTAAGGGCACAGTAAAGTCATAGTAACAAAGGATTTTAGAAATGGAAGTGACTTTAGAGATCATTTAGTACAAAAGTTCTTAAACTAAGGTCTATGAATTTTGTTTTTGCCTTTTTTGGGGGGAGGGCAGTTAGGGTTAAGTGACTTGCCCTAGGTCACACGGCTGGTTTTTGTGTTAAGTGTCTAAGGCCAGATTTGAACTCAGGTCCTCCTGACTCCAAGGGCTGTGCTGTTTTCACTGTTCCACCCAGCCACCTAATCCCGTGTTTTTTATTTTATGCATTTAAAATATTCTGGGGGCAGCTAGGTGGCGTAGTGAATAGTCAGGCCCAAATTCAGGAGAACCTGAGTTCAAATCTGGTCTCAGACACTTCACACTTACTAGCTGTGTAATCTTGGGTAAGTTACTTAACCCCAATTGCCCTGACTTCCCCCCTCCAAAAAGCAAATATATATGCATATATATATATATATATATTCTGAAGAGTACCTAGGCTTAACCAGACTGCCTGATGGGTCTATGACCAAAAAAAAAAAATAGTTAATGCCTGATCTATCTTAATCTTCTCATTTTACAGACAGAAATTTAGGCCCATAGATAGAAACTGATCTATTAAATGGTAGTAACTGGAGAAGCTATGGTCTGAGTCCATTTGTGCTAGCTAAGTCCAGTGGTCTTTCCACTACATCAAGTCTAACTCCCCATCTAATGGATGAATTCTCCTTAACTGATTAATATTCTTAAAATACTGTTTTCATTATATCTATTCCCTGTTTAAAAATCTACAATGACTTGTTTTTATTTATCAGGTCAAATCTGAATTACATGCTCAGTCTGCTGTTAACTGACTGTACTGCACCTATTCTCCATCATCTCTCAGTAGTGTATCTTTGCTATCTAATCATTTCATTCTCTGTATAAACTTTTTTGTACTGTCTTCTATGCCTTTACTTGCATTGTTGCTTTCACTTGGTAAGAACTGTTTCCCCTTTTTCCACTACTTCTCTCCTATTTTTTCTTCACATTTCACTGCAGGATTTACTTCCTGTGCTATCTGTCCTCATTAACTTTAGAAATAGTATTATTTTACTTTTTATTTCCTTAGCTCTCCTATCTGCAGTTTACTTTATATTATCATGTAGATGGTGCATGTCATCTTCAAAGAATTTTCTAGCTAGTAAACATACTTTTATTGTCAACCTTAATTTTCACTCCTTGAGGGCAGGAATTTTGCCTTGTATTTTGTAAGGGTTAATTCAGAGGGGAGAGGTGGTACTATGTAAACAGTAGTTACTCTAAAATTGCTTGTTGGATTATCTGAATTAGTTTCCTCTCAGCCATGACCACACCTCCCACCCACCCTCACCCCCAGAGAGAAGGCAAGAATTTGGGAATATATGCCCTCTGTAGAGAATTTGGCAAGTTACATTTTTTTTCCTTCTCATCCTTGTTTTTGTCTTTTGTAAAATACAGCACAAAACCCTGCTGACCTTTTCACATTTTTGGCTAAATCAGTCTGCCTCTGTCATGGGGTATATGTGCTTAACTGTTGAAAGTGTCTCTTGTAGGTAATAGAATTTGGGATATGATTAGCAACCTCCCCTTTATAGATATCAGATGGAATAATTGTTGTTTCTGTTTTATTTATAGTCCAAAACAACCTTGACCCCATGGGTAGGGCTCCGGAAGATCAATGTGTCATATTGGTGCTGGGAAGACATGTCCCCATTTACAAATAGCTTACTTCAGTGGCTGCCATCAGAACCAAGTGATGCTGGATTCTGCGGAATCTTGTCAGAGCCTAATGCTAGGGGTTTGAAGGCTGCAACCTGTATCAGTCCACTTAATGGAAGTATCTGTGAAAGGCCTGGTAAGTATACAGTTCCTTAATCCCCCCCTTCTTCCTTCACTGTTTCTATAATTATTTAAGTACCCACTCTAGCACTTTGTGCTAGACCCTACAGCTACAGAGAAAAATAAGATCCCATATTTTTCCTTCTAGTGTTTTTTGTCCCATTGGGAGTGTGTGTGTGTGTGTGTGTGTGTGTGTGTGTGTGTGTATACAGGCCCCATGTATATATGTATATTCATCAGATAACATTGGCTAGGTATCTACTAACCTGTTGCCCCAAAAAGAGTTTTAGATTTGGGGATGAAGGGTATGTTTAAATACTTTCTTTGCTCCTCACTACCTGTGTGACCATGGTCAATACATTTAACTTCTCTCATGAAGGGACTGGCCTAGATAACTCATGATATTCTATCTAGTTCTAAATCTAAATAGAATGTAGGCAGATAGAAAATACATTTCCAGTGGGTGTAGGGTATTCTGGGGGGGAAAGGCACCAGAGATTTTAAAGACAGTGAGGGGAGAAGACAGAGTGTTTCAGGCAAAGAAGACAATGAGTGCAAAGGTATAGAAATGATAGGTGCAGGGGCTCTGTGTGAGAAGCAGCAGCAGGTCAGCTTGGCTGCACTGTTGTGTACTTGAAGGGAAGTGACACAGAATGGGCCCTGGTGTGAAGTCTTTAAGGGACAAGCAGAGGACATCATATGTGATCTTAGAGGGAGCATGGTGCTGTTAGAGTTAGGTGAGTAGTATGGTGACAAAGCATACCTGTACTTTAGAAAAATCACTTGGGCAACTATGTGGATTGTGGCTTAGAGTGAAGTGAGGCTTGAGACAGGGAGACCAACTAGGAGGTTATTTCAATGGTCCAAGCAAGAGATAAAGTCCTTGAACTGGGGTGGTTTTGGTGGGAGCAGAGAGAAAAGAATGTATGATAAGGATGTAGTATTGGTAGAAACAGCAAGATCTGGCAGCTGGATCTGTGGGTGAGTGAGAGCTAAGGAGTCCAAAACAAAACGGAGGTCGTTTGAACAGGTGCCTTCTTTAGTAAGTTCTGCAGATGCAAGCAGAACAAGGCCAGGTTGAGTGTTCATTTGTCCTGATGCACGATTGGGCTCTGTCACCCTTTTGGGATTCTCAGAAGGTTTATGGATTTACCTCTGTGTTACAGAGGGCAGTTGGATTTATAAATGTACTCAAGATTTTTCCCCTGATTCTAACATATTCCTGAATCTTCAACAAGAGATCAGTTCAGAACCATAGACTAATGGGAGGAGAGTAACTATTTTACCGCTAAATAATGATCATGTGACCTCCTTGGTTTCACCTCTTCCCTCAACCCCAGCAGAGCTAATGTCTTGTAACATTTTTGCCATGTTATGATCTTCTTCACTGATTTAACTTATAGACTAGAATGTTATTTGGAATATAACAGGTGTTAATATAGTGCTTGTGTAGAGGCCCTATGCTAGGTGCTGTAAGGGCTACAAAAAGGAATAAGGTACAGTGCCCAAGAGCATTTAGTGTGTGTTTAGAGAAGTGAGGATTTAAGTATCAGGCAGAATGTGATGGAAAGTGCCAGGGAAGTTGAGTCATTCTGTCAAAAAGCTTTTATTAAATGCTTCCTGTGTACCATGCATTGTGCAAAATGCTGGGCATACAGAAAAGGGCAAAGAGGTCACGTCCTAAAAACAGCATGGAGATAACAAAGTACATACGAGATAGAGACTGAGTAGAATTAAAAATTTCATGGAAAACTTCAAATACTTCATGAAATGCAGGAAGCACTTAAACTGTCCTTTAAAAGATGGCTAGCATTTTGACAGGAGAATAATATTGATCCAGGTGGACAAGTGTCCAAAAACAGGAGGCCATTTACAGAAGGGCAGTTGGTCCAGCTGGAATTTAGGATGACATTAGGGAAATGGGAGATGATAAGGCTAGAAAAGTAAACTGGAATTCCCAGATGGAGTCTTAGCAGATAATGTGGAGCCATTGAAGGACTAAGATGGTTAGAACATGTAGAGGTATGGAGAATGGATAAGAAGTGCAAGAGTTTGTAGGACTGATCAGGGGATGGATGTGTTTATACCTTGATGACTCTTTGATCTCATGGATACTTCTTCCAGTGATGTAGGTTGGAGTTTATCCATGCCTTTCTTGGAAATGTGGATAGTTTTGGACTTGGAGTATGAAAGTTCAAGGATTTGAATTCTTCTTCTAACACTTAGCTCTGTGACTATGGGAAAGTCAGGTAACCTCTCTGAGCCTTTTTCCTCTTTTGTCATTAACCCATGTCACAGGCTTGTTGTGAAGCTGAGATGTAATATTGTTTTTAAATTACTTTGCAAACTTTAAAGCACCATATAAAAGTCCATTATCGGTATTATCATCCTGTACAACTTTTGTCCACATTTTCCAAGAGATCCTCCATTGGATATTCAACCAGTGTGTTGGGGGCCTTTCTCTTGTATTTTTGACATTGCAAGGATACCAGTGGAACATATGGACCATTTTTTAACCCTTCTCTGGCTACATTACCCATCCACCTCTTCTTCCTACATCTCTGATTGTCACTGAACAAGGTTCTCATTTAAATTAGTGTTTATAGATAGTCTAAAAACTATAATTCCGCATTACTTTGGTGTCTGTTTCTGCTACCTTGCCATTCTGTGCAGAAGGGTCTATGTAGGACTCAAAGCAGTTCTGCCTTTTTTTTTTAATTTCCAAAGAAATCAGCCCCTTGTATCTAGCTTCTTGATGGTGCATAATTCTGTATTTAGCTTGGCTTGTTCTTTGAAGGGTCAGACCCAATCTGAATTAAAGATGGTGTAGAGATTCTTCAGGATTGATTGGAAATAAAAACTATGAAAGGTAATTACAGATTAAATTCGTGAGAAAATGACTTCTTCCACAGTATGGTTGGGAACTAGCCATACAGTACTTTTAGTTTCATTTTAACATTAAAGGTACTTTTTTTTTTTTTGCCCTGTAATAACATTAAGGCACTAGAATTAAGAGGGATCAGTAAAGGTTTCAAATAGAAGATGGAATTTTAGCTGAGAATCGAAGGCACAGAAGAGGAGGGAGAGCATTCCAAGCATGGGAAACAGCCAGTAAAATGCCTTCAGTTGGGTGATGTAGTTTCTTGTTGATGAAAAAGCAAGGAGTCAGTGTCACTGTGTGTAGTATGTGGAAGGAAGAGATGTAAAGTGTAAGAAGACTAGCCAGGTGGCAGGGATGAGGGTGAATGGGAGGGGTGTAGGTTATGATGGGCTCTGAATGCCAAGTAGAGGATTTTATATTTAATCTTGGAGGTGCTGGGGAGCCCCTGGAGTTTGCTGAGTAGTGGAGGGGTTGGGGGGAAGGTTGGCTATAAAGCAATAAATTTCATTTATTACCATTTATTAAGTGCTTACTATGCACCTGGCACTATGATAAGTACTGGAGGGGCTGTTCTTCATGATATAATGATAGTTCTTTTTATTCATTCATTCATTCGGTTGTTTGTTTGTTTGTTTTTGCTTTTTGGAGGGCAATTGGGGTTAAGTGACTTGCCCGAGGAACTCAGGTCCTCCTGACTCCAGGGCTGGTGCTCTATTCACCATGCCACCTAGACGCCCCTATAATGATAATTCTTAATAGTCAAGAAAACGCTAAATTGTAATCAGGATACTTTGATAGCTAAGGCAGAGAAGAGTTTAATTTTTAAAGTGTCTTTCTTTGAAAGTTTATGTATTTATAGGATTGAATTTAAGGTAGGTAGAAAAAGAGGGGTGATGCAGTAGGTAGAGTACTGGGCCTGCAAAGACCTGAGTTCAAATTTGGGCTTGGACACAAGCCATATAATCCTGGGCAAGTCACTTAACCCTGTTTGTCTCAGTTTCCTCATCTGTAAAATGAACTGGAGAAGGAAATTGCAAACCACTATAGAGTATCTTTGCCATAATCCCAGATGGGGTCAGGAAGTGTCAGACATGACTGAAAACAACTAAAAAGGTAGAAAAGCACATTTATTCGGAATACCTTACTGTCAGATGAATGAATTGTTTTTGTGTTTTATATAAATATATATTTTAAGATACTAGGTAATGACACCAAATAGAAATATTATGGCTAAATCAAATCTAACAATATATAATGTGGTTATCATTATAGCAACATTTCAGTTTTGTTAAGTCATATCTATTGCATTCTTGCCAAATACCTTCCTGGCTTTTTATTAAAAGTTAAATTGAATATATAATGTATTTGTGCTACATAGAAATGTTTTTCCTTTATTGCTGCTAGTTTCATATGTTCTGTTTCTCAAAGTTTTACCTCTAATAACCTGCTAGAAAGTAGTCAATTCAACAGAAATTTCTAAGTACACAAAGTCCAAAGGTGTGTTCTGTTTAAGTCACTATTGTTTGTATGTGGTACCATTTTGCTTCCTTCCTTAGTTGGTGTTTTAAGAAAAAAATCCTGAATTTACTATTTGAAAGTGACCTAACTTTGAAACCACCTTCTTCTTCCTTTTTTGTTTTCTTCAAACAAACACATAACATCTCATTTGTGGATTTTGCCATATGTCCTGTAACTAACTATACTTTTTATGTATTGGTTGATTCTAGTTTGCTATATTAACATTTGCTAGTGCCATACCAAATCTATAGAAGAAGAACACTGCTTACCTTCTGGAATCTTGCTAGCCAAGGTGAAACTTATTTGGTTATCTCTGTTCTGATTAGACCAAGGTTCCATCATTTATTTTGTTGGATTACTGTGTGTTTTATCACATAGTAGGCTCATACGTACTCCAGAACAACCTTCCTCCTCCTCCTCCTCCTCCCTTTCTTCTTTTCTTTTTCTTCTTTCCTTTCCCTTCTCTTGTCTCACCTTCCATCCCTCAGCCCCATTTTGAAAATACCTTCCTTTCATCTTAGCAAATTGGGCCTGTGAAATACAAGGCCAGAGCTTAGCTTATGACACAGGTGCTAAAAGCTCCAGATGTAGAGTTTATGTACTTTTCCCTCTTTTTTCCCCTCATCCAGCCAACCACAGTGCCAAACAATGTCGTACCCCCTGTGCCTTGAGGACAATGTGTGGAGAGTGTACCAGTGGCAGCTCAGAGTGCATGTGGTGTAGTAACATGAAGCAATGTGTGGATTCAAATGCTTATGTGGCCTCCTTTCCATTTGGCCAATGTATGGAGTGGTACACCATGAGCAGCTGTCCCCGTGAGTAGTCTGTTCAGTTCATAAAATGCATTCTTGACTTAGAGCCTGTGCATGTGTGGTGTGTCTATGTGTGTGTGTGTGGTGGGTATGGGGGTCTATATAGGGATATGTGTGTGTGTTTGCATGCATAAGTATTCATATGCAGCCATTAACTACGGGCAAAATATGGCTATGGGTTAAAATTGATAACCTCTGAAGGCCTTCTTTCTGATCTCATTATGTTGGTTACTGTTCAGATATGACCCTAAAGTCACCTCCTGTCTTACAGAAACTTACTGTTAGATTGACATTCTGTCATAGATAGATAAATATTTGAAAGATAACAGAATAAAACCACTAAGTGAATAGTCTACGTCATACATAAATCTGGGATAAATACACTTTAGGGTGAGGAGAGTGTGTAATTGGTCCAGTAATCAGTGAGAACAACCATTGGAATGTGACACCTTTGCAGAGTACAGTAAGGTGCTATTGTCAGATCTCTGATTATTTCGGGGACTCATGAAATTGGTGGGTTTTCAGTGATCTTTGATAAGAAATTTCTATCTGCTCTGTCTGAGATGTGTTGGCCTCACAGTATGATGGGGACCCACTGGTTGGTATAGGTTTGTTGAAAATAAAGTGGACCATCTCAGAAAAATCTATAAACTTAAAAAAATCATTAACTATATTCTTAAAATTAGTTAAAGTGATAGAGGCTTTTACGTATTGTTTTATTTCTGCGAAGTCCTCCCCCTATGATTCCTCATGATTACTCTGGAAGGTTATACCTTTAGAGCATAAGATATAGCAGATTCTGTGGTACTGGAAAGTATAATTTTGCTTGCAGGTTAAAACAAAATGTCAATTTATGTTAGTAAATAGTGTTTACAACTTATGATGTTATCATTTTGGTATATTCTACCAACCTTAAAATTATTAGTCTTATGCATGTGTGTATATCTTTTTTTTTCAGTAATTCTTTGACCTCTTACTTTATTAAGTTAGAATAAAGTATTTTTATTTCTCTTTTGGGAAAGATTTTTTTTAACTTAGATTTTTTTCTAGTATAGTTCTCTAGGAGGCCTTTAGGAATACTTAATAAAATTTAAGTTACCATTGGAAGTAGTTTAAGCTTATCATCATTACAGTGCTAATACTCTTGATTTGAGTACAATTGGATGTCAAGAGGCTTACTGATTTTTAAACTTTTATTTTTACTTATTGATGAACTCTGGGAACAGGTCATCTGTTGGTTGACATTATAATAGGAAAGCAAGCTGGAATAGTGGAAGTGCTTGTGAAAGATGATTTAAGTGCACTAGATAAGTTTAGATTTGGGGGTTCTAGTGATACGCTCTAGGATAGTAAGAAGCTAGATGAATATCAGCGTGTGAGAGCAATGAGAAAATCCTCTATTCTCAGATCTTTTGCTAAATTTCCCAACACAGTTAAAAGAGATTGTAATTGTGAGAAACATTGTAAACATGGGAAAGGGGGGAAAGAGAACTCTAGACCTAGATGTTTGTGAGGAAAACTAAAGGAACTTGGTATTCCTTTCTAGAGGAAAGAAGGCCATGGTAGACTAGATTATTTTCTTCTATTTTCTTCTAAGATCTGTTTTCTGTTTTGTTTTCTGTAGAATTAATTGTCCTCCACCTGCACTAAAGACTAAGGAAGGGACCTTATGCTGAAATTATAACACAAGGAAATTAGATATAAAGAATGGAAAAATCTTAGGACTCAGAATCAAAAGATCCTGGGTTCTGGACTTTTCTTTGTCATAAAGCTAGTTAGTGCCAAAATTAGTTTGTCATCTGGCCTCAGTTTCCATATTTGTAAAATGACTGAGTTGGCATAGATGATCGTGAGTGTCTCTTCCAACTAAAAATACATGTAATTTTCTAACAGAATTGTTCACTGTCTGTGTGGGTACGATAGACAGGAGTCAGCAATAGAAGACTGTACCGAAATTAGAAAACCTGGTTCCTCCTCTCAGCTTTGTTATTGATTTCCCTTGAGACCCTGAGCAAGTCATTTCTAGTTTGTGGACCTTTGTTTCCTTCTTTGTAAAATGAAATAGGTTATTTTTGGTTTGTAACCCTTAGGGTTAGTTACTCTGACATTGACAGTTATAAAATACTTCTTGAAACACTTAAAAACCATTTCCAGCTTTCTGCCAAGTGATTTGTCCCTTTCAACCCTGATCTTCTATTTAAAAAAAAGACAAACAAACCTCAATTTTTCATTATAAGCACCTTTTACTAAGTAGCATGTGTGGAATTTTTGTAACCTGGTGTTTTGTTTTTGTAGCGGAAAATTGTTCTGGTTATTGTACTTGTGCTCACTGTTTGGAGCAGCCTGGCTGTGGCTGGTGTACTGATCCGAGCAACACCGGCAAGGGGACGTGCATCGAAGGCTCCCTTAAAGGGCCAATGAAGATGCCATCCCAGGCACCCACAGGGAATCACTATCCACAGCCACATCTGAATTCTAGCATGTGTCTGGAAGAGAACAGATACAACTGGTCTTTCATCCAATGTCCAGGTAACAAATTGCGTTCATTTTTGTAACTTGATTAAAAAATCATTCCTTGTCCTATTTTTTTTTTTAAGTTTGGAGTTTTAAAGCAATGTTACTTCCTTAGACTACATTTGGCAATGGAAGAATGGTTCAACTCAACTTTGGATAGTTTATTTCATGTAAGATTGGTTTCCTCTAGTGGCAAGTGATGAAGCATTTTAATAAGAGCTCTGCTCTTCAGTTTGCCCTGTTATAGAAAAGTTGCCAGTTTTTTCCTGCTGCCTACTTGTGCATATTTTCTGCATGAGCAAGATGAAATCATTTGCACACCTCGCCATTCCATCAGTAAGTGTGATGTAACCTTTTGAGAGGTTAAATCTTCTTAAAATAAGATCTCCACCAAGTGCAAGATATTTAAATGAGCTAGGTGGTACAGAGCTGGAACTCTGGGTCTGGAGTCAGGAAAACCTGATTGAAATCTGGCCTCAGATACTTGCTATCTATGACCCAGGAAAAATCGTTTAGCCTCAGCACCCATTTCTCATGATTTTTGTGAGGATAAAGTGAGATAATATTTGTAAAGAAGCTCTTAGCACAATGTCTAGTAGGTACTGTCTAAATGCTTGTTCCTTTCCCTTCCCCCAAGTCCCAGGTGATGGTTATACTATGGAGTCATTTTCAGTTTGACAGAATTCCAAAAGACAAAAAACCCCAAAACATAACCATGTAAATGACCTTTTTTAATTGTAATAGAATTTCGTTTATATTAAAAATGGTACATAAAACTTGCTGTGTAATACCCTTGGAAGGGTTATTTGTATGCATCCATTAATTCCAGTTTTATCAGAGACTTTTGCTATAGACCAATGTGAAGACTACTTGAGTAAAATCCCTTTTCTCTCATAGTCAGTTCTGTTTACATTATCCAGTATTTCCAGAGAAATAGAATGGTTGCCAAAAACTGCCCATCCAACTTGTAGCTGAGCAAGAATTCCCCCTGCATCATCTCCCCAAAGTGGTATCCAGCTTTTATGGGAAAAACTCTTCTACACCTTCCGAATATTGTAATTATGAAGTTTTTTTTAATCAAATTAGAAGACTTGACATTTATTCCTATTCAGTTTCATCCTAGTGACTCTGGCCAAAGACTATAAAGATCTCTTTGTATCTGATTTTGTCATTTAATGTTTTCTCCATCTCCTTTCTTTTTCCTTGACCCTATGGCTTTGTGCCATTTGCACATTTGACAGGCTTGCTGTCTATGCCTTTATCCAAGTCATTGGCAAAAATGTTAAATAGCACGGGGCCAAGTGCAAGTCTCTGGGCACTAGCTAGTCTAACCCTTCCAAGCTGACATCAAACTGGTAATGACTAATTTTCAAGTCTAGGTACTCAAGCCATTCTAAGTGAAAACAGGGATCTAGATTTGAACCATAACTGTATCATCAGTGAGTTAACCTTTCTTGTCCTCACTTCTTCATGTTTCGAATGAGGTGAAAGGGACTTTGGTGGCTATCCTTTGTAAGAGAAGGAGCTGGGGCCCAGAGTTATGTAACATGCTCAAGGTAAAATAGGAAGCAGGTTCTCTAAAACGAAATCCAGTGCTCTTTCTACTGTAAAATGCTTCCCTTAATGTTACCAGTGTCAGATAAACCACATGCCAGGGCCCTGACACAACTGGAAGATATAACTGGATGTAACTGCCAAGCCATTGTTAATGATCTTTGAAAGTTAGTAGGGGGCAGCTAGGTGGTGCAGTGAATGGAGTGCCAGTCCTGGAGTCAGGAGGACCTGAGTTCAAATCCAGCCTCCGACACAACACAAAACTAGCTGTGTGATCTTGGGCAAGTCAGTTAACCCCAATTGCCCTACCTTCCCCCCTCCAAAAGGCAAAAAAGGGGGGGGGGATATTTGTCTTTCTCTAGCCCTGAGACACCTTCTCTCCTAATTTTTTTACACTTAAGTCTTTTCTTTGAACCTCTAAGGTGGATGTCTGACTATGCCCAACAATCTCCCCTTTCTGTATCTCAGATGCTGAGGTGGAATGGTCACCTGGCTTCACAACATAAGTGTCATCTTACACTCTTCACAGTCTGACTCCCTGATATCCAATCCAGTGTCAGTTCCTTTTGTCCCTACCTTTGTAATATCTTTCATATATGCCTCCTTCTCTCCTCTGACACTGCCACCACTCTAGGACAGGTCCTCCTGACTCCAGGGCTGGTGCTCTACTTATTGCACCACCTACACACCCCTATGTTTGTTTTTTCTTTTAAATCTTTATGGTGATTGGGTTGCATTTTTTTTTTTATGAAAATAGTCCTTTATACTTTGCTTTTTAGTCTCATGACAAGTAGTATATCCAGCAAGCTGCTTCAGATAGCTATAACTTTAGAAGATCTAGGTAGTCCAAGTCCATAATTTTTGAGGATTTGTTACAACTTTGCTGTGAAGTTGTTGCTATCCTGAATCTCTTTTCTTTCCCTAGCATGCCAATGTAATGGACACAGTAAATGTATCAATGAAAGCATCTGTGAAAAGTGTGAGAATCTGACAACTGGCAAACATTGTGAGACATGTATATCAGGCTTCTATGGTGACCCTACTAATGGAGGAACATGTCAACGTAAGTGAAATCTAGTTTTGTTAAATATAAATCTAATAATGCTGTAATCATTAAATTATAAAGATGAGGTGGGCAAGGCAAAGACTGCTATATTTCTTAGTAAGCATTTGCTATTTTCAGTATACTTTTAAATCATTGTGAAGTTTGCTATCCATGAAGATTAAAAGTTTAAAAGCAATATCAGCTTGTATTTGGAGGAAAAAGCACTCATTTGTTAGCGTGTAAAATTGAAAAGTAGTATTAGCTGGATTCCATTTTGTTTTCATAGTAACTATATTGCTCATATAAGCCTGAATCCTCCAATATTTAAATATTATACTGCTTTTCCTGATAGAGTGAAATACTTTACTAGAACTCTGTGTAAGCTATACTTTTTCCTCCTGTTACTGGTAATAAAATGAACGTGCTAAATGAAAATACTTTTTCAAGCCCTCTAAATATAAGACAGGAAGAGGTATGACTTTGTAGCTTAGGAAAAGTCCCATAAATTCTGAGAAGTGTTGTAGTTATATCTGAGATGCCTTGGGATGTGTTGGTACCACACTTGGTGTCTATAGTGATTCTAATGGTATTTAAACCTAGTGTGGTTATTAACCTTGATTTTGATTTAGCCTATTATGTTTCTTAAGAAGCTCTAACAAAGAGATAGAGCCTTACAGCCTCCTTTAAGTTCTAATGTTCTGTTATCATGACTCTAATTGTCCTGGAAATTTAAAGACAAAGGAGATAAATGTGGCCTTAACTGGTCAGAGAAGATCTGATGAATGAAATATGATGTGAGAGAATTTAAAAGGCTAGGAAGGATTTGGATAGAGGGAGGAGTTGAGAGGGCATTCCAGATAAAAGAAATAGTTTATAGTTATAATAGTTATAGGACAGGTAAATGTATCATTTGAAGTTTTCACTTGAAATTGAAATTGGAATATATGAGGGTCTGTTGAAGACCACAGGCCAGTGAGACCCTGACCCTGATGGCTAAATAAGTTCCCTCAGGCAAAGGGCTTGCTGCCAGGCCTGGATCAGTTTCCCATCCCTCAGGGAAGAGTTCAAGCACACAGGTGTGAGGATTGGATCCTGGAGATGAGCATGGTGTTTTTGCCCCCAGCCTAGGAACACTGTAGTGTGAAATGTCCACAGGGGAAAGTCATTAGGAAGCATCCTATAAAAGGCTTGCACTCAAGACAATAAAGGAGACTCTCATTTCCTCCATTCTTTGAGTCCCTGTCTCTCTTTTAACTTACCCTCTCTCACAGCCTCTGGGTAGATAATTCTCTCGACCCTGCTGGGTGACAGCAGGGTTCCCTGCCTTGGCCCACCTCAAGGGTCCTTCACCGGAACTAGAATCAGGAAAACCTGAATTCAAATCCAGCCTCAGACCGTTTTTAGCTGTGTGACCGTGGCCAAGTCACTTGACCTGCTTGCCTCGGTTTCCTCAGTTGTAAAAACAGTGATAATAATAGCACCTAACCTCCCAGAGTTGATGTTAGCTCTTATACACAATGCAGGACGTGGATGATCAGGTAAAGGAGAGTGAGGAGAATTGATTAGACACATAGGAAGTACTCACCACAATGAAGTGGCACGAAAAGAGAGAGCATTTAGCACAGGGTTTCTTAACCTAGAGTTCGTGAACTATTAAAATGTACACATAGAAAGATATATTTTAATATATATTGTTAAGTGGTCCATGAACTTCTGATCTAGAGAGGTGAGGTGGTTGACAGTGTCAAAGGCTGCAGAAAGGTCAAGCAAGATGAGACTTGAGAAAATGCTATTCAATTTAACAATAAAGAACTCACTGCTGATTCTTGAAACAGTTTTCAGTTGGGTGTTTTTCCTTTGTCTTTGTTTCATCTGAATCTACAGTGCCTGACGCTGTGTTAAGTAACAATAATTGCTTAATAAATGCACTGATTATTTATGGGGTTTTCTGCATAAAGAAGAGTTGCAGTTTGTCAAAAGCTTTTTATGAATCTGTTGATCTCCAAACATTATGTGATTTTGGATGGTTTTGCTTTCAATATGATAATTATATGTATATCAATTAATATTATTAATGATTTTAATTATTTTCCTAACATTGACCCAAAGTTGCACCCCTGATATAAAACCTACTTGCTTACAGTGAGTTAAAAAAGTAAAATGCAATAATCTTTTTAACCAGGATTTTATTTCAAACTTTTGAATCAGCATTAATTAATGCTAATGATCGTTGCTTTATCCTTTCTTTTTTTTTTTGTTGTTTTTTTTTTTTTTTTAAAGCAATTGGGGTTAAGTAACTTGCTCAAGGTTACACGGCTAGTCATTTGATTTATGCGTGGGTGCTCATTTTCTGAGGCCGGATCTGATCTCGGGTCATCCAAACTCCGAGGCCGGCGCTCTTACTCACTGCGCCACCTAGCCGCCCCTTTAGGGCAATTGGGGTTAAGTAACTTGCCCAAGGTTACACGGCTAGGTTTTTGTTTGTGCGGATTAAGTGTCGGAGGCCGGCTCCGAACTCAGGTCCTTCTGATTCCAGGGCCGGCGCTCTATTCACTGCGCCACCTAGCCGCCCGCTTTATCCTTTCTTAATTTATATATGGGGACTATATTTGTCTCATAAAACTAGTTTGATGGAGTGTTTTCTTAATTTTTTAGAATAATTTGTGTCATAGAAGTATTAATAAATAGTTCTTTAAAAGTTTGATAAAACTTTTCCTCTAAATTCATCTAGACTAGGGTATTTTTCTTTGGTATTTCTTTTATAGCTAGCTAAATTTCCATTTCTGAAATGAGATTATTTAAGATCATAATACGATGTTCTCTTCATTTAAATATTTTATATTTTAAGGTAATTCTCATGGCACCTTTATAAAGACAGACAATGTATTAGGGCACAGAGAAGTTATAAATAAGTTAAAATAGCAAAAATGCTAAACATATCCTTTATAGACTTGTCCTTCACATGTCCCTGCTTCTCATCTACTTTTCTTCTAGAAAGCTACTTCTAGAATCCTTGAGAGATAATTAAATTATTAAATTTGCCATGATGTTGCTAAGCAGACCTTTATTATTCTTCCCACATCAGTTCTAAATATCTAGGAAATACATTTCAATTGAATTATTTTGTTTTTATCTTGAATTTTTCTTCAGAACAAAAACAGACTATAGTCAAATGTTTCTTAGTAGTGAATAGTACTCCTGATTCACATTTTGCCCAAACTAGCAGTTGTCGGTTTCCTACGGCACTCAAAGTTATCAAAAGAGGGGGCGGCACTCAAAGTTATCAAAAGAGGGGGCGGCTAGGTGGCGCAGTGAGTAGAGCGTCGGCCCTGGAGTCAGAAGGACCTGAGTTTGGATCTGACCTCAGACACTTAACGCACACACAGACAAAAAACTGAGCCGTGTGACCTTGGGCAAGTTACTTAACCCCAACTGCCCTCCAAAAAGCCAAAAAAAAAAAAGTTATCAAAAGAAATCATTACTTTGGGGAGGTGGGTAGAATGCACCCCTCAGCATTAAAGTTCCTTTCAGAGTCCTTTGTGCTCTTTGAAGATAGATAGTTAAGTCTTATTGAATTACTAAAGGAATAGAGACCAAGGATATATAAGAATATAATGGAGTCATGTTACACCATAAAAGAAGGTGAATAGGAGACATTCAGAGAAACCTGGGAGAATTTATATGAACTGATACAGATGGAAGTGAACAAACCAGGGGAACATTTTATACAATGACTATAATTACATAAAGGAAATAGCCTTAAAAGAATGAAGAGCTATGAAGAATGATCAGTCATCACTCCATAAGACTGATAGTGAAAGCTGCTTGCTACTACCTCTTGACAGAGAGGTCAGTGTACTAAAGGTACAGAATGAAATGTTTTCAGATATTTCTAGTATGTAAATTTATTTTGCTTAACTCTCTTATTTGTTACAAGGGAGGGCTTTTATTTGGGAAAGGAATGAAAGTTGTAGGAGGGAAAGGTAGAGATGATGAAAAAAAGGAGGAAAGAGTCAGTGAAACATTAAAAAATACATAATAGAAGAAAGTTCAGAAAGGCACACAAAGTTTTGTTATTATTATGTTAAATTTAATTTATACTTTAAAAAACTAAATAACAGAAGTTCAATTAAATATACAGTTCTCTTTTTCTGTTCTTTGTATATTGAAGTATTTACATTTAAGCTTTATAATAAAAAATAGGGGATCAGTAAGTGAAGGAATTGAAAAGGTCCTGAAAGAATAGTAAGCGTTGGAAGCTTGGAAAGGTAGTCATGCTTCTAGAAAACCCAATAAAAGTTGACTGCCTCCTGAGAATAACTGGAGTCAGTCTTCAGGTCTCTACTGAATTTATTTCAGTACCTTTAGTGCTTGACATTTGTGGTGAATTTCATCATCCAAGTATTTCCCTTTTCCTTCTCTTCCATTTTCCAATTAAAGTGGTTTTATTGACAGAATGAAAACTAAATTTTTCTTTAGCCAAGTGTAATCTGTGTTTTCTTTCATTTTCACAGCTTGCAAGTGTAATGGTCATGCTTCCCTCTGTAATACAAATTCAGGAAAATGTTTCTGCACCACCAAAGGAATCAAAGGAGATGAATGCCAATTGTGAGTGTTATCTACTTGTACCATATACTGAATTTTGAACCCTGGTGGGGAAATTTTTTTTTTTAAAGCAATTGGGGTTAAGTAACTTGCTCAGGGTTACATGGCCAGTCATTATTTATGTGTGGGTGCTCATTTTCTGAGGCTGGAACCTATCCCAGGTCCTCCCGACTCGGGTCTGGCACTCTTACTCACTGCACCACCTATATGCCCCCAAATTATTCTTTTTTTGTTTGTTTGTTTTGTTTTTTGGAGGGGCAGTTGGGGTTAAGTGACTTGCCCAAGGTCACATGGCTCGTTTTTGTGTTAAGTATCTCTGAAGCCAGATTTGAATTCAGGTCCTCTTGACTCCTGGGCTGGTGCTCTATTCACTGTGCCATCCAGCTGCCCTGGGAAATTTATTTTTAACAAATATAATTACAGTGATTCTGCATTTACAGTCAGCTAAATCTATGTGATCTTCGCTAATGGTGGGGAGATGAAGAGATCTGTTAAAGCAGTGATCAAAGTCCCTTTAGACTTAATATTTACCTCCTTTCACCATATTTGTTCAAAAACTTACCATAGGAAAATAGAGCAACCATCTAGGTTTAGTCTTCACATTTTATAGATGAGAAACTGAGACCCAAACAGGTTAAATTACTTGCCCAAGGTCAAATGGGTATTAAGTGATAAAATCAGGATTTAATCCCAATCCTTTGGCTCCAAGTCCAGAGTTCTTTCCTGAAAACTTGACTGATTTGAAGTTTCACTTATACTCTATTCTCAACTTCAGCTGGAGAAAACTAAACTCTAGTGGAGATGGTCACAGAGTGGGTAGTATTAACTCTGGGCAATCAGTATCTAGAGATCCTTTCTATTGACTATCACCCTTACCCCTAATTGAACTGGCTAATTCTCTTGTTCAGGGAAAGAAAGGAAGTGGTTGCCTTCCAGTATGGCAATATGCAATATTCATGCATAGTCCATTGGTCTTTCTGAGTACCTCAGCTTCCCTGGACTTGATTCTACCTTACAGCTGATTTAGGGAGGGAGAAGGGAGCTGAATACCCTTTTTTGGTCTATGACAACATTCTCAAAAAAATGATCAGGGACCCCAGAGGGGACCCCAAGACCCTTTCAGAGGTCTTTGAGGTCAAAACTATTTTCATGATAATCCTAAGACATTTTAATTTCTAGTATGGTAAATCTTGATAGATTTGACCCATACAAATAAAAGCTCTGTAGAGAGGTAATTTTTAAGAGTATAAAGGGGTCCCGAGACCAAGAAGTTTGAGAACTTTTGGTTTGGACTACCTTCTGACTATGCTCTAAACCTTTACTGATATCTAAAATCCACTGCCCATGTTGATCCCTAAGCTTACTTAATTTCTTGGGTTCAGAGATTTCCCATCTTTTATCTTTCCTCCCTTCTGCTGCTGCTACCATCCCTATGAGCCTTAGCCTAGGGTAAGGTGTTCACTCCCTTTTTACTGTTTTACTCGTGCTGCCACATATTCCAGGTGAAAAGAGTATTTTTTTAGGGCCTATTCATGTGGAAAGAGTATTAATGCAGAATTCGTATATGAGTAAGATAATTCAAAGTCTATATTAAAGAAACTGGAAAGTGATTAAGGTATTGACTGAGTGCTACCATGGTTCCTCTTTCAGACCAAAATGACCTTTTTTAAAACCAGAAACCCCAGTCCACCAAAATTTGGTATTCACTGACCTGTGCTTATTGAAATGAACTTATTTGTGTTCTACAAGCCCACTTATTTTTAGCTAGATTCTCCAACTGAACCAGAGAGGAAGAAAGATAAATTTTTGTTTAAAACATTTCTCCTTGCCACTCTCTCATTTCTTGGAGGTGGGAGGACTAGAGTATTCTGAATGGAGGCTTTGGAACAAATGGGTCAAAGAAGAAACGTTCTCTCTCTTTGTGGTGCCTAGCTGGCATAATCCTTGGGGGAGGACTGATTTAGAGGAAAATCTCATTCAGCAAATTCTTTTTTGTCCTTTTTCTTTACAAGAAGGGTTGCAAGGATGAAAAGAAATATTTATGCCTACCGTAACATCTGGCTGATATCTTATAAATGAGAATGTATCAGTTGAACTTGCTGTTATTTTACAGATAATAAAACTGTCACCATAATAGACTGCCAAGTTCCAATTTATTAGGCTGAGGATCTGTATTATAGCAGAATTGATTGGTTTGGTTTTAGTGTTTACTAAAGTCTATTAGTTGCATGCTTTACATTGCTAATAATTTTTGAAGAGAAGCTACTGGTGAATCCCTTTTTGGTTTTTGAAGCCAAGATTCTAAAATAAAAGAAGTGGTGTAATAAAACCCACTATGCCTCTCTACCCCTGAATTGGGTACAAAGTAATTAAATGTTGAGGCTTGTTGAGCTGAATGTGTATAGAATTAAAATTTCCCCTCAAAGAAGTTCTTTATGTAATCCTATCATATTCTTCCTGGATCCTCCTTAAAAGTAGGACAGCATCACTTTTTCAGAGCAGAGAGACTATCCTACATCTCTACCTCTCAAAGTTGTAGTGAGCACAGCGTAGCACCCTGGTTTTTGTCAGAAGGGATCTTAACCCATAACTTTGGCATTGTCTGAGATGACAGTTGTGGAAGAATACAGAATATTTGCCCCTCTTTGTCCTCCTGAATGTGCTACATAGATTGCTAGGTTTGCTGCACTGAATAAGTTTTAAATGGGAATTAATGATTTGTGGTAGACTGGTAAAAATTGAGATCTTTATTGACTATGCTGTTCCTTAAGTATTCAAGTTATTTTTCAGAAAGGAAAAAGGTTTGAGTTTAAATAAAGTGTAAGATTATTTTCTTCATTTCACATTTATGGAGATGGGAGCAAACTACCTAGGGAACATAGAAAATAATTTAGAAAAGGCAAGCTGGAAAGTATTTTCACTATGTAACAGTCTCCTTTGGAGATGGTATTGATTTCCCAAAGGGCAAAAAATGACTTTGCAGACAGTAGTAAAGTCCATTTGTAATTTAAATTTCTCTCTTTTATACAGTTTGTATTAGGCTGTTTTGGTTTTTCGGTATTTATTTAATGTACGGTGTTATTGGGTTTTTTTTTCAATAGTACCCTGCTAGATGTTCTCTCAGAGAACAAATATTTGGCTGGACTGGTGGAGGGATAGTTATAGAAAGAGACAAGAAGAAGCACAATGACTATAGTCTGATGTGACCAGGACTGGAAAAGTGGAAAAAGTGACTTTATTGCCTTGAAAAATATTTTTTCTTTGTTTGATATAGATGAGACTTGAGTTCTGAGTCTGATTTTAAATCTACAAATAATATAAAAATATTTTTTCATCAAAGAAGGAAAATAATAAATCTTAATAAATTTTTCTAGATGTGAAGTAGAAAATCGTTATCAAGGAAATCCTCTCAAAGGAACATGTTACTGTAAGTATTTCTACTTTTCCTGCTTGTCTGGGAGCTGTGTAGTTGGTGCTGTTGTATGTGCTTGAGTGTTTATCAGGCATGTCTTTTAGAAGTCAGCAGAACAAGGGGCCCTGGTAGGAATCTGAGTACAGGGGCTTTGGCTTCTTTACTAACAGCCAGTGCCCTGGATCTTAATAGATCCTTTTGATGGGTCTTGGTTTGAAGGGTGGTCATGGTCACTATCTGCTGACACTCTAGTGTCCTTTTTTTGTAATTTTACTTGCTGATTGAACTTTTGGGGCACATGTTCAGAAACCAAAATAAAGCATTAAAATGCAAAAAATAAGCAACCACACTTAAGGTTACTTAAAATTATGTTTATAAATATACAGTACATGGAACGTAGTTGGGCTCTGCTAGATGATGAGGCAGAAGCTTTGGGCATTCTCTGGAGGGTGGCTGTGGATAAGAGCCTCTATGAAGTACATTAATTTTCTTGGAAGAAAAATGCCACATAACTGCAAAGCAGGAATTATCATCTGAGTTACTAGGTTCGCTTCAGGGTTAGCATTTATTCAGGGCCTACTCTGAGCAGAGTGCAGAGCTCATGGGCTCAGTTTGTGTTCTGCCTGTAAAACAAAGCCCCACAGACTGTATTCATCAGTCTCAACTCCAGCATATTTGAACTGCCTTTCATTTTTTACTGTTCTGTCAAAAACTATTACTTGCATTTATTTAGAACTTTTAAGTTTTGTGAATGAGTGGCTTGATGAGTATTGTTAAATTCTTCAGTCTCCATTGTTGTCCTTCAGAATTGAAATATACAGATAATTCTTATAAAAATAAAACACTAAAGATTGGACCTGAGAAAATAGTTCAGAATTTCATGCCAATTCTGGAATGGATATTTTGATCCCTTGTTTTAAATAGTGATTTCTCAAATAATCAGTGTTCTATAAACCAAAAAGCAGAACTTAAGAGTGGAGGAATGACCTGTTGGTATCAAAAAGCGTTATCCAAACTGGAGATGAAGACAGAAATCCTTTGGGAATTTAGAGGGGCTTATTCCATAGCATTCAGAAGGCTCAGCAGGGTGGAAATAAGGAATTGGTAAGAGATCAACACTGGCAGTGTCCTTGCCTAAATTGAAACCCCAAATCTAAAACTAAAGACACAAAACAGAGCAGTGGACCAGCTGAGTAAGGGTGGGTTTTAGGAGTTGCTATTAGGACAAAAGAGTCTTCTTTTAAAAGAGTCTTTGACTGGTAGCTACTTCTTTGATGGGGATGAGCTAAGGAATTCTTTCTGGCTATTGAGACTCAGGAAGTGAGCTGGATGAAATAACAGTAAACAGGCCTCCCTGTCACTGTTACATTAAGGGTCATTTTGTCTACATTGTTTTCCTTTAAATGCTAGCTAGTTGATTTACTTTCCAATTTGTTGCTCTATGGGTATTTTTGTTTCTAAAACTGCATAATTTTTTCCCCCACAGATACACTTCTTATTGACTATCAGTTCACCTTTAGTCTATCCCAAGAGGATGACCGTTATTACACAGCTATCAATTTTGTGGCTACACCTGAAGAGGTATGATCAAGATGACCTAATGTCTCTCTGGGTGTTTGTGATGATTCTTGTTTGTACAAGGTCAGTGGAGAAGGCAGTGCTATGCAATGGTTTTCAGGATTGCTTTTCTTCCATTAGTTTAAAAAAGATAGAATTCTGGTTAAAGGTACTGCTTCTGTCATCACCTGGAATCTTTTTTTTTTTAAATGCTTTCTTGGACCATATGTCCATTTTATGGAGCAATAATTCCTTCATACCTATATGGCAGAGAAATTGAATTTTATTTTGGATTTGTAGCTCAGCTTAAGGAAAATCACCTGGGCATTAAGTTCCCCCTGTCAACACTTGTTCTTCTCAAAAGTTTTAGATTTCTCATGAGACACTAGTAAAATGTAAGTTCATCTGCAATTGGGAAAGTTGATAGTAATGAAATTTAACTATGACTTTCCTATAAAATCTCAGAATTGTTCTAATATCACTTAGTAACATGACTTTCTCTTTTCAATCAGCAAAACAGGGACTTGGATATGTTTATCAATGCCTCAAAAAACTTCAACCTCAACATTACTTGGGCAACAAGCTTTACAGGTAAGTAAAAGTCTTGGTTATTGCAAAGAACTAGAATGTATTTGGCTTTAAAACCTGGAAATAGGTTACATCCAGTCTTCTTATTCATGTGCCCAGTTGTGAAGATGTATTGAAGGTTGAAAAGTGATAAAATAAAAAGAATAAAGATAGAAGAGACAGGATGCTGGAAAGATTACAGGAGTTAGGAGTTGGGACCCCCAAGTTCAGTTTCTGGTGTTGCCACTTACTAGCTTTGTGGCCATAAGCAAATCACCATTTTTGAGCCTCAGTTCTCTTATCTGTAAAACAGTCAGGCTGATAATACTCGAACTGCCTGTCTCAAACTAAAAAAAGTCTAAGAAAAGACAGGTTTTACATATAACAAAGGCTGGTTTACCTTTTAATACCTAGCAAACATTTCTGTGCAGAAAAATATATGTGAACTTAAAGGTTTGAGTCCATATCATTAATGGAGTTAGTCCAGAGAAAACTCCCATAGCACACTGCTGGTATCCAAAAACTCATCTGCGGCCATCCCATGTAGTCCTCATCACCTCATGCTTGCATCCTTATAGAAGATTGTGTAGCAGCTCTGGAGAGCTTAGGGGGCAGTAGATAGATGGTGAAAGGTGCCTATGAGAAAAGCTCTCAGCAGCGGGGCTTATTTGCCCTTGAAAAGGAAGCTGTACTGACTTCAAGGCCTGAAGACTGAGTACTTACTGTTCAGAGGACAGAAATTACCAAAGGAACTGTGGTACAGTAAAAAGAACATTGGATTAAAAAATCAGAAGTCCTGGGTCCCGCATTCTGGTTCTGCTGATTAGGAGGCATATCACTCACCTTCCCAGAGTTTTTGCTTTATTATTGTAAAGCACCTATAGTACCTTCCTCATCGTGTTTTTGTGAGGATAACATACATACATGTGATGCAGACTTTTTGCTTGTAAGCAGAATAGATTAGGTGATACCTCAAGCACCTTTCTAACCCCCTCAGTGTTCTTTACAGTTGTCAGTTTGAGGGATACAGATGGACCCAGAGACCTAGCATACGTGTTTTAAGGGAATTTTTAGACAGTTGGTGGCAAAATAAGTTGAAAGTAGAAAATTTGACTTGAAATATTGCAAAAAAATAGTGTTGGTGTCTCAATTTAACAGTATTTTGAAAAGCTTTTCATTTTTGGTTTCTGTGTAAAGGATATAAAGCAATTTTTAACTTGAAAGAAATAGATATTGTAAGTGTCCCTACAATGCTTATCTTCATAATATTACCATAAAAATATATGTTCTTTTGGTTACTTATCTGAATGATGTAGTTAGGAAGTAGTAGAGATGCTTATATCTGAGGATAATCTATAGTATGTAATGTACTTATTTTCCTTTCTCACCCAACAGCTGGGACACAAGCTGGAGAAGAGATGGCTGTTGTTTCAAAAACCAACATTAAAGAGTACAAAGATAGCTTCTCCAATGAGAAATTTGATTTCCGAAGCCACCCAAATATCACTTTCTTTGTTTATGTCAGCAATTTTACCTGGCCCATCAAAATTCAGGTAACGGTTACCTCTGGTCATTAAGTTACATTTAGCTAATTTGGAATTCATGACAGTTTAATTTTGGAAAATCTGGTTTACTTTTGTAATGTTTGTGGGAAAAGTGCATTCTGGGCAAATAAGTCTAACAATAAGTGAAGGGGGAATAGGTTTGAGCCACTTAATAGAGTGACCTACTTTTAATTTGATTTATAACTTTTTTTTTTCTTTTTGGAGGGCAATTGGGGTTAAGTGACTTGGCCAAATTCACATGGCTAGTAAGTGTGTCAAATCTGAGGCCAGATTTGAACTCAGGACCTCCTGACTCCAGGGCTAGTGCTCTATTCACTGCGCCACCTAGCCACCTCTGATTTATAGCTCTTGATCTGATGCTTAACCATTGCCATATTAGTGGCACAAATGTTAATAACAGATTCCACATGTTCTATTCATGTTAACCTAGTATTGCTATGAACTGAAAAGTGGTTAAAATTTTATTTTAATATTGCATATTTCAGACTAGGCCTACCCTTTATTTTGTATTAATAATAAAGCTGTGATCTATTTAGACACATTAAAGGAAATTGCCTTCTTGTAATTCTGCTTTGCCTACCTGGTTCTCTGCCTGACCAAATTTCTAAGTGGGTGGTATATTAGTGAGTGATTGTAACACAAGAACAGAGGAATAGACTCCCATCTTCTGTCTCTTGTTCATTTTATTTTTCATTGAATAAAAAGGACCTAACATGGTTACCTCATAGTATTGTCTACAAATTCTGTGGTACAGTGACTCTAGTATATTACATGCTTAAAAATTGTGTAATTGAATTAAATTGTGCCCTGGATGGAAAAAG
Organism: Gymnobelideus leadbeateri; assembly: GCA_011680675.1. Taxonomy (NCBI): domain Eukaryota; kingdom Metazoa; phylum Chordata; class Mammalia; order Diprotodontia; family Petauridae; genus Gymnobelideus; species Gymnobelideus leadbeateri. The sequence goes on along the minus strand of WOXC01009534.1, from coordinate 64,849 downwards.
ATTGAGATTGGGTAAAATGACATTTCTTAGAATTGTTGTACAGCGGTAGCCAGTTATGGTACATCCCTAGAGAAGGGCTTCTGACAAAGATGATAGTATGTACAATAACCAAAAAAAGTTGTTTTTCTGATACTTTGAAAAATCTATGATTTCCTTAATGTAGATGGTCTGTGTGATTTGATATTGCTACAAAATTTTATTTAGCTGTCAGCCAGTCTTCTGTTGTTAATGGTAACGAAGATAGCTGGTGTACAGATGACAGACCCACAGTCTGTCCTTCAGATCTATTCCTGATAGTGCTTGGGCTGTGCTTGTAGAGCCTTCAAGAGACCAGAGTCACCTACAAATCATGTTAGGTATCAGACTGTAATGGCAGTGGCAAAAAGTGGCATTTATCCAATTCAACAAACATTAAGCACTTACAGTGTAATATAGGGTGGGTTAGTGGGAAGGAATTGCACTACACCTGGAGTCAGAGATTTGGATTTGAAACCTTTGGACACTTAGTAGTGGTGAAGAATTGACTCAGGACTCAGCATTTTTTGCTTAGCTAGGATTTTTTTATTATTATTATTACAGCCATGCAGGAGGAGGAAAATTTTCAGACATAGAGTCTGAGTGCCCTGATGTCATTCCTCCCTGACCTGCACAAGGCTCAGCATTTTTGTGTTCTTTGAAGAGCCTAAGATCAAGCAGGGTAGTAGAGGAGATAAAAGAGGGCATGCAGAATTGGGAAAGAAAATGAGTGTATGAAGTTGGGTTAGTGACCAAGTGACTGAAATGTGATCTAAATGTTCTGGAAACAAGTAACACTTTAACAGGTAACTTTATTACTACATGCTGAGTGAGTGCTTTTCTGTTGTTCTGCCTGGAGCTAGTTAAGATTTTTCATGAGAAAGAAAAATGTTTGGTCCCTTAAAGTAGTGATATCTAGTATACCCTACCCCTTGTGGTAACAAAAGGGTCTCTAGAAGCACAACAAAATAAACAAGGCTAGAGACCTATTTCTGCATCCTGCTTTTTGTACTTCTAGTGACAAAGGTCGCTATTCTGGAAATCAGGAGCAGGTGAGCCTTCTAAATCTCCATCAGTCCATAGCTGTTATAAGTGATAACTATGCTCAGTGCCTACACACTGGGGATACAGTGACAAAAATGAAGAGGTCTCTGCTCTGTCAGGAAGACAAAGATCATCTCAAGGTGGACATCTGTTTTTTAAGAGGATTCAAAAGTATGACTGGGGTAGAGTCAAGATGGAGGTGTAACAATTGGACTTCCATGTGGCTCCTACTTCCACCTCCTACAATTCATGTAAAAGGTGACTCTGAACAAAGTTTGGAGCGACAGAACCCACAAAATGATACAGAGAAGGTAACCTGCCACTGAGGAGATCCCAGCCTGCTGGCAGGAAGTGGCCAGAGCAGCACACTGCAAGCCAAGCCAAGATGCAAATGGGCCAGAGGTTTAAGCCTTACAGCAGCCATAGTCAGCCACCAGTTGGAATAAAATTCAGGTCACCAGCAGCTGTTGTGGTTTACAGAATTATCAAGCTATAGTTGCTAAGGACAAAGTGAGATTTCAGTGCAGTGTGGACTTTGGGACCTGGGAATTTGGTAGAGCTGTCTGGCCTTTGCCACTGGGGGGAAAAGCAGCTGAGGCTCCACAGCCATACAACCACAGCCCTTTGGCTGCTTCAGAGCTCCTGGCCTGCAGATTGTTGGGGGAACAAGCAATCAGTCTGAGTGTTAATCACTCTTGCTTTAACTTGCTTGGTTCTGGATTGTTGTATAGGGTGGAGGTCCTGGGGTGCATGATCAGTTTGCCAGAGCATGGGGAGGCTTCAGAGAAGGCACCCAACTAATAGCTCCAGCAGCTGAGAAAACCAGAGTTATTGGGACAAAGCTCCCCTCTCTGGTAGCAGAGTTCTACTGTGGCAGAAAGCTCAAAAGTCAAGTAATTTAGTGGCAACATGAGGAAATGAGGGAAGCAAGGCAAGCACAGTAGTCTGACTTTGGACTCCCTTTTTGGGGACAAAAAGGATCAAAGCATGGAATGGCAGGAAGACAGCAAAGTCAGAACTCTTGCACCAGAAGCTTCCAAGAAAAGAATAAGCTGCTTATAGGCCATAGAGGAGCTTAAGAAGGATTTTGAAAACCAAATAAGGTAAGTGGAGGAAAATTTGGGAAGAGAAATGAGAATGATGCAAGAAAATTATAAAATGAGAGTCAACAACCTGACTGAAGAAATTAACACCTTAAATAAAAAATAGACTAACTCAAATGGCAAAAGAGGCTCAAAAAGCCAATGAGAAGAAGGCCTTAAAAAGCCAAATTTGCCAGATGGAAAAAGAATCTCAAAAGCTCACTGAAGAGAATCATTCCTTCAGAATTAGACTGGAGCAAATGGAAGCTAGTGACTTTATGAGAAATCAAGATACTATTAAACAGATCCAAACAAATGAAAAAATAGAAGGCAATGCGAAATATCTCATTGGAGAAACCACTGACCTGGAAAATAGATCCAGGAGAAACAATTTAAAAATTATTGGACTACCTGAAAGTCATGATCAAAAAAAGAACCTAGAAATCATTCTCCAAGAAATTCTTAAGGAAAATCGCCCTGATGTTTTAGAACCAGAGGGCAAAACAGAGATTGAAAGAATCCACTGATCACCTCCTGAAAAAGATCTCCAAAAGAAAACCCCTAGGAATATTATAGCCACATTCCAGAGTTCCCAGGTCAAGGAGAAAATACTGCAAGTAGCCAGGAAGAAACAATTTAAGTATTGTGGATACACAGTCAGGACCTAGCAACTTCTACACTAAGGGGTCAAAGGGCTTGGAATATGATCTTCCAGAGGTCAAAGGAGCTGGGATTAAAACCAAGAATTACCTGCCCAGCAAAACTGAGTATCATGTTTCAGTGGAAGATATGGTCATTCAATGGAATAGAGGACTTTCAAGCATTCTTGATGAAAAAACCAGAGTTGAATAGAAAATTTGACATTCATTTACAAGAAGCAAAAGAAGCATGAGAAGGTAAACAGGGAAAAGAAATCATAAGGAACTTATCAAAGTTGAAATACATTCATACATGGAAAAACGATAATTGTAACTTATGAAACTTCTCAATATGAGAATAGTTGAAGGGAATACAAATGTGTATATATATACACATTTACATGTATACATACATATATATGTCTATATAGGAGGGTATATGGGCATATGAATACATATGTATGTGTATATATGTGTACCGGTATACATAGACAGAGGGTACAGGACCAGTTGAATAGAAAGAGATGATAATTAAGAGGTGAGAGAGGAATATAATGAAAGGAAATAGGGAGAGATAGAATGGGGTAAATTATCTCATATAGAAGAGGCAAGGGAAAACCGTTACAATGGAGGGCAAGAATAGGAAGGCAAAACGGAATAAGTCAACCTTATTCTCAATGAATTTGGCTGAGGGAAGGAATAACATCCACACTAAATTGGGTATCTCACCCTATAGGAGAGTAGGGAGAAAGGTGATGAAAGGGGGGATGATGGAAAGGAGGGCAGGCTGGGGGGAGGGAAGTTGGAAGCACCCACTTTTGAAACGGAACAGGATCAAAGTAGAGATTAGAACAAGTGGGGGATGGGATGGGATGGAGGGAAATATAGTCAAGTCTTTTACAATATATCCACTATGGAAATGTTTTGCATAGCTACACATGTACAACCTATATTGAATAACTTATCTTCGCCGTAAGGGTGGGTGATGAGGGAGGTAGGGAAAGAATCTGGAATTCAAAGGTTTAAAATCAAATGTTTTAAAATATATATTTATTATTATTATTATTATTATTATTTTACATGTAACTGGGAAATAAGATATACAGGCACTGGGGCATAGAGATCCATCATGCCCTACTGGAAAATTGGAGGGGGAATGGGGGAAGATATAGGAGAGAACAGACTGGGGGAGGGGATATTCAGTGGGATCACTGTTTTGGGGTGGTGGTGGGTAGGGGAAAAATGGGGAGAAAATTTGTAACTCAAAATCTTGTGGAAATGAATGATGTAAACTAAGAAATAAAAAAAAATAAAAGTATGACTGTTTGACGAAGCATAGAAGATGTAACCACCACCAAGGATGATAATACAGAACAAGTTAGGGAAAAAAAACTCTTATTCCTAAGATTTGTGGTGAAGTGACTAAATTTATGACTCTACCTAAGAGGGAAATATTTTAATCAAATTAGGCATGATCTTTTTAATTTGGACTTGGAAATTATGTGAGAAAGAAGGGGGAAGGAAGAGGTAGGTTGAAGAAAAATTTTTCACATAAAAGAGCAAGAAAGAACATTCACAGTAGAGGGGACTTTGGAGGGGGCTGGCAGCAATGCTTGAACCTCACTCTCATCAGAATTGGTTCAAAAAGGGAAGAATATATAAAATACGCACACATACATATATAATATACACATATATGTGTATGTATGTGTGTGTGTGTATGTGTGTGTATACACTCAGTTGTATATAGAAATCTAGCTTACCCAATAGGGAAATAGGAGGAAAAGGGGATAAGAGGAAGGGGAAGATGATAAAAGGGAGGACAGATTAAGGGAAGCAGTGGTTAGAAGCAAGATAGACTTGAGGAGGGATGGGATATAAAAAGAGAGAGGCAGAAACAGAAGAAAATGAGATGGAGGGAAATATATAGTAATCATAGCTGTGAATGGAATGAACCCACCCATAAAACAGAAGAAGATAATGAAATGGATTAGAAACCAGAATCCAATAATATGTTGTTTATAAGAAACATACTTAAAATAGAAAGACACATAAGAGTTATACACTAATGAGGTAGGACCTGGCCTATTCTGGAGATCAATTTGGAACTATGCCCAAATGGCTATCAAACCATGTGTACCCTTTAATTCAGCAATACCACTAATACGCCTATATCCCAAAGAGATCAAAGGAAAACAAAAAGGACCTATGTGTACAAAAATATTTGTAGTTCTTTTTAATAGTGGCAAAGAATTGGAAATCAAGGGGTTGCTTTTGGGAAATGATGAGCGGGGTAATTTCAGAAAAACATGGCAAGACGTATATGAACTGAAACAGGACACTTAGCCTCTTCACTCCCAGAACCCCAGCCCTGAGCCTCACTGCCTCAGGTGGCAGCCTCCATCACCACCTACCATGCAGATTAGGCTTCAGCCTCATATCATTTCCCTCCCTGGTGATTTACTTGCCAGGTGCAGTGCCACCAAACATTGACCTTCTGCACCCCTGGCAGTGTGACTTACCAGTTTTATAACCATAATTAAATAAAATCTATCATTGGTCCTAGAAAGAATGTATTAGTCTATTTTCCTGTGCCTCTATTTAACATCACTGTTACTTTCAGCAGCAAAATAGCCCTTCCTGATCATCACCTTTCTCTAAATATTGTCTTTTTCTTTAGAATAGAAACTCCTTGAAGGCAAGGACTATCTTTATTTTTTGTTTTTGTGGCCTCAGCATTAAGTGTAGTACTTGAAAAGATCTTCACAGGCCCTCTAGTCCAACTCTTTCATTTTGTAGATGAGGAAGCATCTCCATTCTTCCCTTACCATCTAGGTTGAGTGATTTATCCAAGGTCACCTAGGAAGTAAGCGACAGAGGCAGGATTGAACCCAGGTCCTCTGACTACAAAGCCAGTTCTCATTCTACTGAACTACTATTAGCATCACTGAAAATATTTCTGGAAGAATTCCAGTAGCAGATAAAGTATGGCAATATGCGACTCATCTTGTTTCCATGTGATTTTCTTTTCTTTCTTTAGGTTTCCTTATTTTGGTTTGTTACTTTTATAATAATAATTCATTATTATTGTTATTTATTGGGCCTCCAGGTGGTGAAGGAGATAGAGTGTATGCCTGGAATCAGGAACCCGAGTTCGAATGTGACCCCAGACATTTCTTAGCTGTATGACCCTGGGCAAATCACTTAACCCTCTTTGCCTCAGTTACCTCATCTGTAAAATGAGTTGGAGAAGAAAATAGCAAACCACTTAAGTGTCTGTGCCAAGAAAGCCCCAGGTGTGTGTGTGGGGGGGGGGGGTGTCAAGAGTCAGACACACCTGAAATGAGTGAACAGCAGCTTTTCTTATCATTGTCATCACTATAATAATGCTGCTGATAGCAGTATTTGAGACAAGGTTTCTGCCCTTGAGGAACTTATGTTCCAATAGTAGAGGTAAGATATGTACATAGATTCTTATAGCATGAAAGTAACACGATCAACATAATAAAAAAATAACATGATTAACATAAGAGGAATAACAGAATGTTGGGCAAGGAAATATTTTTAATTGAGAGATTTGATTTGATCTAGGCCTTGTGAGGGAATTTCAAGAGGCAGAAGTAGAATCAGGAGAGTGAGCATCATGTGTTAGTGTAAATTTTTAAAACTCTAGTTTGAATCCTGGTTCTTCCCCTGACTACCTTTCCAGGTTTATTGCACATTACTCTGACTCATGCAATATACTTTCCATCCCTGTTTACCTACTTGCTTGTCCTGTACATAATTCTACTTTGGTGTCTTTATACAGACACACTGCTAAGTCATATGTGTGCCAGTCCTCTCCTAGACCTCCTGGAATTCTTATCTTTCCTCAGAATTCAACTTAATACAGTTTCTAGTGTAATAACTTTTCTGATTCCCTACACTTATACATCCCTCTCATAAAACTGCCTGCTCTTTATTTTTGTGTGGTTGTGGTATTTTCTTGGGACATGTTGGATTTTTTCCTTTATCCTTTTCTCCTGCCCTGACAAGTATAGCCCCCAGGTGGAAGACAAAGGGGACACTCTTTTTCCCTTATGTCTGCAGCTCCTAATACTGAGCCTGACATATTGTAAGTACCTAGTAAATCTTCATTGATTCATTGCCATTAATTGGCCATGTCAATGGCCAAACTACTTCACCTGGTAGGGCCTCCTCCTCCTAATCTGTAAGGAGGTTGCTCCTCATCTCAAAAGGCTTTTTAAAGGAAAGCATTTGTTAATGTTGGGAGCTAACATGCCATCACTTCATTCTTGTCAGCCCTATGTCTTCATCTGTAAACTCAAGGTGATAACTGAACAACACCAATCTCACTGGGTTTTTGGGAAGAACCACCGAATAAATTTTAAAGTACCATAGAAATAGACTGACTTGAATGCTGACTTGAATTACGGAAGGTGAGTATCAAGACTCCATCCCCAGAGAGCTTTAAGAATAGAGTAGTTCTGGATTACAGTCTGATCATGTGGCTTCTTGAGGTAGCTCTGGTTCTGGTTCCTTTTTGAGGACTACTTGTTATATAAACCTTTACCCTGTTTCTTCCTCAGTTTCTGACCTTCCCTGTTCTTTTCGCGATCCCTAAGAGGATAGGTTTCAAACAGATTATACACGTTTATTCTAATTTAGTCTTTCCAGAGAACCTTGTACAATTTTGACTGACTGTAAGAGGGAAACAGGTCATGGAAGAGCTCAGGAGAAATTTCAGAAGGGCTAGACCTACCTGGATTGCATATCTATCTCTAGTGTAATGGGAATGCCCTTACTGCTTGAAATCTTAGATGTGGCTGTGCCAGTTGGTTTTGTGTACCTTCTTCTTTGTTGTAAGACCAGTCTTAGCAGTAGTGGGTGGGTGGTATATCCAGGAAAGGCAAAAACAAAGGCATTATTAAAGCTTCTTTCACAAAGTATGCAGAGAGAAAAACTAGATAGTTTGGTGGAAATGGTATTATCTTCCACATTCTTAGATAGCACTTTTGCTAGCCTTATCATTAGGGGAACTAAAAAGTAAGATGACTGGTCTTAGTTATGAAGACTGAAGGCAGGGATAAAGTATTAGATATCAGCTGAAAAAACTGAGAAGATGGATAAGAAACCTTGGGAAGGTTTGTGTAATTAGGTTTTTATCTAAGTGAAAGTAAGCTAATTTGATCTTAGTTTGAAGTAATAGATATATATTTTCCCAAATAAGGGACGTGGTAGTTGTCCTGCATTCTGCACCAAACAAACCATAATTTACAATATTGTATAGTTGTTGTTGCAACCACATTTTTTAGAAAATGTTGACAACATGGAGAATGTCTAGAAAAAGATGATTATGAGGATGAGAAAATTCTTGCTATATGAAGAATTAAGGAAATTAGGCCTGCTTATCCTGAAGAAAAGATGTAAGAGAGATGATCACTCGCTTGAATATTTGCAGGATTGTCATGTGGCATTTCCTTGGCTTTGTAGAACAAATCAATATTGATGAGTAGAAGATGCAAAGAAGTTTTTGCTTATTTTAAGTAAAAACTTCTTAATACTTCAAAAATAGATGAGATTCTTTGGAGATTGTGGAAAAATCATGTGGCAGGATGATCACAGGGAGGCTATGGAAAGGAAATCTGTTCAGTTGTGGTTTGGACTAAATAGCCTCAGAGTTATCTTCTGATTTTGACATACTGTGATATTAATGGGAAGAGTGTTTTGGAGTATTTCCAGTAATTAGACCTGCTGAAAAATGAAAGTACTTGCTATGTAATAAGATCGCTATCACTAGAGTTGTTAAAACTGGACCTAGATTAATACTTACCAGGACTGTTGTGGAGTTAAAAGTTTTGGACTAGATCTTTGGGGTTCCATCCATCCAAAATTCTATGATTATCTAATTCTTTGCATGATATAGTTTGGGCATAAGAAAGATCATAGTCTTGGGCAAATAAAAGGAAGGGGAACAGAGCTGGACATGTAGGTTAAGAAAATCTACTCATTTTAAGACTAGGAGTAGAAGGAGGAGGGAAGAAAGTGTCTGTAGAGGAAGGTTTTCTTTCTAGGGGCCTGTCAGGTAAGCTATAATTTAGGGAAGATGAGGTAGGAGCAGAGCTCGAGCCCTTAAGTATTTTCCTGGTGTGGGTTATAGAATTTTTCCCCATGTAGGTTTGCTTAAATAGACAAAAGGAGCTGGTTGGTAGAATAGAAGTATGAGAGGATGGGAAAGAAAAGAGCTCAGGATAGACTAAGAGGCATTTAGATTTGGTGTGTGTTAGGGAAACCCCTGGAGGGTGTTCAAGAGTGCTATGGCAGGAAGGTGCGGCTGACAGTTTGTGGAGAAGCCTGTTGGTACAGGAGAGAGAAAAGTAGCAGATAGCTTAAGTTAGCTCAGGTGGGGGAGGAATGCTTCAGAAGAGAAAGTTAAAGACATTTCAGAAAAATAAATTTGTGTGTAGGGCCAAGGATGGGACTAAAGAGGGAGTGTCAAGTGATCTTCCTGATAATTTGAATACTATAGCATTAAACTTGCCGATTAACTGTGGTAAGTGTTGTTTTTATTATATTAGCACAGCACAGCCATGCACACTAAATATTCTTCCAGCTACTTAAGTTATTCTTTATTTCTTTAAGGGACACTTTATAATTGTATCTATGCAAGTCTTATGTATGACTGAACCCCCAGATATTTTATATATCTTGTGGTTCTTTTGAATTGTATTTCCATTCCTATTATTGCCTCTTAGATTTTGTTATTTATTACTTAGAAATGCTTTTGATTTTTATGGGGCTTATTTATTTACCTGCAACTTTGATAAAACTGTTATCTCATTTGGTATCTTTGTTGGTTCTCTGGCATTTTAAAAATAAACCACCATGTTATCATCAAATTTTAAATATTCTTTGCCGATCTTTACACATTTAATTTTTCTTGTCTTATTGCTACTGCTAGCATTTCCAAAATTGTATTATATAATAATGGGAGAATGGGCATCCTTGCTTTTTCTCTTATTGGGAAAACTACTATATGCCCATTTTAAAAGATACTTGCTTTTGATTTTTTAGATACTTTTTATGATTATAAAGATCCATCTTTAGAGGTGCTTTTTGGCATACTTTGTCAAGGACTTTTTAAAATATTAAGACAAAAGTGCAGTTTGGATGTTTCTATTTCTTACATTCATTAATTATGTTGATTATTTTCCTAATGTTGAACCATCCTTGCATTCCTAGTATAAACCCAAAATGGTCATGACTGACTTCTCAAAATGAATTTCTATAGTCTATTTGACAATATTTTACTTTAAAATGTTGAATTAATATTCATAAATGATGTAGTTTATATATCGTAAATGATATTTATAGTTCTTTGCTTTACCCCTCCCTGGATTAGCTATTAGGATTGTATTTGTCTCATAGAAGAAGCTTGGTCTAGTGCTTTATTTCTTAATTTTTGAGAATAGTGTAGTATTGCTGCTGATTGTTCTTTAATAGTTTGATATTATTCTCCTGTGAAGACCAGAAATTCTTTGTTTTAGTTGTTTTTTATCAATGTACTTTTTAAAAAACTTAATTTTTTATCAATTATATATCAGTTACTAAGGTTTAGGTATATTTTTTGTGCCAAGTCCAGTTATTTTGAACCTAACAAACATCAAATAAGATGAGAGGAGAAAAGTAAAAAGAAGACTGCACATGTAGCCACCACTGTTCCAGATGCTTCTTGCTTCTCCCTTTAAGTGTACAACACATTTAAGATGTTATCTTTAAAGCCTTCCTTATCTGTGTTCTCTACTCACCTTTCTTTTGTTCCCTTCTTTGCATCTTAAAAATGTTTCAGTGATTTTTTAATTTTCTTTTAAAAAAATTTTAGTAACCCTACTGCATGCTACCCCCTTCTCCCCTCAGCCACTGTCCCAAATTGAAAGAAAGAAAAGCAAAACCTTTGTATCAACTATGCATACTTAAGACCAATTCCCAAATTTGTATTGTTCACAAAATGTCTGGTTCTGTACCTTGAATTCATCACCTCGTTGTTAGAAGGTGAGTAGTATGTCATATCACTACTTCTGAAATCATGGTTTATCATTGCAGTGATCAGAGTTCTTAAATCTTTTAGTTATTTTTCTTTACAAAGCTCGTTATTGTATAATTTTCCTTTGGGTTCTATTTATTTCACTTTGCATCAGTTCATGAGTCTTCCCTGGCTTGGCTAAAACTATCCTGTCATTTCTTAAAGTGCAATAGTATTTCATTACCATAATTTGTTCAATTCTTCCCAAATTCCCATGGTTTCCAGTTCTTTACTGCTATAAAAAGAGCTGCTATAAATCTTTGTATACACATGGGTCCTCTTACTCTTTCTTTGATCTCTTTGGATTATAGGCCTAGTAGTGGTATCACTGGATCAAAGGGAGTGCACAGTTTAGTGACATTTGGGTAAAGTTCCAAATTGCTTTCTAGAATAGCTTCACCAATTTATAGCTCCATTGTTGGTTCTATTTTACCAGAGTATCTAATATCTCTTAAAATAATCATCAAATTGAACTTTAGACTTCACTAATTATTACCAAAAAATGATCATTTTTTTTTAAGATTCTTGTTGAAAATATTGCCTTATACTACTGGCTTTATACCCCTTTGGAAAGAGGACGCTGTGCATATAAATGGGCTTTTGTACTAGAGATAGCTGTGCTTTTGCCAGTGCTGAGTTCTGGGTTGTTTTTTTTTTTCACATCCCGTTGCTCCACCTCTTAAAAGTAACTGAAGTGGTTTTAGAGAGTATATTGGTGTAGGGTGTGTCTTCTCTCCCACCCCCCATATACACTTTTGGAAAATAATCATTTTGAATGTAAGAATCAAAGCTACATTATGGAGGGAGATGGCTTTTCTCTTTAATTTGTCGGTGCCTGTGCCTGGGTCGGATCTCTATACAGAGTAAGAATCACTTAAGAAAGCAGCATACATGGGAGGGAGCATATTAGAAAATAAACTATGATATCCTAATAATTTAGTTTGCCAAGCTTCTTTTGAAAAATCAGGTAAGTCTTATTGCAAATGCAGTTTCATACTCTGATACAACTGCAGTAAGTATGCTGGGGCAGTTTTCCTAGATGGGGTAGCATTACCATTGTATGTGTGCTTGACCTTGGGAGAGAAGCCGGTTAGTTTTAGTTCTCTTTGCACCCCATTAAGTCTTGACTTTTAGGACTTGTATGAGATGGGCTCAAGATGGAAACCAGTTTGCTACTAGTCCTCTTCCCATGGTTAGTGATGATTGCACAGATGTGAGCAGCCCTCATGAAGTGAAAAAGGGGTGCTGTGATTTTCATGTATTATTTCACTCACAGACCTATCCTTGTGTAGATTATCCTTTTTCATGTGAGGTCAGTTCCTGAGGCCTTAGAAGTAAGTAGTCCTACAAATGTAATCCAAGGAAGAGGGCTAGAAATTTGTTGCAAAACAGTCTGAAGTTGTTTAGTCAGATTTCATTTCTGTTTTTCACTATAAATTAAAGCCTTTTCTGGCCTGTACTCTCATTTATTAAAAATGGAAATAGTATTGTACATGCAGCTAACCAAAGGAACCAACTTGAAATGTGGATGAGCACTTATGCTTTTAAAACGGTAATGCTTAAGTGAAGGGCCTTTGGGGCAAAGCCCCAAATTGTTTTTCATAATTAGAAATAGTTCAAATGAATAACTGCTTAAAAGATGAAATTTGAAGCTAACCCTAGCATCTTTACAGACACTGTTTTTGGTGTTTTTACTCTAACTTTTTAACCATGTGAAAAGAGTGTGTGTTTAATTATGTCTATTTTTGAAAGACTGATATACATATGCTTCATCTCCCGTAAGTAATTCAGACTTGATTATAGGGAGTCAAAGGACCTGAGCTGTTTTTATCCCTCTTCTTGATTTGTACAGGTCTGATTCTAGGCTAAAGGATGGACAGACAGATGGACTTACTTGGTTAGGTAGGAAGTAGTTCAGGAACTCTATTTTTAGTACATAGTGAATAATACATAAACGTGTGTTAAATAGATGGGATTGAATTGTCTCAGGAATAGAAATTGCTTTCTGAATGTGGAACAAATATTAAAGCTGTATCCATGGATTGTCTCCTAACTTTGCTGTCTGTCTAAGATATCTGCAGTTTGAGACCAGTGGAGCATAGATTTTATTTATTAAAATATACATTCAAACTAAAGACCAGACGTTTTTTGGAATTGTTGAGATTGATGTTTAGCAAGCACTCATTTATGGGTTGTTTTGAGCAAGAAGAAAATTTTGTTGACCTAACCGGTATGACACCGAGTTCTCTTTTACCAGAATGCTCTCAACTCATTCCTACAAGTGAAGCTATTTGCTTCAGATCATAGCTGTTCCTACTAGATGGAAGTAAGAATTAGATATATGACGTTTCATCATTTACAGAACTTTTCTGATGCGTGCCCGGAGCAAGTGTTCTCATCCTTGTTTTACAGATGGAAAAGTTAAGGTTGAAAGGGACTTGCCAGTGGCTACATAGTGTGAGTTCATGCTAGAACTCAAACCCAGCCCTCAGATTTAAAGTTGTGGAGAATTAGGATCAAGAAAAATATCCCTCAAACTATACTAAACAAAATATCTCTTTGAGGATTCAGAAGACACTTGAGGTTCTTCCAGTGGTTCTAGGTTATCCGTAGTAACATGATTTCTCATTGTTCATTACTGTTTATATAGGAGATTTGTTGACTCTGCCACATCATAGAAATGTCCTTTGAATAATTTCCTAATGTCAGTTTACTGGTCATTGGTCTTTTTTCATAAATGAAGAATGCACAAATATATATAACTATTTTCATAAGTCTTTTAATGTTATTAATGCTTTATTTTAATGATACTTATCATTATTGTTTTACTTTGCACTATTGTGTTCATTATATAGTCATCTTTGTTCTGCTTACTTTGCCCTTCACCAGTTCATACAAGTCTTCTCAAATTTGTCTGTGTTCTTCTAATTGCTTATTCCTTGTCATCCTAACTACAGTCAAATTCCATTACACCCAAATGCCAAAATTTGCTTGGGTATAAATATTTTTTTATAGGGAGTACATCTTTTTTCTGTCTCTGACTTTTTTGAGGTATGTGTGCACTAGTGGAATGTCATTGGGTCACAGTTTATTGATTTTCCTAGTACAGTTCCAAAATGTTTTCCAGAATGGTTAGACCAGTTCAAAGCTCCACCATTAACATACTTGACTTCTGGCTGACTTCAGCATTCACCATTTTGGGCTTTTATCATTTTTGCCACTCTGATGACTATGAAGTAAAATCTCAAGAATTGTTTTAATAGGCATTTCTCTTATTTTTCTTGATTTGTATTATCCTTTCACACACTTGTTGGTATTTTGCATGTGCTCTTTTGAACACTGCTGAATAACATAGAAAAAATTTTCCAAAGGCAGTTTTCCTCCTTTTCTTAAACCAAGAACTGTAGTGAACACAAATACTATATCTTCCCTTATGTGCAATCATGATAATGATATACAGTTATCTAGCATTTTATTATAAAGAGCTTTAGGATATTATCTGATATTCACAATGTGAAGGAAGTTCTACCTCCCCTTTATTCTGCCTCGGTGTGGTATAGAATTGGTCTTAAGTACTCCAACTCAGTAGTGACAGAAAGAAGGGACTGTTGTTGGCCTTTCTTTGTATCCTCAGTGCTTAGCAGAGTGCCATAGATGGTACATAATAAATACTGATGACTTACTGACTTGACGTATTACATATTTTGGCATGCTGGAAAAGCTAAAAGCACGTGTCTGACAGCAGCAGCTCATGTGTGTGTCCTCCTTATCCTCCTGAGACCTAGACTAGTTAAGTTCAAGGGGGCTCCCACCCTGTGCTTTCAGAGCAGAAGGGAATGAAAAATTCTCATCTGTGTTTTGGCATGTGCTCACTGACTATCATGGAATTAGGGTTGTTTGGTTATTTTTTTTTCACCTTAGCCAGCTTATGCAGATTCTTTTCTAAGATATGGATGGGTTGGAATCTCTTAATTGATGGAGTCCCCATAGTGATGAAATCATTGCTCTTATGAAGTACTGACATTCACAGATGAGGAAACTGGCATTCAGTGAGACTCACTTTCTTTAGGACACACATCTAGTAAGTGAAGAACTGGGACTTGAACCCAGGTCTTCTGACTCTAAATACAGTGTCTTTTTTCCCCCTATTCCACTCTGGCTCATTCTACCTTCCAGTAATCTCCCTGTTCTGACCTATTGTGTCTACTTACAGCTATACTTTACAATCTTGATTTGATATTGTCTTGTATGCTTTATGTTTTTGTGTGCAGAAATGTTGATATCCTAGTTAGATCATAAGCTCGCTCCCCAAGTGCATGTTTGAGAATTTATTACTTTCTTATATTCCTCAAGCATATCTCTGGGTCCTTAGATACTCAGTAAGTCCTTGTTAATCCATCCAGCAGTAATTCTGGGGCAGCCATATTTCATTTACCCTATTATCAGTAGAATTGCTCAACAGAGTTAAAAGGGATTGTAGGTATACAGTGCTCAGAGTATTTTAGAGGTCAGCCCCTCATGCAAGTGAACCTGTGGAAATAGGACCTAAAAGATTGTAACTTACTTAAGATTGAAGAGGCAACAAGTGAGGGAGCCCAGCTGGCCACCCACATCTTTTGATTTCATGTCTGTTGTTCCCCTAATACCCAGTGCTGCCTCATGGAATCCAGGAGAGTGACCTGGAACCTGCAGATTCTTGCAATGTCATCACCTCTTAGCTGTTTGCACCAGGACACTCTTCCAAACAAATCATGTATCTGACCATTCATAAAATGACTGTAGAAGTCGTAGTCACAGAATTTAACCTCTCTCCTTCCAGCCCCCACCCCAGCAAATATCCCTCAATTCAGTTTCAAGTAGATTAATATATTAAAATTATTCTTCATTCCCTGAGCCCCTTCCTGATATGGGTAGAAATGGCAGAGGGAAAGGTCCCTTTGGAGTATATTATCACTTCTGTGGGACAGCAAGTTGTTAGGACTATCCTCAAAGCATTTTTGGTTCTCAGGCTGCCTTATAATAAGAACTCTCTGGAATATCTTATTTATCTATACTTCATTTTTCTGTATTGTAGTTTTACTTGTTCCTTCTTCAGCAGATGGGTGGCTAGCATTTTCATCTGCTTCTTCCCACCCAGATGTAGGCTTTGGTGAACCACTTTAATCAGTGATTACTTTGTTCTAGTTACAGTAGAAATAATTGGTGAAGATAATTATTCCCATACATAAGCCAGAGGGGACAAATTGGTGCCTCGTATTGGAAATGATAAGATTAAAAAAAATTGTTAAAGGATTTTTAAAACAAATACCAGTAGGATCTTCCTCTTTGGAGATTCTTGCCTTAAAAAAAATCTATTGGTGATATCTTCTTTCTTGGAGATTATTTTACAAAATGCTGCTTCTTGAGACTTTGAAGACAAGGATTTATCCAGTAGGTAATGCCTTGTACCTTCCATGGTTCAGGAAGCCCTGAAAATTGGACTTGCTTCCCTTCTCAACTGTCTCTTCTCTGCTACCTCTCCAACAACCATGGTATCATGGTGGTGTTCTCCCAAGGGACTTTCTCTTCAACATAGTAGGGCATTATTCTTCATGTAAGCTGTGATCTGGGTCATGGCTTTTCCAGATATTGTAGATCTTCCTCAGTTAAATACCTTTAGAAATTTCCTAGTACTCTAGAATCCAGTTGTTCTTGATCTAATACAGTTCTATTTTCTCCTCTTTTTCAATTAAAACAATGGGACATATACAATATAATTATTTCTTAGTACAGAGAGGCCCCTTAAAAATAAGAGAGAACTGAATTTTATATTTAGGGATTTTTTTTTCATATTTAGAAGAAAGTTAGGTAACTCTGTTTATGAGAGTTCTAGACCTGGAGTCTGTAAGACCTGAGTTCAAATATGGCCTCAGGCACTTGCCAGCAGTGTGACTCCCAGGCAGGTCACTATGTGTAAACTATGTACAAACAGGCTCTGTCTCAGTTTCTCCCTCTGTAAAATGGGGTTAATAATCATGCCTACCTTCCAGGGTTTTTGTTAGGACAAAAACCAGATTCTACTCTATAGATTTTATGGATTTATAAATTCTATTGCTTTATAGATTCTATTTTTTTTTAGGTCCAAAGATCATATTTAAAAGGATGGATAAGACACTATTTTTATTTACACTTTTCCTTTTATCTTTGCAGATTACTTCAGTGTGGAAAACATTTATTTATGTTTACTATGTACGAGGTGCTGGAGTTACAAAGACAAAAACTAAAACCATCACCTTTTATTCAAGAAGCTCATATTCTACAGGGAGGAAGCAATAATTAGGAGATAAACTAATAAAAGTAATTTCAGGATTGGGAGGAAGACAAAACAACTAGGGTTTTTACAAAATTATTATGTTCTTTAATTTTATAAATAACCTCAGTGTTGACACATGAATTTTCTTATATATTAATTTAGTAATATGCCTTTTAAAGCCAAATTGTTTCATTTCTCCTCTATACTTTTTTCAGTCAGTCAGTAAACATTTATTAAGTTACCAAAACAAATCCAGGAACTTTATGAACACAATTACAAAACATTTTTCACAAAATAAAGTCAGATCTAAATAATTATAAATATGTCAATTTCTCATGGGTAGGCTGAGCTAATATAATAGGAATGACAATTCTACCTAAATTAATTTACTTATTCAGTGCCATACCAAACAAAAAATTGTTTCATAGAGCTAGAAAAAATAATAACAGAATTCATATGAAAGAACAAAAGATCCAGAATATCACAGGAATTAATGAAAAGAAATACTAGGAAAGGTGGCCTAGCCATACCAGATCTTAAATTGTATTATAAAGCAGCAATCATCAAAATTTCTTGGTACTGGCTAAGAAATAGAATAGTGGATCAGTAGAATAAGTTAGGTACACAAGACACAGTAGTCAATGACTATAGTAATCTACTGTTTGATAAACCCCAAAACCCTAACTTCTGGGATAAGAACTCACTATTTGACAAGAATGCCTGGGAAAACTGGAAAATAGTATGGCAGAAACTGGGTGCACCAGACCAATGTCTTACACTGTATATCAAAATAAAGTCCAAATGGATACACAATTTAGATATAAATAAAGGCTGATACTATAAGCAAATTAGAACATAGGTAAACTTCCTTTACCTGTCAGATCTATGGAAAAGGGAAGAATTTATAACCAAGCAAGAGATAGAGAACATTATGAAATGCAAAATAGATAATTTTGATTACATTAAATTGAAAAGTTTTTGCACAAACAAAGCCAGTGCAACCAAAATTAGGAGGGAAGCAGAAAGTTAGGGGAAAAAGTTTTATAACCAGTGTCTCTGATACAGGCCTCATTTCTAAAATATAAAGAAAACTGAGTCAAATTTATAAGAATACAAGTCATTCCCCAATTGATAAATGGTCAAAGGATATGAACAAGCAGTTTTCAGAGGAAGAAATTAAAGCTACCTATAGTCATATGAGAAAAGCTCTAAATCACTATTAATTAGAGAAATGCAAATCAAAATAGCTTCTAGGGCTATAACCCAAAGAGATCATAAAAATGGAAGAAGGACTCACATGTACAAAAATATTTATAGCAGCTCTTTTTGTGGTGGCCAAGAACTGGAAATTGAAGGAATGCCCATCAATTGGGGAATGGCTGAACAAGTTGTAATATGTGAATATAATGGAATACTATTGTGCTATAAAGATATAATGAGCAGGCAGACTTCAGAAAAACCTGGACTTAGATGAACTGATGCTGAGTGAAGTGAGCAGAACCAGAAAAACACTGTCCATAGTAACAACACCATTGTGCAATGACCAACATTGATAGACTCAGCTCTTCTCAGTAATGCAAGGATCTTAGACAGCTACAAAAGACTCATGATGGAAAATGCTGTCCATGTCCAGAGAAAGAACTATGGAGTCTAACTGCAGATCAAAGAATACTATTTTCTCTCTTTTTTTGTTTTATTTTGTTTTTTCTTCCTCACAGTTCCTCCCATTTGTTCTAATTCTTCAGTACCACATGACTAATGTGAAAGTCAGTTTAATAAGAATTATTTGTAGAGCCTCTATTAGATTGCACGCCGTCTCGGGGAGGAGAAAGGGAGTGAGGTAGAGAAAATTTAAAACTCATGGAAGTGAATGTTGAAAACTAAAAAAAAAGAAGGAAAGAAAGAAAAAAATCATTAAGTGCCTACCACATGCCTGGCATTGTGCTAGGTACAGGGAATACAAAGAAAGGCAAAAGATAGTCCCTGTTGTCAAGGAGCTTGTCGTTCAGTGGGGGGAGACAGCATACAAACCACCGTGTGCAGACCAGCTATGTTGAGGACAGACAGGAAATAACAGAAGGGAGGCACTAAGAATAAAGAGGAATTGTGAAAGGTTTCTTGTAGAAGATGGGATTTTAGCTGAGACTTGAAAGAAGTTAGGGAGGTCAGGAGGCAGACATTAAGAGGGAGAAAATCCCCTGTGAAAATGTCTGCAGTTGGTAGATGGAGTGTCTTGTAGGTGGAACAAGAAGGAAGGAGGTCAGTGTCACTGGATGGAAGAATGCAAGGAGTGGTGATGGGGCGGGTGGAGAGGGAGGGGGAGATGGGTTGTAAAATAAGACTGCAAAGGTATGGGGTGGGGGGAACCAGGTTATGAAAAGTTTTACCTTCATTTGAATTATTTATATTTGTTCTCAGCTATTTTGGATAATATTCTTCTAATGGTTTTTGTTATTTGCAGAAAACTGACATTTGACTAAATTTAATGAGGACCTTATATTTATAGCTCAAAGAAACCTTAGAGATCATTTACTATAGGGATTCTTTACCTGTGGTATGCTTACTTTTACATTTGTGAAAATTTGTGAACTTGGGTGGGGGAAAATTATATCTTTATTTCAGTATAATTGGTTTCTTTTGAAATCTAATATTTTTTATTTTGTGTATTTAAAAACATTATTCTGAGATGGTCAGAGAGAAAAATGATGCAAAAACATTTAAGATCTCCTATTCTGGTCCAAACTCCCTCATTTTACAGATGTGAAAACTGAGACCTTAAAAAGTTCAGTGATCTGCCCAAGTTGACAGAGCAGAGAGTTGACACTCCCACCCAGGTTCTCTGTCTCTAAACCCAGTGTTCTTTCCACTGTAATTAGAGTATAATACTTGTAATGCTTAGGACATCGGTTTGGTTTCTTTGTGGGTCATTTAGTTTCCCTTTGCTCCATGGCCCGAGGTTACAACCAAACAGTAGTTAGGCTTTGGACCATGATCCTAGGACCATAGGTTTTAGAGTTGAAAGAAACATGATAGATGATCCAGTCCATACCCCCTTGTTTTACATAGAAGAAAACTGAGGCCCAGGAGACGAACAGATTTACTCAAGAGATTTAGGTAAGGTTGATTTGATCGTTTCCAAGGGAGCAGTAATACAGCAAAAGACCATCCTTTTAGAAAAGTGATTCTCTAGGCTTCTATGCTGTAGGCTAGGAGATGTTAAACTGATATGCCTTTAGGTTTATTTGTTCTTTGTGATTAAGGTCAGCACAATATGGACATAGTTTTCTGAGTACAAATGGAAAGGCATGGCTTTTGCCTTGGGAGAACTTAAAATTCAAAGACAAAGGAATATGTGAATGTAAATATCAAATACTTAAGACCCTAAATCTTAATTTTCCAGAGAAACATAGAAACTAGTCTGGGAAGACCTCATGTGGAAGGTGAGCCTTGAGTCTGAAAGGGGTTTGGCAAGAAGGGTTGTTAGCAGAGTTTGTGGTGTTTAAAAATTATTGCTGGAATATCTGAAATTCTCAATAAAAATTCCAGGAAGCCTAAAAGCTTCTGGGTAGCATGTGTGGATTTAAGGGGAAAGCAAAAATTTTCCTGCTGGGAAATCCCCATATGCCAAGAACTGAATCATCTTATTGAGATGTCAACAAATAGACTAGGGTACTATAGAACCTGCTCCTTTTTCTTCATGTTTTCTCTTCTCTTCTTTCCCATGAGGCAAAAATTAGTTGTCTTACTTAGTAACCTGCCATTCTTTTTTAGACTGCTTATTCAAGAGTTCAGCTTCTCAGTTGGTGCTTTCTGCCTCACCACTCCATGCAGTTTGTAGACATACTGGGAGAACTATCCCAGGACACCAGCTGTGAATGAGAGTTTGAGTTTGAACCTTGAATAATACATCTATCCTACTTATCAACAGTGTGATGTCCAAAATATAATATGCGATTCTCTTTTGTGCAACCTGGGACTCTCCCAGATTTCTTTGGTTTCTGTATTAGAACATTCTATCATCTTAATTCTACAGGACAAATAGTAATAATATGGCCCTTTGAGTTACTTTAAAATGTTGCACCAGTCATAGAATTGTGTCAAAAATATTTCATGCATTTCTGCCTCATGTATCTTTTATGACTGGAATTACAGCTCTTCCTGTTGACCAATTTTTTTTTCATATTTTCTTAGACATTACATATATTATCATTTGCCTAATGGATTAATTTGATTATTTTGAGATAGATTTCATTCTAATGTCCTAATTTAGTACTATTCTCCATTTTTTATGAAAAGTAGAATTCTAGCTAACCCTGCCTCATATTAGGTGCTTGGTTCTGCAGATGAAAAATCTGATTGTAGGGAAAAACAAGGTCCTCAAATCCTCTTTTCACATTCTCAGCCATAGTCTCCACATAGAACTTCTAACAGGGAGATTATTGGAGACAGAGCAGTAGCAATGATTTGGAGGCCAGGTCACCTCACTTGCTGTGTGTTTCCTCTTTTTTCTCCCTTTGCATATTCTTATTATGCAAACATATTCCTTAAAAAAAAAATTGGGTGGGTGGAGTGGGATTGAAGAAATACCTCAACTGTAAATAATCTGCCTCTCATTGAATTGTTCTTAGCACTTTGCCCAGCTTTCTTCTTTGCCAAATCTTGTTTTCAATCTGACTGCCTACTCCCATTTCACACTAATCCCCCTCAAGCACTTTCATCTGGCCAAACTAAACTACTGATATCCTGTTCTTTTCCTTCCACTCTACTTTCGTGAAGGCAAATTCTAATTCTAGATTATGATCCCTCTTCATTGATGGCCCTTGAAATCCTTTGCTTCAAGGTCTATCTCAGGTACTCCATTTTTCACAAAGCCATGGTTAATACACCCAGCTTATAATGATTAATTCCTCCTAAAGTTTTCCTACAACACTTAGTCTGGGCCTTTCCTTTGGCTTTGTCACATTCTTTCTTGTGTCATTCTTATTTGTACATACATACATATGTGTGTGCACACACATGCATGTGCAGTGATATTTGATTGAAACTTCTTGGGGATATTGACTATGTTGTCTGTCATCTTTATATCCACAGCACCAAACACAGGATTGTAGATATATTAAGTACTTAATAAATATATTTTAAATTTAATTTCCTAAAATTTAATACCTTGAGTATATTATAACTCAGTTCTTCTGAACTAGGAAAGTTAGTAAGTCTGATGGTGAGGACAATAGATGGAAGGCTTCCCAACTTCTATGATACCTTAATGAGCAAATGAGAGGCTTATTAATACTGTGTAAATGATAATAGGCTATTCGAGATGTGCTCATATATTTGTCACAGAAAGAAGTAACTTTTTCCAAAATGCATTTGTTAAATTAATTTTTAATCTTCTTTAACATAGCATCTGTTCTCTCATGACCTTTAGATGATGTATGAATAGTTCATTGTTATTTTAATGAACACTTCTCAAATTTGACTTTAAAAGGGCATATGTGAATGGAGGGGTGGAGAAGAATAGCAAGTAGAAACTTCAGGTATTATACTGGTCCCTGTACACTGTGGATGTGTTCTCTGGAAGATTTGTGGAGAGGCACGGATGATGTTGACAAGCTAGGGAGGCTTTGAGAGGTTGTTCTTTGGGTAGGTAGAGAGAGTTCTGACTTCTGGAATAACGGTTCCATCTGGAAAGCTAGCATTAAAAGAATAGGGGAAATAGGGAAGAAACAACTCTTGCTAATGGGCATAAACAATTTCTCTCATTTCTGCCATGGAGGATAATGGCTTGTGTTTTCAAGTATTTGAACTGCTAAGCACAGTTTGATAATAGGGAAGTTTTCATAAAGTTTTGTAGCAAAGAGGGCCCCTGTCAGAAGTCAAAGTGGCATCATAGAAAGATTTGAAATTTCATCTCTGTCACATAAGTATTGTGTGACTTTGGACAAGTCACTGTAGTCTGTGGACTTTGTTTTCTTATCTTTAAAGTGAATTTAGACAAGATGACCTCCAAACTCTATTCCAGCTCTGTTGAATTTCCTCTTCTCATATGTGTTTATTTCAGTTCATCCCAGTCAGTTTGGCATCTCTCTTCACCTATAGGTCTCCAAGGAAGATTCCTGAGCTGCTTGTGGCGAGTCAGTTAGGTGTCTCTTGAGCCGTGGTATTTTTGCTATGTGGTCATCTAATGATAGTCGAGTTTTATATTGCTGTAAAAAAAAATCATTTGACAGTATGTTGTAGAAAACAAATGAAATAGGATTTCACCACTCGGTTTTGGCTTTGAAGAAATCAAAGGTGGTTAATGATGCAACATTTAACAAGCAGTCATACTTTGCTTCCCCTTTCCTATCTTTTCTGTCTTTTATCTGGAAAGTTAACCTTTTTTTTTCTTTTGAAGACATTGGTCACTACTGTGTGCTTAAACTCATTTAGCAAACATATTAGCCAAGTGGCTTGAAGGCGAAAACTTTGCCCTGTTGATTTTAGTATTACCATTGCCAAACTCAAGATAACTTGAAACAGTTCACCAGCATGAATGTGTTTAAGGGCCTGAAGAAAGGAGGATATTTTTAAGGAATCTAAGGAAGTTTGCTAGCTTAGAACTCAAATGTTTTAAAATCTGAGCTTTGGAAAATATGAAATTTAGGTTTCACATTAAGGTGTGTTTTCACTTCGATCTTGGCATCTCCCAATTGGAATCTCTGTGTGGTAGCAAGAATGCCTAACTATTACATTTCAGAATAACATTTTGAGGGGTGGCTAAGTGGCACAATGAATAGAGCGCTGGCCCTGGAGTCAGGAAGACCTGAGTTCAAATCCAGCCTCAGACACATAACACAATTACTAGCCCTGTGACCTTGGACAAGTCACTTAACTCCAATTGCCTTGCCTCCCCCCCCTCCAAAAAAGCAAAAACAAAAACAAAACCAAATAAAATAACATTTTGGATGGAAAACTTTCCTCCCTCCCAACCATATCATTCCATCCTTTTAAAGCAGATGGCTTCATGGAGAATTACAGTTGTGATGGAGTATGATACTAAAATGAATTAGACAGGGGTGGCTAGGTGGCACAGTGAGTAAGAGCGCCGGCCTCAGAGTTGGGATGACCCAGGATCAAATCCAGCCTCAGAAAATGAGCACCCACACATAAATAATGACTGGCTGTGTAACCTTGAGCAAGTTACTTAACCCCAATTACTTAAAAAAAACGAATTAGTTAAATGGAGAAATCAAAGCGGAGTTTGAAAGTTAGTGAATGCCGTTGTGCATGTTTGTATGGTGCTAGCTCTGAGTGGTTGCTACTTAGAGACTTTTCAGAGCATCTCAGTGAGGTGAGATTTAGCCAAAGACAAGTCAACTTTAAAAGCTTTCCTTTGGTAACTAGCACTTGAATATGATACTTGGTTGTGATTATAGCTGTTAATTTATTGATTGGTAGCATTTAACAACTTAAGAAAAACCTCTGATTATCTGTTTAGCCTCCTTTTGCCTATAAGACCTAGAGTAGGAATAGACTTAAAAGATCATTTGTCTTTTGTTCCTTTGAACTGGAAATATATTTGATAGTCTGAATCTGTGACACTACAACAACAGTCAGTCAGTCAACAAACATTTATTAAGCATTTGCTGTGTACCAGACGTACTTAGCATTAGGAATACGAAAGAAGGCAAAAGATGGGCCCTGCTCTCAAGAAGCTGCCAGTTTAATGGGGAGACAACAAGAATACAGCTCTATTACAAACAAGCTTTAGAGAGGATAAAGTGGAGATGATCAGCAGAGGGGAGGCACCAGAATTCAGAGGTTCTGGGAAAGGGAGCCATGGAGACCAGGAGGTGGAGATGCGGAGAGAGAATAGTCCAGGCATGGAGGGGAGGCAGAGAGAATGCTGGAAGCTGTGCTCCCTTTCAGGTCATAGAAGGTTACAAGCACTGACCTTGCCATAATTGTAGTGGGCGATGCACGTTTATAGATAAGGAAACTGAAATGAAGGTTCAGTGGTTAGACAGTGGCAGAATTAGGACTCAAACATAGACAAAAAGTTCAATTCTTATAATCTTTTTTTAAATGAGTGAATGAGTGAAAAAGCATTTAACAAGAACTTACTCTGTACAGAGCACTGTATTAAGTACCGGAGATAGGAAAAGAAAGGAAAGAGCAGTCCATGCTTAAGGAGTACACATTCTCATAGAGGAAAGAACACTTATAGAAAGCTTCTGATGTGAGTTAGCTGGAAAGGTTCAGTGGTTCTTAGGATACAGCGTCAGATAAATGGAAATTCTCTTTAATGTCTTTTCCATTTATTAAAAACTATGTTAGATCCTAATGTTGAAGCTTTTGAAGGCGCCAAGGACTTTGGTGGCAAAGCCTTTTCTTCCCTCCTCCCTACTCCCTTGGGTTGTCAATAGCTATAGCTGCTGAGGAGGAGGGGAGTAAAACACCTGCCAAGGAATCGAAAAGGTCACATCTCCATAAGGGTTTCCTTTGATCCAGCAATACCACTACTAGGTCTGTATCCCAAAGAGGTAATAAAAAAAGGAAAAAGGACCTACATATACAAAAATATTTGTAGCAGTTTTTTTATGGTGGCAAAGAATTGGAAATTAAGGGGATGCCCATCATTTGGGGAATAGCTGAATAAATTGTGGTATATGAATGTATTGTGCTATAAGAAATGATGAGCAGGCAGATTTCAGAAAAACCTGGAAGGACTTAGAATGGACTGATGCAAAATGAAGTGAGCAGAACCAGGAGAACACTGTACACAGTAACGGTAGCATTGTGCGATGATCGACTATGATTGACTTAGCTCTTCTCAGCAATACAGCAAGATCCAAGACAGTGCCAAAAGATTCAGCATGGAAAATGTTATCCACACCCAGAAAAAGAACTGATAGAGTCTGAATGCAAATCAAAGCATACTACTTTCATTTTGTTTTTTAATGTTTTTTTCCCCTTTTGCAAACTGTAATTTTTTTTTTGCAATCTGTTTCTTTTTTCACAACATGACTAATGTGGAAATAAGGGGGAAAAAATAACCCTAGCCTTCTGCCTCATTCCCTTTCATGGCACCACTACCATTCTTCCAAGTCATTCATACTTAAAGCTATCATTCACTCTTCCTTCTCCCTCACCCTCTACATTGAACCAACTAACAGGTCCTGATCATTCATTTTCTATCCAGTCTCTCTTCCATCACTCCCTTTTCTATTCTTATTGCTATTACCTTCATTATCTCTCACCTAGACTATTCAGTTCAACTCAATAACTACTTATTAAAAACTTGCTACATGTAAGGCATTGTGGGAAGCACACAGAGTTGCAAAAAATGACAGTCTAAGCCCACAAGGAGTTTACAATCAAGTAAGGGTATATAATATTCCCATGACATAAGGTTGACTGTAATAAGGGTAAAATGGGTTTCTTTTATCCTTATGTGCTGGAAGAAAATTTCTAGAGGGAGTCAAACCTAACCCTAAATCACTTTCAGCTTCAGGAATTAGGGAAAGTTTCATTGAAAAAGTAATAGTTAAGTTGAACTTTAAGTAAGAGAAGGATTTAAGCAGAGATGAGAGAATATGTGCTAGGATTGAATCACCTTATGGAAATGTATGAAAGGAGAAAATGGCGTAATGAGATCAGGGGACAACTTCTACCAATATCAGTAACAAAAAAATTAAAATGGGAGCAGATGGTCGGGGAGGAACATAGAGTTTCGGGTTTTGGAAGATGCTTAGAATTAATCTAACCTTGCTTTTTTTTTTTTATTGTGTATGTGTGTGAGAGAGAGAGAAATTTAAAACAAATGGCTTATGAGTGCCCTTTGTTTGGCCCTGTTGTCAATAGTACTTTGTCAGTAGTCCTTTGGGGTTGATTGAGAGACATCAGTAGAATTTATACTATCTCACTGAGAGCTGCTTCATTGAGGATGTCATATAATGGGGAAAACTCTGGTCTCATTCAGGAATCCTGGTTGTAGAAACAACTTTGCCAGGAAGCCTACCTTGTAATCTTAAACAACTCACTTGCCCCACTCTGGGCCTCTGTTTTCCCATCTTAGATAATAGGAGTGTGGCGAGACCATTTCTCACCCTCCACTTTCCACAGCATGATTTCAGTGACTTCCTTGCTTTGGTGACATCCTATACAATACAACATGCAAGCTATCTTCCTGATCTAGAATATTGTAGAATGACATAGCAGGAAGAATTCTTAGGGATTATCTTAATCCAACCTCATTACAGACAAGTTGAAACTTGAGTCCAAAAGGAAGTAACTTACTGAAGTTTACTTGAATAGTAAGAGTAAAGCTAAGATCTGAACCTAAATTCTTTTTTTTTTATTTGATTCAAAATTCAATATGGAAGTAATTTGTTCAAGATCTTAAAGTTAAAAGGTAGAGGGCAGGGCTAGAGTGCATGTTATTTACCTTTTAGGAACAATTCTGGCTTTTTGATGAATAAAATTACATGGGGTCCCAGGTTTTTATTATGAAGAATGTGTGCCTTTAAAAGAGTATGAAATTTAAAATAAAATCATCAGTCCTACTTAGGCATTGTCTCAGTTTCCATGTACATGGATTATGCATCTTCATGATGTCCTATGGCCCTTGATTTAGATTCTTTCCAAGACTTAAGACAACAAAAAGTTAATCATTTAACCTTTGTCCAGTTGTTTCACTTCATCTACAATAAAAAGTTTTCCAGTTAATGCACATAGTAGAAATACATATGGTAGGTGCTCAATAAATATTGAATGAATGTCACTTTATATGTTTTTTAAAGTTAGTCTCTTGAGGTGACTAAGTGGCGCAGTGAGTAGAATGTTGGCCCTG
Source organism: Gymnobelideus leadbeateri (assembly GCA_011680675.1). Classification (NCBI taxonomy): domain Eukaryota; kingdom Metazoa; phylum Chordata; class Mammalia; order Diprotodontia; family Petauridae; genus Gymnobelideus; species Gymnobelideus leadbeateri. The sequence goes on along the minus strand of WOXC01009534.1, from coordinate 36,861 downwards.
GAGTCAGAAGGACCTAAGTTCTGATCTGGCCTCAGACATGAAAACAAAAAACCTAGCCTGTGACCTTGGGCAAGTTACTTAACCCCAATTGCCCTCCAAAAAAAGCAAAATAATAATAATAATAATAATAATAAAGTTAGTCTCTTCACTTCCATTCTCTAGCACAGTACTGTTTCCAAAGCACTTTGATCACGGCAGACCGAGGAGGGATATAAGTAGCTGTTCATTGGGTTCTTGTTTCTTGCATAGCTTTCTTAATATGTGAATATTAATAATTGTTTGCCATTTTACAAAACTGATCCTTTCTCATCTCTCCATTTCAAGAAACTCAATCTACTGACAATAATTGATTATCTAAGCCTCTAGGTTGCAGGACTGCCTAGAGCCAGAGAGAGCTATCAAAGGAGGCTTCCTGAAGAGGAAGAGTTTGAACTGGCATTTGAAGAAACTAGAAGAACAAGGACTATTAGTGGTAGAGTCATGGGGGGGGGGGTGACAGGGGGAGCTGAAGGGATGAAGTCTGATGAAAGAGAATAATAGTATATGTGCAGAGGCACAAATCAGTATGAAATATATTTGATTTAGGAGTTATTGGGTTCATTTGGCTACAGGTCTGAGTAGGAGAGTCAGAAGAAATTTGCAATGAGGGAGCAAGTTAGTTGTAGAGCCTTGAAGTACTGAATTGAGGGCTTTGAATTTCCTATCAGGGGTAAGTAGGGAGCTGTAGAGTAGGTTGTGTTGCAGTCTTGGAACAGGAAACAATCATTTGGGTTAGCAACTAAGCAGAATTAAAAACCAAAACTTTGAAACATTAATTCAGTTTTTCCATGAAAACATCTTTCCTTTAGTTTAAATGTGTTTCTTTTTCAGTTTGGAGGTGAATGAGAGTGCTGAACTGACCCTATTTCTGTCCTTCCTAAAACGGTAACACACTTTGTTTTCCCTTTGCAGATTGCATTCTCTCAGCACAGCAACTTTATGGACCTGGTACAGTTCTTTGTGACCTTTTTCAGGTACTTGTATTTTTGAATACTAAAACATTCTGCTCTTTGGATGTTGGGCAATTGGGGTTCTTAAACAGAGTGACTTAAGTCAAGAATAATTACCCTTTGTCTCTATGGCAGGTGGGTCTTACTGTGTTGATTATCTGTGTTCTTGGAAAATTGGCTGTTTTGAGCTGGGATTTAAAGGAGACAAAAATAAACCCAGTTCAATCTGAAAAATGCTTATTCTCCTTTATAAAGTAAAGAATCTTTTTGGAATGTGAATAACTTCCTTCAGGATATCCATAGAAATATGGTTTGCAAATTTTGTTTGTGTCTCATTTGTTCATAACATTGAATGAGCCTACCTGCTCTAAATTTTGAATGATTAGGATATTTCTTCAGCTGAAAGGAAAGTATTTCAATTTTTAATAACATAAACATGCATGTTAATTTCAAGGTTATCTTTAAAATGCAAACCTGAGAACATTTCCAGTTTTTGTGATTGAAAGAAATCACAGTTTTCCAATTAGTAACCTCTCTTTATTCTCCTATACTGGACTTGAAATTGATTAGCAGATCATAGATCTCATTTTCCTGTCACCAAATGTTATACCACTTAATGTGACCCCATGTGGCATTTTAGTTTACTGAATTCTAAGATAAACAATTGAAACCAAGCACAGCCAGGGAAGCCCAGACTGTGAGATCCTAATGCTGATGCTGTTTTCATTTCTTTTTATTTATGTTTATATCTACACATACATACATATATATATTTGTTCTATGAGCCTATAATATATGTGTGTATTTACTCGTAGAACAAATAAAAGACATTAAAATTCATACAAAATGAGCTGCGCACAAATTACTACTTATACTTTCTGAAGATCTAAGGCTGCTTGATTGCTTGTAAGGCACCATCAAAAGAGGAGTTATTTCTCTGTGTTAGATGGCTTTGGGGATTTTATTCAGGACTTTACTTCCTCTAAAGATATCCAATGAATGGTACAGAAGTTTGGGCAGAGGGGCGGCTAGGTGGCGCGGTGAGTAGAGTGTCGGCCTTGGAGCCAGAAGGACCTGAGTTCGGTTCCGGCCTCAGACACTTAACGCACACACAAACACACAAACAAAAACCTAGCCGTGTGACCTTGGGCAAGTTACTTAACCCCAATTGCCCACCGAAAAGCAAAAAAAAAGAAGAAGAAGAAGAAGAAGTTTGGGCAGAGAAATCAAACCTCAATAACAAGTTTTGATTTGGACGGAGCATCCCATACTCTTACTATCAGGAAACTCCTTGGTTGCATCTTTGTCAGCAGATGGTATAGTTCCTTTTGTAATCTAAGTTGTTTTCTTAGTTAGCAGCTAGACAACACAGGAGGTAGAGAACTGGACCTGGAATCAGGAAGACCTAAATTCAGATCCAACCTCAGACTCTGTAACTAGCTGTGTGACCCTGGGCAAGCCACTTAACATCTATTTGCTTTAGTTTCCTCAACTCAGAAATGGGGATAGGTTTATTGTGAGGATCAGATATTTGTAAGGTGCTTAGTACAGTGCCTAGCACACAGTAGGCACTGTATACATGCTTATTACCTTCTCCCTCAAGTTCATTCAGTGCTTTTAAGCAACAATTGTTGTAGTAGTTTATAACTACATAGCTAAAAGATAGCTTAGCTCCTCTGATAAAAAGACATTGTGATTGTATATACCATCTGAATTTTCACCAGAATGGAGAGAAACTGCTCTCAACTTTTAAAACATGCTTTTTAAATCATTTTGGCTTCATTTTCAATCCTTAAGGCTCATGGGATCATCAGCATTTATTTCTTCTCATTAGCACTCTTCCAAAAGATTCTGTGCTGACTCCACATTCTCCATTTTCAGTCCCCTATTTTCCCTCCCTGTACACATGCCTTCCACTCTGATGACTTGATAGATATCCCTCTTTCTCTTTCTTCCTACCAACCCAAGGTCTTATCCATACCCTACTTTCTCTTGAGATATAACTACATATATGATACTAAAAGTTTCAGTTAAGCTAGGATACTGGAATTAGGACTTCATACAACAAATATTTGTTAAGAAATCATTGTGTGCAATACATTATGTTATATGTCATAATAGAGGTCCAAAGTTTAGAGAATATGCAGTTCTTGCCCTTGTGGACCTTACAAGGGATAAAATAGCACAGATACATGTAAACCTATTGTGTGTGGCCTCATGATGCAAAATCAGGGTCAGTGGGTGGGAATTGTAGAGAAAAATTTAGTTACAATATGAAGACAGGCCCTGTAAGCATCTGTGTTTTCATAAAGGTAATGCCTACATAAATCCTACATTTAAATGTAGGATTTTCAGCTTAGGAAATTATCTTTGAAAGATTCCAAGGCTGAAAATTCATCACCCTAAAGCCATCCTTTAACTTTAATATAAAGTTTTAGATGACAAGTGCATTAGGGAATGAGCAAAATAAAGTTTTATGTGAAGTCTGGGATGGGAAAGAGAGAAGTCATTATTATTGTTAGGGATCAGGAAATACTTCATGGAAGATATGACCTTTGAGTTCAGTTTTAAAAGATTGGCTGGGAATTGAACAGGCAAAAAGGGAGGAAAGAATATTCTATGTATAGGGAGAGGGGAAAACTCAGAGTATTTTCAGTGGTAGTACAGAAACAGTCCAGTTTGACTGGAGCACAGCGATACTAGATAAATCTGGAAAAGTAGAGTAGAGGGCCTTGAATGACAAGTGAAGGAGTTTGAGTTTTCTTAGACAAACAGTAATGAACCAATTAAGCTTTGTTCATGGATAAAAGACATAATGATGCAAAGACATAATCTCTTTATAAGAAAGATTATTCTTGCAAAATTAAAGATGGAGAGAAAATAAAGGTGTGGAAATCAGTTAAAAGATTATTCCAGTAATCCAAGTAATGAGGCTCTGTAAAACAAAACCAAAAGACTGAAGAAAAAAAGAAAAAAATGTAAAGTATTTCATAGCAAAAACAATTGACCTAGAAAACAGATCCAGGAAAAAAAAACTTAAGAATCTTTGGACTACTTGAATGCCATAACCAAAATAAGCATCCTGTTACAAGAAATTATTCAAAGAAAATTCCCCAACTCTCTTAGAACCCCAAATGAAACCCCAGAATGAAAATTCCTGGGAACATCATAACCAAAATTCAGAGCTTCCAGGTCAAAGAAAAAATGCTGCAAACAGCTAGAAAGAAAGAATTCAAGTACCAAGGAGCTATAGTCAGGAATACATAGCAGCCACTGCTAGGAAGGATCTGACATCTTTGAATATGATATTCCATAAGGCAGAGTATACGGCCAAGAAAAACTTACCCAGAAAAATTGAGTATAATTCTATGGGGGATAAATGGGTCTTTAATGAAATAGAGGACTTCCAAGTATTCCTGGTGAAACTTTGAAATTCAAACTCAAAGTTAAAAGAAACAGAAAAACATGCCACATAATCATAAAAGGATTAAACAAGGATAAATTACTTACCTTCTGATATGAGGAGATGTTACATGTACCCCTCAAAACAATATCAATAGTCATAGAAGACAGAAGGCCTGGGAATTGTTCTCTTGATTCTCATGATCTCAAGAATGGAAAGAAGGGGAAGAAGAATATATTGGGATTAGCAAGGAGTGAGAAAGGAAAGTTAGGACATCTTTTCTGGATGGACTAATCTAATGGCACCTGTGAATCCACACAGTCATTTCATGAAGCAAGCTACTTCCTCCTTAGAGATCCCACATCCCTCTAGCTTGGAACAGGGATGATTTTATGTTGCTTCACTTTAAGTGTTCAGAGATGTGTGTGTTTATGTTTCCATATATACAATACAGACACACGTGTGTGTATTTATATACCTTTCCTTACATATATGTATGTGTTTATGTACTTCTTTATGTATATATGTGTATACATACATGCACACACATATTTCCTTTGGGACATAGCCAGTGTGGAGATTTGTCTTGCTTGACTATTCATTTGAGATTTGTCTTGCTTGACTATTCATTTGACATTTATAATGGGTTTTGTTTTCATTTTCTTCTCAATTAAAGAGGGGGAAGAGAGAAGACAGAATTTTTTTTTTTTTAAGCAATTGGGGTTAAGTAACTTCTCAAGGTTACACGGCTAGTCATTATTTATGTGTGGGTGCTCATTTTCTGAGGCCGGATTTGATCTCGGGTCATCCCAACTCCGAGGCCAGCGCTCTTACTCACTGCACCACCTAGCCGCCCCTTTTAGGGCAATTGGGGTTAAGTAACTTGCCCAAGGTCACACGGCTAGGTTTTTGTTTGTGTGTGTTAAGTGTCTGAGGCCAGATCCGAACTCATGTCCTTCTGAGTCCAGGGCCGGCGCTCTACTCACTGCGCCACCTAGCCACCCCGAGAAGACAGAATTTTGCTGATTAAATTTTTTTGAAGTAAAAAATCTTCATTGTAAAAATAAAGAAAAAACAACGTGAAGAACAGAGAGAAATCCTGTCTTCTGTGAGAATACTGGAGGGTAAAAGAGTATGACACAGACAAGAAAGGGAAGGCAGACATCTGAGCCCTGAAGATAAGCAACAGATAATCCAAAACATTGGAAGCCGGGCTCTCTGAGGAGGGAGCAGCTGCTTGTTCTTCAGGGAATTCACAGGTGCCATAAGATGAGTTCATTCAGTAAGGATCAGACAAAGAATATTCAGATGGTGGCATTGCTAGTTAGTGACTCTTTGTTGAAGAGAACTGAAGTAGCTAATGCACATATCCAGCACTTGGCATAAAACCTCCCCAAGATGTATCACACTTAATGACTGCTACTTAGCTCTGGTAATTCCCATGGCACAAGCAATGTTTCCAGAAGGAAGCTAGAAAGCATTGCTAAGGATTACAACAGGATAGATAACCTTGGGGAAGAACCTGAAGATTCTTAGGGGTACAGGTACAGGTTGTTATTTCCAGTCGAAGGCAAGGGCTTCAGAATAGATACAGATTTTAGGAGCGAATAACTAGTTAAGAAAATGGTGTTGTGAGTGGCATATCACAAATTAACATTACCTATGTTGGATTTTTACTTATTTTGTTAAACAATAACATTTTTCATCTAGTTCTGCTGCTCTTGGAGTTGGGTCTTCCTTGAGTTTGACACCTATCCTAGAGCACTAAAAAGTTAAGTGATTTGCCCAGGGTCACACCAGTATTTGCCAGTCAATCAAGATTTGAACTCAGGCCTTTGTCTCAAAAGTTGACTCTATCTAGTATGCTAATTTCATCTCTCTTGTTTAAAAAGAAAGAAACAAAAAAAAAGTAGTTCAGCAAAATCTTTACAACAATTATGTCCACAGTGTATGTAATACTCTATACCCTACCTCTGAAAAGAGTCAAGGGAGTTGCATTTTCTCAACTAGTCTTAGAAGACAAATTTGGTTATTATAAGTATATAAAATCTGAGAATTCAAAGAAAATTGATAATTAAAGAAATGTAATAAGCCCAATAACAGGAAATAGAAAGCTAAAACAATTCAAACTTAGACAAAGAAATTGAGGAAACCATAAATAAATTGCCAGAGAAGGAAATTGGGCTGGGATTGTTTGATCAGATTATTCATCAAATATTTTTATTAGAACGTCTGCTGGATAGTTATTACAGTCCTGATTCCAATCTAAAATCCTTTTGATTTCTGAGGTTCGTTCACCTAAATAGTCACTGCCTCACCTTGGTATTTGGAGTTGAGGCAGTTAGGAGATTGACTTTTCATGAAGAACCCCAAAATTATTGCTTCGGGTTGTTATAAAAGAACATCATAATACTATATTCTGCACCTCCTTAGGAATTTAGTAAATACTAGCTAAAGGAAATAAGTAGTTAAATCATCTAAGTGTTTGTGTATCTGTTAGTTATAAGGCTGGTATTTTGCCAGTAAGACATAGTCACCAGAACTGGTCTGAGTAAAACTATATCTCACACATGGTTTTAAAAGACCACAAACCAAAGCTTAAATCAACACTTGATTATTTATACCCCTCTTACTTCCTTTTGCTTCACATCTATCTTGGCACCATTACCTTGCTCATTCAAGACACCAGAATAAGGAAGAACAAAGAAAAAATGAACACAGTTTGGTAGAAAGAGTCTTAGACTGAATTCAAAAGTTCTAGGTTTTAACGCTAGTTATGTCTTCTGTCTCTAACTAGCTTATATAACCATAGTCAAGTCACAAAACCTTTTTGAGCCTTAGTTCCCAAAACATGAAATGGAGAGGAAAGTACCTGTCTTTTGTTCTAGATGTAGCCCACCCATTTTAGATGATTAATGCCTCATTCTTTTTTGGTCCCTGTACCACAGTGAGTTACTTGATCCTCTCAGAACTCTTCAGCGTACCAAGTAGTCACTTCTTTATGAAAATTAATCTTAATATTTCAGAAGCTCAAATCTCAGAAAAGGAAAATAAGTTAAGCCGATATTAAACACACACACACAATGCACTCTTACCAGAAACACTAATAATTTTTCATGAGTGGTTGGTGTATCTAGAATTGTATAAATGATAGTCTTCCCATTAAGATCTCATTTTTTAGTAATTATGTTTTCTACTGTGTGCTATAGCATATGAAGTAATATATGTGATTCATATTTCGGCATTGTAAATGTAGTCATCTACTAAAGAATGGATAGACAGAGAACTAGAAACAGGGAAGTGGTGTTTCCAGCATGTTAGGATCAATATTAGTGCTTTCTAGTCCCTGCCAACTAGGTGATGTAACCTAGATATACCAGGCCTGGAGTCAGGAAGACCCATCTTCTTGAGTTCCAGTCTGACCTCAGACTCTTACTAGCTGTGTGACCCTGACCAAATCACTTTACCCCTTTTGTCTTCGTTTCCTCATCTGTAAAATGGGCTGGAGAAGGAAATAGCAAACTACTCTAGCATCTCTGCCAAGAAAACCTAAAAAGGGTCGTAAAGAGTCAGACGTGACTGAAACAACTCAACAAGAAGTCCTTTGCCACCTCTCCCCTTACTGCTTTCTCTCACAAAAAACTGGACTTGCCCAGGGCTCTCTCCAATAGAAAACATAATTGTTAAAGAATGAGACCTTAACTGGAGGAACATCATCTATACAATTCTAGCTATGCCAACCACTTATGAAAAATTACTAGTGTCTCAGACTTTGCTGATTTCATCAGTTCTTATGAATTCAGTTCTTATCTCTCTGCAGATGATTCTCAGATCTACTTATCCTGCACTAACCTGTCTCTTGGCCTTTAGTCTTGCATCACCAGCTGCCTCTTGGACACCTCTAACTCACCATGTCCAAAATACAGTTCATTATCTCCCCTACCCCATTCCCTGCCATATCCTCCCTTCTGAAATTCCTTGTTATTGTCATGAGCACCACTGTCCTCTTAGTCACTCAGGCACACTGAACTCCTCACTTCTACTCACCCTCTATATCCAGTCTGTCACCAGTCTTGTCATCATTTCCTATATGTTACCTTCTCACCCCCAGTTCAGGCCCTAATCGCCTCATGCTTTGATTATTGCAATATCTGTCTGGTTGGTTGATGTCTGTGCCCCAAGTCTTTACCCACTCCAAGACATTCTCCACTTAGCTACCAGAGTGTTCTTCCTAAAGCACAAATCTGCCTATGCCACTCCTTTCCTTCCACCTCCAACCACCACCCATGCGTACACTCCATAAACTCCAGGGGTTCTTTGTTACCTACAAGATCAAATAAAAAATCCTCCAGTGGGCCCTTATAGTTCTCCATAACCTGGCCCCTTCCTACCTTTCCAGTCTTCTTAAATTTTATCCTCTCCACATACTTAGAACCCCAAAACACTGGAATTCTCTTAATCTCCAACTCTTGGGTTTTCACTAGCTCCCATGCCTGGATCTCTCTCTCTCTTTCAGCTTCCCTAACTTCCATTCCAGACTCATGTATATGTGTATGTGTGTATGTATGTATGTATGTACGTAGTTGTTTGCAGTTTGTCTTCTTTAGAATTTAGCTACTTGAGGACAGGAACCATATTTTTTTTAGTTGTTTTTGTTTTGTTTTGTTTTTTTGTGTCCCCAGCATGTAATACAATGCCAGGCTCGTTGTAGGGACTAAATAAATTCCTGTTGACTGACTGATACCAGTTCATGTCAGCATCTCCTCTATGACTTCAAGTCTTAGACAGTTTCCTGGAGCATCTGGAGGTTCAGTGGCCTGCCTGGGGTTACATGGCCCTTCTGTTAGAGGAGGCTCTTCTCTCTGCAAGGCCAGTTTTCCATCCACAATGCCACAGTGTCTTTCAGAATTAAATCTTGTTATATTTTTTTCTCTCTACTCACCTTTGGAAGAGGATAGATGGCTAATTCATATTTTAATTGTAATTGTTAGTATTTATTAGCATTTAAAGTTTACAAAGTGCTTTATAAATATGATCACATTTGATCCTTGCAGGTGGGTACTGCTATTATCTTCATTTACAGATAATGAAACCCAAGGCAGGCTGAGGGGAAGTGACTTGCTTGCCTACTATCACACAGCTTGTAAGTGTCTGAGGTGGAATTTGAACACAAGACTTCCTGATTCCTGAGCCAATGCTCTATCTATTTCGCCACCTAATTACCTTAATCTTTTTTTAAGGAGGTCCAGTTTTGTAGAAGTGTAATTGACCACAGTATGTGTGCTATCATTTATGAGACAACCATTCTCCATCCCTAGAGTACGTCTTCTCTTTGAGTCTGAGTTGACTATACAGTGACAACTACCAAAATCGGAGATAGCCTTCCAAATCTGACTTGAGGTAGTGTGCATTTTAGATGCAGCCTTCTTCTGTGACAGACATGCCTGTGATCCTCCTTATCAGAAAGCACCAATGTGCTAGAAAGTGTACAAAGTGAGATCTCCTAAATGCGAGGGGCCCATGCCCGCCTCTGCCAGAAATGCCTTCATCATGTCTGCTTTACAGTCCAAACTCAGTCTGTCCTTCCTATCCCATCTCAGATCCCAGCTTTTTCAGCAAACCTTCCCAATGACAGTAGCCTATAGCAACTTCTCTACTTCCTGCCTGCCCATAGCACTGTGTGTACCATCCACTGTAGATCCACTTTATGTGAACATTGGTTTATGGTGTTTATGGTGTTTTCTCTACTTATTTCAGGTTTCATCATATCTTCATGAAAAGATTGTAAGCACTTTAAAAGCTTTCCCTAATATATCTATCATCTAGTAGGCTCTCAGTAGCTATTTGGTGAATTAAATTCAATTAGCTCCCTACTTTGTTTAAGTGCTGATAGATGCACTTATATGTGTAGACACTGACTGAATAAGTATACAGATTTGTCAGTTATTTGGTTGTGTCCAACTCTTCATGACCCCATGGACCATACTGTCCATAAGGTTTTCCTGACAAAGATACTGGAGTGGTTTGCCATTTCCTTCTCCAATGGAGTAAGACAACCAGAGGCTAAGTGACTTGCCTAGAATTGCATAGCCAATGCGTGTCTGAGGCCACATTTGAACTTGGGTTTTTCTGATTCTAGGCCCAGCAAATCTATCTACTGAGCTACCCAGCTGCGCCCCCTACCTCTATCCACAGTGGCTAGAGACTGATTTATTACGGTATTTTAATATAGATTAAAATACCTTAATGAACTACTCAATTGGACTACAATTATGGCATAGTAATGTAGTGCCTGGTTTTCCCATCCCCCAACCTCAGCCTTCCCTCAGGGAAGTGAGCAGACTGCCAGGTCAGTTCCACCCTCCCCCAATGGATTTAGGCCCTTCCCCAGTCAGCATACCCCCACAGAGGTGGGTGGGTTTCTGGGTAAGGGAGACTTGGCTTCAAGGTGTGTACTGATCAATCACCGTTCTTGGCCCCTGCAAGTTTCTGCTTGCATGGAATCCCTTTAAAAAGCCAAATATTGTCCCTAAAAGTCACTGTCTGATCTGGGCATGCCCCTGGCAGTACTGCAGTATAAAGTCCACTTGCAGATTTTACTCTTGGGGATCTTTTGTTAGATGTTCCTTTGAAACTCATAAAGTACTTTCTTCTTACTTTGTGGCACATTATCAGGCAGATATTCTCTTCTGTCTATTGCTTTAGAAACTTTAGTTTTGGGACGTACTGACTGGATATGTTGATATTTTTTAAGAACATTGGAGTGTAACTTTGAGAGGGGACACAGGATACAAAGCATCACTGATTATTGCTGTGGTGTTTTACGGTTTTTATCATCCTGTGCCAAAGTACATGTGGGGAAATAATGTATGCTTCTGCTTTTCTACATTTTTATATTGGCTAAACACGTACATCATGGCTAACAGTAAATATTAATATGCTACCATAATGAGCAGCTTGCCTGAGGCCTTTAGAAACCGAGATTTGCTGGATTTGGGAGAGTTCACTTAAAGGAAGTAAGTTCTACATTTCCTAAATTGGAGACATAGGAGGTTTTTCAAAAACTAATATTAATAAATGTGTTTTCATAAAATGTTATATTTAATGAAAACCATATTTCCCTTGCATTTGTAGCTACAAGTGACCCATTGAAAGTTTATAGCCTAGACATTGAAGCATTGTATTCCTGGGGTTTCAGACCTATTCTGTGGTTAGTGTTAAGTTACATTTTCAATTAGGATACATTTGAAATGCTAACTTTGGACCATGCATTTCCTCCTAGCTGATGCAGACTGCCCATTGATGTCAATGGAACCTCTGTGCTCAAATTATAGATAGACTGTGTCCCTAAGCTAGTAACATTTTTTCCTAAGAGGCCCCATAGATGCCCTAATAAAGCTACAGAACAAGAAGGCTCTCATATGGATTATGTATTGGCTTTGGTCCATTCATCTATTCAGGAAGTTGTAGGAAATTGTACCTTATGTTCATTGACCTGATTTATGTCACACTATGTGTGATTTTGGAAGGTTCTCTGAAAAGACTATTATTGGTTTATGCATTATACCATTACTTTCATACAAAACGTTCATGTCTTCCTTTCACTACTTTTTTTAAAAGATTGAAGAGGGAAAGGTAATAAGGGTAGGGAAGGGTAATAGGTTCTGCCAGGGACCCTGATCACTATTAGTGACCAGAAACCCTGCAAATCAGTCTGGAAAGAATTCACCAGGCTCAAGCAAACTTTGGAGCCGAGATTGTAAAGTTTATTGTTGCACTGCACAGCACAGTGGGCAAGGATTCTTAGGGAACCTGTAAACTTACAGAGGTCACAGGCATAGTTTTAAGGAGTCAAGATATGCTAACTAGGTGAGTAAGGGTGGGATCGGGGAGGAGTTAAGGAGTGGTCAGTGCTTAAAGGACAATTGACTAAGGAGTTACCCTATAGATAGGGTATTGAAGAATTTATGGTGCAGCTGGCCACTCTAACTAAGGGAGATAACATTTAGTGAAGGATTCATAGATAACTTATTGTTTCAAGCAGAGATAAACAGGTCATGAGTTGTTGCTGGGCAGAGTGCTGGAAGGAGGAAGGGGCAGAGTCAATGCTCTGAGGCTGGGGGATGGAAATGTGATTGTACAGACTGGTTTTACAAATTGATTTTACAGACATAGATCCCAAAGCACCCCAACTGATGTTACAGATTGATATTACAGACTGATGTTACATAGATTGATGTTACAAACATATATATATCCCAAGTACCCCATCAAGATGATCATTAAAATTTCTGCACTTTCTAAAATAACATTCTGTATAACCTATGCCAGCCATATGTTATGGAGTTAAGTGATAAAATTGGCACATACATAGTGATCCCTAGTGCAAAGAGTGAAAAAGCATTTGTCTCCCCTGCTGACTGTTGCTGGCATTTTATAATAGTAATGTTTATGACAGTCTTTAGTCATACCTATCAGAAAGCCAAAAAGGAAAGGATAGTTGGAGTGAATTTTCTTTTTGTGTCATTGATAAAATGTTTTATTTCATAAGAATTCAAGATAGCTCTCTGATCATAAAATCCCAACTTGTATGAATCACCTTGGGGCTCCTTTTCTCTACCAACACTACCCAACTAAAACCTCAACTAGCGTCACACTACTTTGTTTCTGTGAATGCATGAATTAATGAATGAATGAGCATTTATTTTACTATGCATGAAGCACTGAACTGAGTACCAGGAATGCAAAAAGAAAATCGGGACAGTCATTGTGTTCAAAGAGCTCATATTCTAATTGAAGGAAGCAGCACGTAGAGGAGGATGGAGAAGCTTGGTGGTCTTTAGGGCATAGAAACAAGAGGGATAACAAGAATGCAGGAGCCTTTAGGACATAAGCAAAGTAAATGGTAAAGCAGATGGTAAGGCCTGATGGTTTTCCATCTTACTGGAATGTTTGGAATTATGCCTTCTTGCTTATTAAAGTAGAGTGGCCATGTCTACCCTAAAGGTCTAGAGGGGCCTAGGACCACTATTTTGAGAAATCAGAAAGGGGCTTAAATGTCCAAGTGGAGATGATGCTCAGTTCTCAACAGTGGGTGGGGATGAGTGGACCTGCTTCACAGGGGTGAGTGAGATTGGCAGGAAAGTGAAGAAGGGGAGGTTTCAGTGGAATGGGGGGGGGAACCACACTAGCCCAGTGAACTGGTGTACCCTCCTCCCAACAGCCTGTCACTGTGCTGCTTGTCCCAATGTCCCAGTGGGCTTTGGAGGAAAGGATGGAAAGGACTAGGCTGGGCTCCTGGGAAATGCTCTTTTCTCATACTTACTCAGGCATTTGTTATAACACTCCCTTCCCTTGTATAATTTTGCCAATATCCCTCTCTCCATTTCTGAAGCTGCACCCTGATAAGTTTGTGATCTGACCTGAAGCATTTTGTGGACTCAGTTAAAAGGGATTCTTGTCCCCTCTTCTTCCTCAGCTCCTGCCATATTGCAAGTAAAGATTATTAGAAAGTTTTTGCAAAGTACTAAAGTTTTAAAAGTTCTTTCCTACCCTACACCTTCTCCCTGTCACTATGTTTAGTAGTATAATTCTTTCATGGAAACTTAAGACTTTAAGCCATCTGTGATTAATTAAGCTCCCCCAGGTAAACTTGAGCTTCAGTGCCCTTAGCATAGTTAGACCTAGACCTATCATAACACACACTCTGCGCCAGTATAGCAGCAACCAACCTCCCTGGCCTCTCCCCAGCTCCCCCAGCCCAGTTCACTTTCCTCAGAGATTTTATTTACTTTTCTCTATTACAGGTTCTCTTTCTTTATCTTCTTTTGAATCTTGACTCTTAATCCTGTTATGCCCAGCTCTCTTGTTATTTTTCTTTCCTCTAACATTTCTTTTTCATCTCTCACCCACCCTTTGTCTTTTATCGCTTTTCTTTTTTCTATTTTTTTCAAATGCTTTAACTTCTGGTTTACAACATTCCTTTCCACCAGATTTTGAGTTATAATTTTTTTCCCCATTTTTCCCCTACTCACCACCCCAGAATAGCAGTCCCACAGGATATCCCCTCATCCAATCTGCTCTCTCCCATATCTTCTCCCATACCCCCTTTGACTTTTCCAGTAGGGCAAGGTGAATCTCTGTGCCCCAATACCTGTATATCTTATTTCCCAATTATATGTAAAATAGTATTAATAATAGTATTTATATATATTTAAACCATTTGATTTTAAAACTTCAAATTCCAGATTCATTCCTTTCCTCCCTTGTCACCCACTCTTGCTGGGAAGATAAGCAATTCAGTATAGGTTGTATATGTATAGCTATGTAAAACATTACCACAGTAGATATATTGTAAAAGACTGACTATATTTCCCTCCCTCCTATCCCACCTCCCACTTGTTCTGTTCTCTACTTTGGTCCTGTCCCTTTTTTTTATTTTTTTTTTATTTTTTTATTAACTTCTGTTTTACATCATTCATTTCCGCCAGATTTTGAGTTACAATCATTTCCCCCATTATTCCCCTACCCAACCTCCCAGAATAGCAGTCCCACAAGATATCGCTTCCTCCAATCTGCTCTCTCCCATACCTTCTCCCATACCCCCTTCGACTTTTCCATTAGAGGAAGGTGAATCTTTGTGTCCCAATGCCTGCACATCTTATCTCCCAATTATAGGCAAAAGAGTATTAATAATAGTATTTATATATATTTGAAACATTTAATGTTATGACCTTGAATTTCAGATCCATTTCCTTCCTCCCTTGTCACCCATTCCCTCTTGGGAGATAAGTAATTCAGTATATGTTGTACATGTCTAGCTATGCAAAACATTATCATAGTAGATATATTGTACAAGGCTGCTTATAATTCCCTCCCACTCATCCCACCCCCCACCTGGTCCATTCCCTACATGATCCTGTCCCTCTTCTATAGTGGGTACTTCCAACTTCCCCTCACCCCAAGGATGCCCTCCCATCCATCATCCCTCCTCTCATCCCCCTTCCCCCTATCCTGCTGCAGGTTGAGATATCCCATTTAGTATGTATGTCATTTTCTCCCTGAACCAAATTCAATGTGAATGTGGTTTTGCCTTTTTAGCCTTCCTTATTCTCCCCCTCCTTTGCACCCACTTCCCCTACATGAGATAGTTTACCCTACCATGTCTCTCCCCATCTCCTCTTGCCACTTTCCTCTCTCACCTCATAATTTCATCCCTTGAGTACTCTCCCTTCCCAACAAAATCAACCTATGCCCTCTATCCATATATAACTAGCCACATACACACACATTCACATATGTATTCGTATGACCACACCCCCTTCTTCCATTATTTTCATAGTGAGAAAGATATCATCAGTCACAGATATTGCTTTTCCATATAGGAATGTAAATAGTTCAACTTTGATAAGTTCCTTTTGATTTCTTTTCCCTGATTACCTTCTCAGGCATGGTCCTGTCCCTTTTCAAAAGTGGGTGCCTCCAACTTCCCTCCCCCACAGCCTACCCTCCCTTCCATTATCCCCTCTCTCATCCCTTTCCCCCTTACTCTCCTGTAGGGTGAGATACCCTATTTAGCATGTATGTCATTCCCTCCCAGAGCCAAATTCAATGAGAATAAGGTTGACCCATTCCCTTATGCCTTCCTATTCTTCCCCTCCATTGAAACCATTTTCCCTTGCCTCTTCTATATGAGAGAGTTTACCCCATTCTGTCTCTCCCTGTCTCCTCTCATGTTCCTCTCTCACCTCTTAATCTCATCTTTTAAGTATCATCCCTTCCTATTAAATTGTTCCTGTGCCCTCTATCTATGTATACCTGTGAACATATATACACACATTCATATATGTATTCATATGCCCATATACCCTCTGATATAGACTATATATTCCCTTCAACTATTTTCATACCGAGAAAAGTTTCATCAGTTACAATTATCGTTTTTCCATGTAGGAATGTAAATAGTTCAACTTTGATAAGTTCAAAGTGATTTCTTTTCCCTGTTTACCTTCTCATACTTCTCTTACTTCTTGTCTCTGAATATCAGATTTTCTAATCAAATCTGGTTTTTTCTTCACAAATACTTGAAAGTCCTTTATTCCACTGAATGACCATATTTCCCCCTGAAACATGATGCTCAGTTTTGCTGGGTAGGTGATTCTTGGTTTTAATCCCAGCTCCTTTGACCTCCAGAATATCATCTTCCCAGCCCTTCTATCCCTCAGTGTAGAAGATGCCAGATCCTGTGTTATCCTGATTGTGTTTCCACAATATTCAAATTGTTTCTTCCTGGCTGCTTGTAATATTCTCTTCTTGATCTGGGAATTTTGGAACCTGGCTACAATATTTCTAGGAGTTTACTCTTTGGGATCTTTTTCAGGAGGTGATCAGTGGATTCTTTCAACCTCTATTTTGCACTCTGGTTCTAAAACATCAGGGCAGTTTTCCTTGAGAATTTCTTGGAGAATGATTTCTAGGTTCTTTCTTTGATCATGCCTTTCAGGTAGTCCAATAATTTTTAAATTATCTCTTCTGGATCTATTTTCCAGGTCAGTGGTTTTTCTCATGAGATATTTCACATTGTCTTCTATTCTTTCATTTATTTGGATCTGTTTAACAGCATCTTGATTTCTCATAAAGTCACTAGCTTCCATTTGCTCCAGTCTAATTCTGAAGGAATGATTCTCCTCAGTGAGCTTTTGAGATTCTTTTTCCATCTCACAAATTTGACTTTTTAAGGCATTCTTCTCCTCATTGCCTTTTTGAGCCTCTTTTGCCATTTGTATTAGTCTATTTTTTAAGGTGTTATTTCCTTCAGTCATGTTATTGACTCTCATTTTATAATTTTCTTGCATCATTCTCATTTCTCTAACCAATTTTTCCTCCACTTCTCTTATCTGCTTCTCTATGGCCTGTAACCAGCTCATATTTTCCTTTGAAGCTTTTGGTACAGGAGTTCTGACTTCACTATCTTCTTCCTGTTCCATGCTTTGATCCTTTTTGTCCCCAAAATAGGAGTCTAATGTTGGATTCTTCTGTTTGCTTCCTTTGCCTGGTCATGTTGCCACTTAATTACTTGACTTCTGGGCCCTTTGCCACAGTAGGACTCTGCCACTAGCAGGGGAGCTTTTTCCCAATATCTGGGGTTTTCTCAGCTGCCAGAGGTATTAGTTGGGTGCCTTCTCTGAAGCCTCCCCATGCTCTGGCAAACTGGTCACACACCCCAGGACCTCCACCCTAGGCCACAATCCAGATCCAAGCAGGTTAAAGCAAGAGCAATTACCCCTCAGACTGGTCGCTTGGTCCCCCTACACTCTGCAGGCCAGGAGCTGAAGCTGCCATATAGCTGTGGCTGTGCCTCAGCATCTCAGTAGCTTCTTGCCCCAGGGGCAAAAGCTGATACACTCCCAACTACTGGGTCCCAAAATCGATACCATACTGACCTCTCACTTTGTCCTTCACATCTATGTGTTGGTAATTCTGGAAACATCCAGCTGCTGGTGCTCTGAAGTCCCTCCAGCCAGTGGCTGGTCAGGCTGCCCTGGTGCTAAAACCTCTGGCTCATACAGGCGTGGGCTTGGCTCCTAGAGTGCTGCGCTGGCCTCAGGGGAGATTAACTTCTCTGTGTCATTTTGTGGATGCTGTAGCTCCAAAGTTTCTTCAGAGTCCCCTCTTACATAGATTGGGGAAGGTGGAAGCCAGAGCTGTGAGAAAGTCCTATTTCTACTCTGACATCTTGACTCTGCCCCCCTCTATTTTTTTTACTATGATCTTAACAAATATCAACAAATATGATATAAACTTTTTTCAAAGTTTAATGTGTGGATTATATATTTCCAAAGTATTAGAAATGTATTACACACTTATTGTATATTCTCATAGACAGCATACAACTGTGGATTTCTTATGATGTACAGCTTTTAAATATATATATATATATATATATATATATATATATATATAAAATATGAAATTTAACATGCTATACCAACACTGCTACTTTCTGTCCCTTTCTAATATCCTTCTGTTCTCTTCTTTGCATTTTCTTTCTTTGCATCATTATAATTATTCACCTACTCCCCACCCATATCTCTTTCCCAAAAACACAAAAATACAATCTCATGCAAAACAAATTCACACCTTATTAGTGCCTTTTCTTTTTCAATTCCTATTGTCTTTCTTACCACATGTTATCTTTCATTATTTTTAGTCTGCAATGCAGCAAAACATTTGCTGAGGGAAAAAAAATCATGCTAGTAATAGAATAGAGCAGAATTTTTAGTGACCTCTTATCTGATAGCAGCAAATCTGTGCATTCAACTATGGTCCCCTAGTGTGACATCCACTAACACAAAATCCAGAAAAAGAAGATACTAAAAATCAAGCTGAAAAAAGATTTCTCTCTTTGCTGCTTTTGAGGAAAAACAAAAGAGAAGATGGTCTCCCAACTCTTAGTGAAATTGTCTCTTATTTTGGGAGGGAGGAGTTCCATAGAAAGGGCAGCATTCGCTGTTTTATTTTATTTTTTTCATGCTACTAGCCTCAAGAACTCCAGAAGAAACTGGTCCATGTACAAACACTTACAGCACTACAGGCTATAAGAATTACCCCCAAATATTGAGTCTCATCATCCACTCAAGTTGATTATTTGTTCAGGAAGCATAGAAGAAATCATGGCCTGTGTGACAACCATCAGTGTGTTCTTTCTGAGCAAATTCATGGTTTGCTCCCACCAGGGGAGGCCTGGTTAAAGACCCCGCTTTTAACCTGCAGAACACACTCCTTTGAACATTCACCAAATTCTGCTCACCAGGCATTGTACTGTCCAGTAAGAGAAAGATTGGCATATGGATAAGGTTCTTCCACTCTCTGGGCCTCAACTTCTTTATCTGAGGCAGCTTAGAGTAGCAGATAGGGCTAGAGTCATGAAGACCTGATTTCAAATCCTGACCTAGTCCCCAGCTGTGTGACTTTGGGCAAATTAAATAAATGTCAGCCTCAGTTTACTTTATCTGTAAAGTGGGGGTAATAATAATACCATTCCCACAGAGTCATAGTAATGATTAAATAAGATAACATATTTAAAGTGCTATGTAAATGCTGCTTATTAGTAGTAGTTGTAAAAAGATGAATTGGACTGATTGCCCTTTGAGCTCCCTTCCACTTGTAACATTTCTTCACTTTAGGTAGAAAGCATACTTGAAAAAAAAAAAACAATAGCCTGTCTTCCAGGAGATACCATCATCTAGTTCAGTAGACGCAGAACTCCCACATCCAAGGAGGACAGGAAATAGGTAGGAAATAGGTACAGGAAAAGATCCATGTAGAAAGTAGGACAGATGTTGACTACATATGTAAATTATTCATGTAAGCTCTATGAAGGCAGGGACTGGTCTCCTGCAGCACCTAGCATAGTACTCTGCATACAATGTACTACTGCTGTTTGTCAAATGATGCAAAAAATGAATACTTATGAGTTAAGTATATGATATAGGGTGATGGGAATGATTGTAGTTTATATGCTTTAGGTAGAATAAAAAGAATTTATACCTTCCCTTTGAAAAAAGTGAAGAGGCCAGTTGGCAATACACAAGAGAGACAAAATGAGTAAGGGCCTTGGAAAAGCCTTTGAAGCAGATATTTTTAGGGCCCTGCTTCTGGTTCAAAATGCAGTAGCCTGGGTCAGTGACTTACCCTGCTTAGAGTGCTTTATTGGCCAGAACCCAGTCCTGGGCTCCTCACTTATTAGGCCTTGGATGAAGTTTATACTTTTGAAGAAGTCAAATTGTGGCTTCTATGCCAAAGTCTTCACATAATCCCAGTGGCTGGTCAAACTTCAAGCCATTGTTGGGGAGAGGAGGGAAGGGTGAAGGGGTTGGAGGCGCATGGACTGCTGGTTTTAGCCAGCTCTATCTCTTCCAGCCTTTGCCTTATCATGTAGGCACACTTAGAGCAATGCCATGGTGACCACCCCCCAACCTCTGTCTGTTTCTCAAATATATAGAGAACTGAGTCAAATTTATAAGAATACAAGTCATTCCCCAATTGATAAATGGTCAAAGGATATGAATAGTCAAAGCTATCTCTAGTCATATGAAAAAATGCTCTAAATCACTATTGATTAGAATAGTGCAAATTAAAACAACTCTACTGAACCACCTCATATCTGTCAGATTGACTAATATAACAGGAAAGGAAAATGACAAATTCTGGAAGGGATATGGGGAAATTGGGACACTGAAGCACTATTGATTCGGGGACTCATCCAACCATTCTGGAAAACAATTTGGAACTTTGTCCAGAGGTCTGTAAAACCTTTGACTCAGCAAAATCACTACTAGATCTGTAATCCAAAAAGATTTAAAAAAGGAAAAGGACCTGTATGTAAAAAAAAAAATTTATTGTAGCTCTTTTTGTGGTAGCAAAGAATTGGAAATTGAGGAATGGCTGAACAAGTTCTGGTACACAATTGTGATGAAATACTTTTGTGCTGTAAGAAATGATCAGCAGGATAACTTCAGAAAAACCTGGAAAAACTTACATGAACTGGCACAGAGTGAAGTGAGCAGAACCAGGAGAACAGCGTACATAGTAATAGCAATATTGTATTGTATGATGATCAGTTGTGAATGACTTGGCTATTTTCAGCAATACAATGATCTAAGACAACTCCAAAGGACTTATGATGAAAAATGCTATCTCTCCACCTCCAGAAAAAAGATCTGATGGAATCTAAATATAGATTGAAGCATATTTTAAATTTTTTTTTAATTTTTCTTGTTCTTTTTTGGTGGGGGATTCTGTGTTTTCTTTTATAACATGACTAATATGGATATATGTGTTACATAACTACATTTGTATAATCTATATCAAATTGCTTTCCTTCTCAATGAGGGGGAACGGGAGAGAGGGAGAACATTTCGCACTCAAAATTTTAAAAGACAGCTTTGTTTTAACATGTAATTTGAAAAAAAAAACAAAATAGATTTTTATTTAAAAAGGCAGAAGAAATCTTAGAAGTCATTTTATAGTCCAGTCCCTGAATCAAAGGAAATTCTTCTGACCAAAATCAAAGAGTCTGATTATGGAAAGGATTTTGTTCCAAAGTTCACTTTTCCTATCAGGAAAAAAACAACTGAAAGGTTAAGAAAGAAGAAATGTTGTTTAGACTCTTCTCAAATGTTCATTTTAGGGTTCAGAGCAAATAAAAACTAAGCCCCATGGGAAAATATAACCTTTTCAACAGCAATTCTCTTGTATTAGAAGGTTTTGTGCCACATAAGCTATAATGTTTATTGCTATAAATCAGAATATCTGCAATCCACAGGCATAAAGTCTTTTGTTAAATAAATTCCAGAAAGTTACACATCTCAGGGTTAAAAACACACCTGGAATATTACAGACAACACTGAAAGCAAATGCTAGTCCGGCAAAATCCAGTCATTCTCTTTCCTGAATTAGGTATTTTGGAAATTAAGGGAGATTCTGGGTTCTGATAGTCATTTTAGGTTAAAGGGGCAAAATTTTATACCCTTGGTTGTGTAGAAAAGAATGGGAATTAGTTCATGAGGCCATTCTTCTCAGGAGTGGCACCGGGGAGACAGTTGAGCAGGCACCAAGTGTAACTGATGAGTTGTGCATTAATTAGTCAGTAAACATTTATTAAGCACCTACTACATGCCAGGTACTATTCTAAGCACTTAGGATACAGAAGGAGGCCAGATAGTCCCTGACGATAGTGAAGATGAGCTCCCTGGGGAGGTTGTTGTGCACAGTGATTACTGAGATTCACTGGATTAGCTTCATGGGTTTGCAGCTATAATATTCTGAGAAGTTGGATGTGTAATTGTAATTCACCAAAGCATTAAGAATAATGTGCATATAGCACTTAAATAGTTTGTGTTTTATCAGAATGATTTGAAATTGTGTGTTTTGATCATCAGATGGGAGTTTTTAAAAAATTCAAACTATAACATCTGATATAATACATTTCCCCAGTAAAACTGTCACTTTTTTAGTAGCTCTGTTCATGTGTAATAAAATGCCATAGTTTAGTTCTAATGTGCTATTTTTTTTTTTAATACTGTCCTGCTATGATGGTGTCCCTTACCCAGGAGAAAAATAGAATTAAGGAATAGTCTTTATGAATTACACACAACAAACAAAGGAATTTTATATGTAATAACACTGAACTAAAAGAAGTGGAAACCTTCAGCAAAACTTTGGAGGGAGGGGAGTGAAGAGCTTGGCCTGGGAAATTTGATTGTTATTCTAAGTAAGTGGAATGACTCAGAGGTTTCCTTGATGGTTAACATGCTTTTAGTTGGAGATGATAGAATCACTGAATTTTAGAGATAGACTCACTCTAGAGATTATCTCATCCAGGGCTTCTTAACCTGAGATCTGTGATCTTGGCTTTTAAAAACTATCTTGCTAACTCTGTTTAAGTTGTATTCTTTAGTAATCCTATGTGTTTTATTTTATGCATTTAAAAATTATTTGGAGATAGGGTCCATAGACTTCACCAGAATGCCACAAGGATCCATAATAAGATTAAGAACCCTTGCTCTAACCTAACACCTTTATTTTAAAGAGGGGGAAATGAAGGACTTAATGATATAATTCAGTCAGTGAAAGAAGTGAGACATGAGACCTTCCCACTCCTGATTTGAAATTTAGCATTCTTTCAACTACAAGATAAATGGTTTTATCTTGGCTGCTTGGTGGATAGGAAAACCTAGGTGGGAATAGAGGAGAATTTCTAAGCTAGCACTTTTACCTTATGCTATTTTTGTAGCACACCGCCTCACTGATTTTTGCTATAACTTTCTGTAGGTAATAGGAAAACCTTCAAGTCAGGCCACAAAGTAGGCATTCATAATAGATTTGAAGGTTCTTATAGAAAAAATGAAATAAACTTTAAAAAAATTTTTAATTTCAGCTTTAAATTCTTTCCCTTCCTGCCCACCCATTAAGAACACAAAAAATACAATACCCTTTATACATATGAAGTCATGCAAAGCATATTTTCACATTACCTGTGTTGTAGGAGGTAAGGAGGAAGCAAAAAAAATAGAGAAAAAAATATCCTTCAGTCTACAGTCTGAGTCCATCAGTTCTCTTTCTGGAAGTGAATGCCATTTTTCATCATGAATCTCTTGGAATTATCCTGGATCACTGTACTGAACTATCTTTCACAGTTGATTATCATTAGTACAGCGCTGCTTTTACTATATAAGTTCTTTTTCTAGTTCTTCCCACTTCACATTATATCAGTTTATGTGAGTCTTTCCAGGTTTCCTGAAGTCATATGATAGTACTTTGAAAACTTAATCACACTTTATAAATGAAAAGTGATATTATTACTTATATATTTTGAGGATTACTAGTTTTATTGATCTTTCCTTTCACTGATACAGTTTGTAATCACTCTGTATCTTGATAGGCAGTGTCAGTATGGATGAAGTTTTTTCATCCTGAGCAGTACACTGAGGACAGACTTTATTGGGCTTGTCCTCAGGTACAAATGCTATCTATTGCTGGGCCTCTTCCATCTTAGTAGGACCTGTCAGAGCTTGTGTTGTACTCTCATAACCTTCAAGAATCCAGAGTCATCTCCATACCACAGTGAAGTGGCTTCTCTACTATTACACCTTTCCCAAATTAAACAGAAAGAAAAAATTACCTTTATAGCAGGTAAGCATAATAAAAATAAATCCACACAATGACCATATCCAAAATATCTATCTCCTTCAGAAACCTTGAGACCATCACCTCACCGTCAGGAGGTGGTTAACATACTTCATTCCAGGTACTTTGGAAAAATTGAACACTGAGTTCAACAATGGCGTTATGCTTTCACAGTTGTTTTTCTTTACAAGTTGTTGTCCCTGTATAAATTGTTCCCCTAATTCTGTTTACTTTACCTTGCATCATTGCATAGTTCCTAGTATTATCTGAAATTGTCTCTCATAATTTCTTATGGCATAATAATATCCCATTGTGTTAATACTCCACAATTCATTCAGCCATTCTCCATTTGATGGGCACTTTCTTATTTCCCAAGTCTTTGCCTCCCCCTCCACTTTTTAATCCTCACTTCAATATCATAAAGCTTGTTTTGCTTTATTCCCTCACATGTTATCTTCCCTCTTAATCCCCCTGCACCTGTAGTACCAACACAATATTCACAGGGTCAACAGTGACTATAAATATGCTGACATAGTTCTCAGTTGAAAAATATAACAGACTCTTCATATAAAAGATAGAAACAAAACATTTATTCAGGTGCCAGAAAACTGAATCCCAATCCATCCTAACAACATAGAATTTAATACACCACAACACAGAAGAGAGCCACACCATCCTTTAGACTTCCCACAAACCAACACTCACAAGCCTAGCTATCTACCTATGTGTGTCCTCTCTCTCCCACCTCTAGCTGCTCTGATTTCCAGCTTCCTGTGAGCTCTGCTCCACCCTTCAGCAAACTCCTCCTACCACAGGCTCCATGTGACTACATTTGATCTATTAGGGGGCAGGGAAGATCTTCAAATCAGAAAAGGTCTTCAAATTCCCTGAGGCTTATGAAAGGGCAGGGAAGATCTTCAAATTACCATTACCATTACAGCACCCCATCTCTGCCTGTTTCCCTTTGAATTTGATGCATTTCTATACCAAACTTCTTAAGTATATATGTTTCGGATAAAAATGAGGATAATGGAGCCAAGATGGTTGGAACATTCACCCAATTGAACTCTCCCAACTTTTCCTTCCAAACAACTTTAAAATAATGCCTCAAATCAAATCTTGGAGTGACCCAGTCAACAAAAGGTCAGGGTGAGATATTTTTCTGGCCTAAGAAAACTTAAAAGGACAGCAGGAGAAGTCTGTGATGCCAGGGTTGAGATCTGTCTGGAGCCTACATACACAGCAGCAGAAATAGCAGCAGTAGCAGCTCCATCTCAGCATAGATACATTGTGAGAGTCAGAAAACTGGACAGAAAGAGATTATAGGGGACCCTTTGCTGGCACTGGGTACAGCTGACACTGATTGACACTGATGGCCCATATGTAGTTCTGGGTTGGAAAGAAGTGCTGGTGGTCAGTCATAAGGGAGCAAGAGCCCTTATCCCAAAGCAGAGTAGTACTAGTTCTTGTGGTTTCAGGGGACCATATCTCTCCCAGGGTCACACACCACCTTGGAAACACCAAAAACTTAGAGACCCCAAAAACTAGTTCTGAGAACAGCAGCAGGAAAAAACCTGAAGCTTGGGACAGTACCTCCCCATCCTGAGAAGAGCCCAACATTAACATAAAGTTCAAAGTCAAGAAATAGGCTGGAAAATGAGCAAACAACAACAAAAAAGAATTTGACCACAAAAAGCTACTCGGGTGGCAGCGAAGACTAAGACAAGCTCAGAAGAAAACAACAATGTGAAATCAGCTACAAAAAAAAGCCTCAAAGAAAAGTGTTAATTGGACCCAAATTCAACAAAACTCTTGAAAGAGTTAAGAAAGAGATAAGACTGGTGGAAGAAAAATTGGGAAAAGAAATGAGAGTGATGTAAGAAAATTATGAAAAGAGAATTAACAGCTTGGTAAAAGGCACAAAAAAATACTGAAGAAAATAACACCTTAAAAAACAGAATTGACCAAATGGGAAAAGAGGCCCCAAATCTACTAAGATAAGAACTCCTTAAAAAACAGACTTGGTCATATGGAAAAGGAGGTACAAAAATTCACCAAAGTAAAGAACTCCTTAAAAAGCAGAATTGGCCAAATGGAAAAAGATGTGTAAAATCTCAATCAGTTAAAAATGAGGTTTACCTGATCCCTGCTCCTCCTGTCCCTTCCTCCATGTTGTATACTCGTCATCTCACCCCCAATAGAAACAGTTAAGATCCATCCCCTCTTCCTTCTATCCTCCCTTCTCTTTCTTCTCTTAAAACCTTCAGAACAGAACTAATCTACCTCAACTCTTCTGTTTTTCATAATTAACTGCTCTACTACATTAATGTTTTAAAGGTACACCTGTTTTTTCATTCCCTATTAGAATGTTAGCACTCTATCATCATATAGCCCCTTCTAATGTTCAAATAAATGTAGCTTTTTAAGTTTCTCTTATATATTGTGTTTGCATTTCAGTTCTTTTCTTTTCATCAGGAATACTTAAGTGTCCTCTCTTCTATCATTCCAATTTTTCCCCCTGTAGAATTATGCTTAACTGGGGCGGCTAGGTGGCGCAGTGAATAGAGCGCCAGCCCTGGAGTCAGAAGGACCTGAGTTCGGAGCCGGCCTCCGACACTTAATCCGCACAAACAAAAACCTAGCCATGTGACCTTGGGCAAGTTACTTAACCCTAATTGCCCTAAAGGGGCGGCTAGGTGGCGCAGTGAGTAAGAGCGCCGGCCTCGGAGTTGGGATGACCCGAGATCAGATCCGGCCTCAGAAAATGAGCACCCACGCATAAATAATGACTAGCTGTGTAACCTTGAGCAAGTTACTTAACCCCAATTGCTTTAAAAAAAAAAAAGAATTATGCTTAACTTTTCAGAGTTAGTTATTCTTGTTTATAAACCTATCATTTATCTTTTGGAATATTGTATTCTAAGAGGAAGCTTAGATGGTGCAGTGGATAGAGCTCTAAGCCTGGTGTCAAATCCACCCTCAGACTCTTACTGTATGACACTGGGCAAGTCCTTTAACCTCTGTTTGCCTCAGTTCTTCATCTGTAAATTGAAGGTGATAACAATACCTATCTTTTTTTCCAGAATTGTTGCTGAGGATCAAATGAAATAATATTTGTAAAGCCCTTAGCACTATGCCTGGCATATAGTAAGCCCTGTATAGTTGCTAACTGTTGTTGTTAGCTCCTTTGGTTTATACTGCTAGCTGAGAGGTCCCAACTGTGGCTTCTTGGTACTTGAACTCTTTCTGGTTATTTATAAAAAATTTTTTATAACATAATAGCTATAGTTGTTTTTGTTTATTTGGTTTTTTTTTTTATATTCCTAGACTTTTACTTTTGGGATTTCTTTTAGGGGATGATATTTTTCTTTTAGAAAGTGATTATCTTTTTTCACTTTGTTCTCTGGTTCTAATAGATTTGATAGATAATAGGTTCTGATAGTTCTGTTTGTGTTTTTTTTTTTAAACTATATAATCCCTACTTTCTTTTTTTAAAAAAATCATTGTTTTTAGAGTCTGATTCTTAAATTATGGTTTCCAGATCAGTTTTTATAGCAGTAAGATACCATGAATGTCCTAATATTCCAATCTTTTGATTTTGTTGTAATATTCTTGCTCTCTCATTAACTCGTTGATTTCTGTTTGGTTTATTCTAGTTTTCAAGGTATCCATTTTACTTGGTTAAGGTTTACCACTTTCTGTTCTAAGCTATTTATACTTTTAGCTCTTTCCTCCAGAAATTTTATTTCATTTTTTTTCCTCTTGCTGTTTTTTTTAGGAATCTATATAGTCCCTATGGAAAATTCATTATTTCCTTTGAACCTTTGCGGTTGTTATAGAGTTACTCTGTCCTTCTAGATTGGAATTTTGGTATGTCTTAATCTATTATAATAGTGTTATGTAGCTTCCTGTATTTACTCTTTTCTCTAGCCTTACTTCCTGAAATGAAGCTTTGTAGTAGGGTCAGGCTCAGCTTCCTACTATATTTTCAGGTACAGTGGTCAGCTCTACTTAGTCTCCGCCTAAGTTCCTGCATTTATCTTCAGCTCTGAGGACTAACTTCCACTACAATTCTGAGGTTCAGATTGCTGTGTCTCAGGACAGAGTTACTAAGGACCTCAGAACGTGTGGGCCTGGGAGTTTCTCAGAACTGGTTGCTGCTACTCTTATTCATCTCACTGGTCCCTACATTGGGTTTCTGACCACCCTGGGGCCTTCTCATGAGGCTTATCCACTCATTCTTGTTTCTAGCCATTTATTGGTCATGCTGGGAAGCTGCTATTTTGTTTTGCACTGCCTTGTCTGGCAGCCCCCTCTCCTGTTTGCTATGGGCTTCTGGCTAACTTTTTATGTAGTTCTGGGGTAGAAATCACTTATTATAGTGTCTCATTGGAATTTTTATCATTATTCAATCTGGTGCAGTTTTTAAGATATGGGAGCTGGGATGCCTACCTCCCTCCATTCAGGTGAGCTTCTTGGCTTTCCATTCAGGAAATCCCAAAGCACAGGTCTGACTGTCACTCTGGTAGGGAATGAGAATAACATTTTACCTCACCGTAATGACTCCCTATTATTTCTATTATTTCAGAAACAGATTTCTCCATTTGACATTGAAAGCACACATTCTGGTCTTTTCCTCCCTCTGCAGTCTTCTTATATATTATTGCTCTGCATGCCCTCTGTGGACCAGACACATTAGCTTACTTGTTGCCCCTCATACACAATGCCACAGCTCCCAGTTCTGTACCTTTTCATTAACTGTCCTTTCCATCTGCCTCTTAGCATCCTAAGTTTCCTTCAAGAACTATCCTAATTACCACCTTCTACATAAAGGGCTTTCCTTGTCTCCCCAAATACTTCATATGTGCCTTGTATATACATATATACAGACATGTTGTTTCCCCATTGGAATGTCAGCTCCTTGAAGGCATGGGCTGCTTCACTTTTGTATTCCCAGCACTTGGCACATTGCCTAATGCCTAGTAAACACTTCAGTGTTTGTTTATTGATTGATTTTGTGCAGAGAGGAATGAAGCTGTATGTTATGTTCTGGAAACAGCTAATAATCCTTCTGAATATTATATAGAATATTTGAAGAGGAATAGTGTGAAATAAGGTTGAAAAGAGTAGAAAAGGTCAGTTTGTAGAGGCCTTTAATATTAGTCTAAGGAGTTTGCATTTTATCCTAGAAGAAATAAGGATCAGCCAAGGAAGTGACATGGCCATATCTTTTTGCATTAGGAAGATTGTCTTGGCAATGGTTATTCTCCTCCATGATTTCTACAGTTTAACCAAACTGGCCTTCTTGGTGCTCCTTAAATACAGCCCCCTGGATGGTGGGTTCTCTATGCTTTTGCACAGTCTGTTGTTCCTAGAATGCAGTCCTTCCCCACCTGTACTTTTTAAAAGCCCTAATTTCCTTCAGAATTTAGCTCAAGGGCCACCTTCAACATGAAACCTTTCTTTATCCTGCCAGGTTCTAGTGCCCACCTCCCACTGTCCCCACTCCTCAGGAGAGAGAGAAAGACAGAGAGACAAAGAGAGCCTTGTATTTCTTTTGTATTCTATCTATGTATATGATGTGTCTGTGTTGTCTCTCCTGATAAGATATAAATTCTTTGAGGGCAGGAGCTGTTTCATTCATTTTTGTCTTTGTAATTCCAGTACCTTAGGTTCCCAAATACTCAAGTATAGAGTCAGAGAGGCATAGCTGGATAGCAGTTCATTTTAAAATACCTTGGGACTGCAAGCTTAATATGAGTTCACAGTTTGACATGGCAGCCAAAAAAGCAAAGTTGACCTTAGACTGTATCAATACAAGCAGTCTCCACTACCTAAAGCAATGGAGATGGCATTTCTGTTATCTTCTGCTTTGTCCAGACCTATCAGAAGTATCATGTCTAATTCCGGGGGGCACATTTTAGCAGGGACTGTTGGCAAACTAATGCATGTCTAGAGGAGGTAGAAAGGACTTGGATATTGGCAAATGGGGATTGATTGAAAGAACTAGAGATGATTAGCTTGAAGAAGAGAAGATTTGGTGGGGTACAGGGACAGAGTAGTTAGTTTACTGTAGCTGTCTTCAAATATTGGAGAAACTGTTACAGAGAAGAATCAGGCTTATTCTGCTGGGCCCCAGAGAAAAGAGGTGCTACAGTAGAGGCTGGAAGGAAGCAAACTTCATTCACCTTAATATAGAGAAGAATTATCCAGTAATGGAACATACTGCCTGATGAATTATTGATTTCCCTGACACTAGAAGTCTTCAAGAAAAGGTTGGTCATCCAACCTGTCAGGAGTGTCATAGACCCTCCTTCCCTTCCCCCCCCCCCACTTCCACATACCCTCTAAGGGAGGAAGAACTCAAGGGTCATATTTAGAGGAACAGTCTGAATCTGTTAGTCCACTTTTTGTAATATTGCTTCTAACACAAGAAGATGGAATGAACTGAGATATTGGCATTGAGACAAGTGCTGGTGGCATGCCAGAGTAGCTGTGTAACACTTATAATACCTATTTCAGAATCGGT
This sequence comes from Gymnobelideus leadbeateri, assembly GCA_011680675.1. Classification (NCBI taxonomy): domain Eukaryota; kingdom Metazoa; phylum Chordata; class Mammalia; order Diprotodontia; family Petauridae; genus Gymnobelideus; species Gymnobelideus leadbeateri. Next base: position 6,251 of record WOXC01009534.1, on the reverse strand, counting down.
CACTGAGAGCAGCCCTCAGACACAGAACTGGATTACACCAAGGCCTGGGGCTGTGTCACTGAGCTGACGTGCTTAACCACGTAAACGCTGTTATATTTTAACCCCATTAAGTATTCTCTTTTCAGGTTTAAAGGCTGTGCAAAGAGCTTGACTCGTTTTTGACTTCCTGGTTTCTATGTGGATTTGCTGCCTCCTTGTGTCTGTCTAAAAACAACAGCAATGTTTTCATCCTAGAAGTAATAGTGATCAAGTTTAGTTTAATGTTGCACTATTTTTAAAGCTGATCTTGTGGTCACATTCCTGATTTTCAGTAATTAGTAATGTTCTTCCAGGATGAGTCTGAATTAAATGCTGGTTCCCTTGCTGGACATCCCTTCACTTCTTAGTTGGTGTAATTTTTCAGCCTTCTGAGCTGTGTGACATTTTCATGACCTCAAGCTCTTGTTTGACGTCTTGTCTGTTGCATTTGCAGCTTTTACCCTTTATTGTTATAGTTTTAGCAAAAAAGATGTTAAAAAGCAGGTAGAATAGATCCTTACAACCAACTTCATGGTTTTTTTTTTTTTCTGATGCATCATGAAATTCACAGAATATTAATCTCAACTGATACAAAGCACCTTAAGGTCTGCAAAATACTTCCCATACCTTATTTCATTTGATCCTTATAACAGAACCATTTAACATATGAGCAAACTGAGCTTCAGAGATACTAAGTGACTTCTCCTTGATAGTGTAACCAGTAGGTGTCAAAGGAAATATTTGAACCCAGGTCTTTCCTTGACTCCATGCCCATCACTTTTTCCTTCATACTACACTGCCTTTCTATTCCTAGGGGTACAGACCAAGAAATGACTTTAGAATTTAAAATGTCAGAGCTCAGAGGAACCTTAGAAAGGAACTCAGAAATCTTTCATTTTATAGGGGAAGAAACAGGTCTTAGGAGGGACAGTGTAGACTTGGACAAGTCATCTACCCCCATAGGGCCCAGATATATGTTAGTTCTGAGTGCAGGTTTACTAGGTGAATGTAAGATATAAAAAGAAGTTTAGGAAGTCGGTTGGTTTGAATTTAGAGAAAGGGTAAAAAAGCACACTAATGTGATGGGAAAATAATTGGTAAAATGAGAAAACCAAGGGATCACAATATTGAAAATTTGAAAAGAACCCCAGAAATCTTCTGGTCCCTGGGCAAGCAACCCATGGCATACATAACAATTGGCTCACCATCTTCTGCTTGAAATTTTCCAGTATTGAGTAAATTCACTGACTCCCAAATTAGCCTGTTCTAATCTTGGGCAACTCTGATGGTTAAAAAAAATTTTCTCACATTCAGCTAAAATCTTCATCTTCAACTTGCACCTGTTGCTTCTAGTTCTGCATAAGAATTAACTCTAATGGGTGGCTAGGTGGCACAGTGAATAGAGCACTGGCCCTGGAGTCAGGAGGACCCGAGTTCAAATGTGGCCTGAGACACTTAATACAAAAACTAGCCATGTGAACCTTGGGCAAGTCACTTAACCCCAGTTGCCCTCCAAAAAGCAAAAAAAAAAAAAAAAAAAAGAATTAACTCTAGGAAGAATCTCAGAGGTGACATGATCTAAACTCATTTTATAGATAAGGAACCTAAGGCCAGTGAGGTTACTTGACTGGCCCAGGGTCACATAGGTAATAAGTAGCAGAACTAGAATTCAAACCCATGTCCTAAAGATAGAGATCATATGCCTCCTAAGTTGTACAAGACATGGGCTTTTAGCAGAAGACATAAGCCCATGCCTTAGAGTATAGATGTAATTAACAAATGACTGTTTTCCATTGTGCTTAGGCTAGTTTTTTCAGCAGTTAAGGTGTAGGTACTAATGAAGTCATTGTACATAGACTTGATCCCCATCCAGGCTAGTAACTCTGGACAAAGAAGCTTATTTTCTCAAGCCACAAGTCCCTCCCCCTCCTCATGTCACAAATGTCTGCCATTTGACACAAGGAGAATTTAGGTTAGAATGATTCCATGAAAATCTGACTCCTTTCCAGGAAAACCAACATCAGGAGTGCATTTATATTGACAGGAAACTAAGTGTTATCTGGGGATTCAATGAATCTGCCAACGTACTGTGCTGTCCTTTAAGAATAAATAACCATAAATGCTAGCCTTCAAACTATTTCAATTGCTTTCTAAAAAACACATTAAATGCCAGGTTTACTTTTGCTTTAAAGTTAGTTAACTTCTCTAAATAGGGTCAGTCTTTCTCACATCCTTTAGCAGAAGTGAACATTGTGCTTTACTTTGGCCTTGACTGCCACAGTAGCTGTTAGAACCCATCGTGTGTCCTGGATGCATCTGAGAGACCAGAGCCTTGGTCAGAGTTTTATGGTTTTATGGGTTTGAGAGAATTGTTGGCTCACAGCTTAAGAAAACTAAAAGTGCATTTTACCATGTAAAAATTAATCTTGGTGTGATTTGTGCCCTTTTTTCTATATTTACTAAACCTTAAGTTACCACTTCTTTCCATAATCACTCATTGTTGCTCTAAGAGGTGTTTTCTTCTTTTTTTTTGCTTTTTTTTTTTTTTTTTGGAGGGCAATTGGGGTTAAGTAACTTGCCCAAGGTCACACAGCTAGGTTTTTGTTTGTGTGTGCGTTAAGTGTCTGAGGCTGGATCCGAACTCAGGTCCTTCTGACTCCAGGGCCGATGCTCTACTCACTGCGCCACCTAACTGCCCCTAAGAGGTGTTTTCTATTACTACAATTTTTCATATTTACTGTTGACAGAACTACCTACTTACTTACCATTCTTTTCTTCAAATGTTTCTTCTTTCATCTAAGTTATTATTGGCCATTCTGTTGAAAGTAGAATTGGGGAGTCAGAGTCCTCCTTTTAATACTGCTTTCTTCCATGGAGAAGGCTGTGTTAGTTTGTGGTAAGGCCAGGAGTCTGCCCTTTCCAAAAACGTCTCTTTGCTTTGCCCTGCATGCTTCCTGACACCTTAAGAAGCAGTGGAGCTGTAAAGTGACCACATCTACCTGGGGAAAATGGAGGGAAGGGTGAAGACGCCCTTTGTAGGAGAGAATACTTGTGTGGAGTCCTGGCAGAGTCAGGGAGGGGCTGCATTAAATGACCTAAGAGTCTGTGATTCTGATTCTGCACTATTCTGGACAAGGTTAATAACTTGATGCTTTCTTTCCTCTAGTTGTTTCCTCTCTTTGCTGCTTGTGGCTGCTGTGGTTTGGAAGATCAAGCAAAGCTGTTGGGCTTCAAGGAGAAGAGAGGTAAGCCAGAATCCTTCAGCAGAAGATCATTCCTTAAAGAACAGGGGCACTTTTTTGTCCTTTGCTTTTATCTTTCTGTGATAAATTTTATATATATATATATATATATATATATATGTAACATATATATATATATATATGTAACTTCATTAAAAAGTCATGCAGTATTTTCCTTCCCAACAACTTGAGACCAAGAGGATTTTTATTTGAGCCACAGTCTTAAGTGCAGCCTGAAGAATGAGGTTTAACTTTTTTGAAGGGGAGATACTGTTGCTGTTGTCTCTTGTAGAGAAAGAGCTGGAGAGCTGAGGGGGTGTTTCAGGCAAAGCCTTCAGCTCTTTATCCTCGAGTTGCCTCATTCCTGAGGCAGCATCATGTGGTTTGGTTTTTTTTTTCCTAAGGAGCCAGGAGAGGAGAGGGTTTTTGCATTTTCTCCTTATTGAGATTCTGTTTTCTTCTGTTCCCTCTACTTGATGGCCATGTATGAATCCTCAGTGTAGCATGGAGACGACTGGGTTTGCATGTGCTTTGCCAGCATAATACAAGCTTTAGTGGAACTTGTGAGCCAAGTTGAGAAGGCTTCAAGTACTGGCCTGGTAACTGTGGCTTAGTTGTGTGAAGACCAGGGGCCTGGATTTCCTTTTTAAGCCTCAGCAGTTCATACATAAAGTTAGTCCACAGGGTCACAGAGCAGCTGTGGTCTTCATCATATGGAAAGAGATCCACATTGAGGAAATATATGATCCCTGAACATCTCTGCTTCAGAAGAGTTCCTGAGAGCTATAGAGAAAGGTAACAGGGAAACATCATTCACATCAGAGTATAATTCCTTATTGGGCATAGATACAGTCACCATCACTAAAGAATAGGGTCCTTGCTAGTGGACTTAGAATAAACCAGAATAAAAATTCACCAGAAAGTCAGTGGATCCTTAGTAAAATAGCACACAAGAGATTTATAAAAGATTTTCAGGCTACTACTCTTCAGGGCTGACCCTGAAGAATTTCTTTTTTATTTTTTTATTAAAAATTTTTTTTCTAGTCCAAGCTTTTCATTTTATTTTTTAAATTATTTTTTATTTATTTATTTTTAGTTTTCAACTTTTATTTCCACAAGATTTGGAATTACAAATTTTCTCCCCATCTTTCTCCTACCCCCCACCCCAAGATAGCAAGCCTACTGAACACCTCTTCCCCCAATCTGCTCTCTCTTATATTATCCCCCATCCTCACCCCAGCTTTCTAGTAGGGCAAGATGGATTTCTGTACCCCAGTGCCTGTATATCTTACTTCTCAGTTGCATGTAAAAAACATTTTTTTTAACATTTGATTTTAGAACTTTGATTTCCAGATTCTTTCCCTTTTTCCCTTCTCGCCTGCCCCCACTGGGAAGACAAGCAATTCAATACAGGTTGTACAAGTATAGTTACGCAAAACGTTTCCATAGTAGTTATATTGTGAAAGACTAACTAACTATTTCCCTCCATCTTATCCCTCCCCCCACTTATTCTATTTTCTCCTTTGGCCCTGTCCCCTTTCAAAAGTGTTTGCTGTCATCCCCCCCTCTTGTCCCCTTCCTCCCTACTTTCCTATAGGGTATGATACCCTATTTAGTGTGTATGTTATCCACTCCTTAAGCCAAATTCACTGAGAGTAAGGTTGACCCATTCCCTTTTACCTTCCTGCTCTTCCGCTCCATTATAAGAGTTTTCGCTTGCCTCTTTTACATGAGATAATTTACCCCATTCTATCTTTCCCTTTCTCCTTCTCTCATTATATTCCTCTCTCACCTCTTAATTTTATTTTTTAGATATCATCCCTTCCTATTCAACTGATCGTTATGTATACATGTACACACATATACAAACACTCATATATGTATTTATTCACACATACACCCTTCTATACATACATATGTGTATATTCCCTTCAACTGTCCTCATACTGAGAAAAGTCTCATGAGTGACAATTACAGTTTTTCCATGTAGGAATATAAATAGTTAAACTTTAGTTCAACAACAGTTCCTTATGATTTCTTTTTCCTGTTTACCTTCTCATGCTTCTCTTGCTTCTTGTATTTGAAAGTCAGGTTGTCTGTTCATCTCTGTTTTTTTCATCAAGAATACTTGAAAGTCCTGTTTCATTGAATAACCATATTTTCCCCTGAAGCATTATACTCAGTTTTGCTCGGTAGGTGATTCTTAGTTTTAATCCTAGCTCCTTTGACCTCCAGAATATCATATTCCAAGCCCTTTAATCCCTTAATGTAGAAGCTGCTAGATCTTGTGTTATCCTGATTTTGTTTCCACAATATTCAAATTGTTTCTTCCTGACAGCTTGTAATATTTTCTCCTTGACCGGGAACTCTGGAATTTGGCTATGATATTCCTAGGAGTTTTCTTTTTGGTATCTTTTTTAAGAGGCGATGGATGAATTCTTTCAATTTCTATTTTGCCCTCTGGTTCCAAAATATCAGGGCAATTTTCCTTGAGAATTTCTTAAAAGATGATTTCTAGGTTCTTTTTTTGAATAATTTTTTTTTTTTGGAGGGCAATTGGGGTTAAGTAACTTGCCCAAGGTTTTTGTTTGTGTGTGCGTTAAGTGTCTGAGGCCGGATCCGAACTCAGGTCCTTCTGGCTCCAGGGCCGGCGCTCTACTCACTGCGCCACCTAGCCACCCCCGAATAATTTTTAAATTATGTCTCCTGGATCTATTTTCCAGGTCAGGTGGTTTTTCCCATAAGATATTTCACATTACCTTCTATTCTTTCATTTGTTTGGATCTGCTTTATAGTATCGTGATTTCTCATAAAGTTATTAGCTCCCATTGGTTTTTTGGACTTCTTTTGCCATTTGAGTTAATCTATTTTTAAGGTGTTATTTTCAGTATTTTGGGGGGGTCTCCATTAGCAGATAGTTGACTTTTCATGATTTTCTTGCATCATTCTCATTTCTCTTCCCAGTTTTTCCTCCACTTCTCTTACTTGATT
>WOXC01009533.1:0-165832 GCA_011680675.1 Gymnobelideus leadbeateri | reverse complement strand
TAATGGAAGTCTGTATAGTGGGGTAGGACAGAGGAACATATTGAGGTCACAGGGAAGACAAAATAGATTTAGGAGAAATGTTGCAGAGGGAGAATTATAAGGAGAGAAATTCAGAGAGGAATCCCAGAGGTCAATATCATAGAGGTAGCATTGTTATAGATAATGGTTACATATAAGATGCTACCAACCTTGTGGTTTTCTGAAGTAGCCCTACTATACATCATGAGAGAAGAAAAGGTTAAATTTGGAGGTTAGTGTGCTCTAAGGGGACATTTATGTATATATCAACAGCACCGAGTATGGAGCTAGGGTATGTGGTTGAAAGATATTTATTGTACCACTTCTTGACAAAGTAGGCAGACTAACCCTGATGATAATAGTAACATGGATAGGACAGTGTGATAGAGGTGGATGGAATGAACTTCTAAAAGGAAGATAGTGCTGACTGATGGTGATAAAAGAAAGGTCTGAGTGTTTTGAGGAACATATTGACTCATTTTTTTTTTTTTGTCTGTTGTCTCTGTAGGTATGAGGGAAGGTGTAAATGGCATGGGAGAGGTAGTCAGGGATGAAGTGCAATATGGAAAAAGCCAGCTTTCTGTAAGCCTAATAATAAAGAATGTGAAAAGGAAAAATCTCAGAAGATGGGAAGTATGTTAATGATCAGGTTTGTTAATGTCATTGTTCTTGAGGGCATAGAAGATATGGGCAGAAGGTTGATAGTGAGGAGTGACAGGGCAAAATTGGGTAAGGATGAGACTACAAGTAGAAGGGGAAAGAATTTTTGCTTCACAAATAGAGTACCTATAAGTCAAGAGGATTAGAGGAGCAAGAGGTGGGAGTTTCTAGCATAGAAAAGGGCAGGGCCAACTGATTGGTTTTATGCTTATCAGAGCTAGAGGCTTAAACCATGGATAGCAATGGTCATTTAGAAAATTCTTTGGTAAGTGGGGTGTCTAATTCCTGGAAGTAAATGGCTGGGACATATTTTTTTCTGTCTTCTGATTTCCATCACAAAGCCTAAGAGGGGCTAAGGAGGTTTTGAAGTGAAAGAGAGGTTTCTGGATTCAGGTAACACTCCGTCAGTAAGGTTACCCTAATGTCCCTCTCCATTACAGCATCAATATAATAATTCAACACCAGAGAGGGTCCCTCATCAATGTTGAAACCTAGGAAGCAATGTTGGCAGTAATAACAGTAGTCCTTTTTTCTCTTTGGCTACAGTACTTTCCTCCCCACATTCCTTGAATTTTGATGATGACTGAAAACTGAAATTACCATTTTTCCTCTCCTAGTATCTGTGGATACCATCATGATGAAGAGAAGACTAGATATCCTTATCCTTATTTAACCTCTCTTTTGTTTGGATTTTATGTAGGATTTATTCCATGATATGGGTGAGTGTTAAAACATTTTTATCCACTTAAGAAACAGTTAATACAATGAAAAGGAATTAAAAACACCTTTATTGAATGATTAGCCACTGAGTTATGAAATACTGACGTTGATTAAAGTAATCTTTTGAATTAAAAAGGAGTGAAATTACTTTGTTAACTTGATTATTTGATTTGACACTGCTTTTCAAGTCAACATAATTATTATTTAAAATTAACCTATTCATTTTAAAGTGCTGAAATGCCTTTAAACTGCATCAACCTGTACTTCACTTTTATGAAAGCTTCAATATGACAATTTGTATATGGACACATGCAAATACAAACAGGTCTGTTTCTGTTATATATGTAAATATGTGTGTTTATATATACACATAGTCACATACATATATCTATAGAGTTAAATAAATATGTGTGTATATATGTACACACAAATATATATGTGTGTGTGCATATATATATATATATATATGTAAAATCTGTGTGAATTCAAATTTATAAATGTTCCTATACTTGGCTAAATCTGTGTTCTTCTCAAAGTGCTAAGAGCTCTATATCAGAGTAGGAATTGGCATAAGGCAATCATGGCTTTGCTTAGGCACTGCTTCTTCACATGATTCTCAGCTTCCAACCACCATTCTTTCCTCTCCATCCCCCTCATATGCCACCAAGGTGGACTGAACCCATTATAGTACCTGGCCTAGGGTACTGTACCAGGAGGGCTGCCTGGAGGGATATAGGGTGAGTATCATCAATAAAGGTATTATAAGTTAGTAAATGCAAACTTTCTGAGGGCAGAGGAAATCTTTATTTTGTTTTATATCACCAATCCCTAGCCCTATATCTGACCATAAAAGGCATTAAAAATCTTATTGTTTTTTATATCATTTGCTTCATCTTTGAGGGCTGGCACTGAATCTTACATCTCTTCCTTGGTCTCTCAAATATCAAACAAAATACCTCACACAGAATAAATACTGGATAAATGTTTGTGGATGATGAATATCCTCTACCACTTCACCTTTCTTAAAACAAATGGAGATCCATCATAGAGTCAGCATCTAGAGTCATATGATTCTAATTGGCACCTTGCAGTTGATTTAACTTCTTATAGTAACCATTTGACTAGTAAACTCCTACCTTCTGTTACTCTAATTAATCAATAAACAATTATTAAGTATCAGCTACTCTGTATCAGGTACTATAATAAGTTCTGGGAATACAAAGAAAGGGGCACAGATCGTGCCTTCAAGGAGCTCATATTCTAATGTGGGAACAAATATAGAAAAAAAATGTACATACAAGATAAATTCAGTGTAGATGGAAGGTCATCTGTTAAAGTGGGAATAATTGGAGGCCTGGGAAAGGTCTGCTGCAGAATGTGTAATGTGAGCTAGTCTTGAAGGAAGCCAGGAGTTGGAACTGAAGGTGAGGAGAACATTGCAGGCATGGAAGACAGCCAGTGTGGAGGGACAGAGATGAGAAATGGGGTGCTGTGTGTGTGATAGACAGCAAATATAAAGCTTAAGTGGACTTGAAAGGGGGGGAGAGACCAGGCTATGAATATGCCAAATGGGAAATTTTCATTTCTGTGGTTCAGATCTGCCATATGCCTAAGCTAAATCTCTTTACACTACAACCTCTTCCCATCCTCTCTTTCGAACCCAGCTTAGCCCTCGCCTTCCACACTCCAGATCCTCCTTTGCCTCCCAATTCCACTGTGCCTTCTGGAACTCTCAGCAAACTCCCCTTGATCTTAGATCTCTTCCTCTCACATTCCTTTATATCTTCTGGTTCTCACTGAAAACTCATCTTCTGAAAGTGTATCTCTTGGCCCCTCTCCAAAACTGGCTGCTCCTTCTTTCCCCAGCATATGGGGAAAGGAGGAAGAGTTGACATACTTTGTTTCTCTGTGTCAATTTCAGACCCTCCCTCTGCCACCATCACTTAGCAACCACCTTTCCTCCTGAAAAGTTCACCTTATCTTCAGAATTTTCCTTAAGATGCTTAAGCCATCTGCCATCTGCCATGCTATTGTGATCCTTGTTACTATCATCTACAGACCTCCAGGTCCCAGTTGAGTTCCCCTGAGTAAAATCAGCACCTGGCTCAAAATCTTCTTCATTCCAGCTCCTGACCCTTTCTATATATTCCTCAATCTCTTCAACTCCCTACTTTCTTTTTTTAAAAAAATCACATGAATTTTTAAAATTTTGAACTTAGCAAAGATAAAAAAAAGAAATTTTCTGTTTACAAACATGAACAAAAAAGAGGATTTATATGAAGCTATGAAATTCCCTAATCTAGACTTAAAAAACATATCTTAAGTTTAACACAATAGCAATAAAAATTTCCCAGCTTGTATGCCTATCCCCTTTTCGGTTTCCTTCTATTCTTTTTTTTTAATATTTGAAACATTTATTCTTAAGACCTTGAATTTCAGATACATTTCCTTCCTCCCTTGTCACCCATTCCCTCTGGGGAGATAAGTAATTCAGTATATGTTGTACATGCCTAGCTATGCAAACATTATCATAGTAGATATATTGTACAAGGCTGCTTATAATTACCTCCCCCTCATCCCACCCCCACCTGGTCCATTCCCCACTTGATCCTGTCCCTCTTCCATAGTGGGTACCTCCAGCCTCCCCTTCCCCCAAGGATGCCCTCCCATCCATGATCCCTCCTCTCCTCCCTCTTCCCCCCATTCTGCTGTAGGTTGAGATGTCCCACCTAGTATGTATGTCATTCTCTCCCTGAACCAAATTCAATGAGAATGTGGTTTTGCCTTTTTGCCTTCCTATTCTTCCCCTCCCCTGCAACCACTTCTCCCTGCTTCCTCTACATGAGATAGTTTACCCCACCCTGTCTCTCCCCATCTCCTCCTGCCACTTTCCTCTCTCACCTCACAACTTCACCCCTTGAGTATCCTCCCTTCCCAACAAATTCAACCTATGCCCTCTATCCATATATAACTGTAAGCATATACACACACATTCACATATGTATTCACATGACCATACACCCTTCTTCCATTATTTTCATAGTGAGAAAGATTTACTCAGTCACAGTTATTGTTTTTCCATGTATGAATGTAAATAGTTCAAATTTGATAAGTTCCTTTTGATTTTTTTTCCCTGATTACCTTCTCAGGCATTTCCTGCTTCTTGCGTCTGGATGTCAAATTTTCTATTCAATTCTGGTTTTTTCCTCAAGAGTGCTTAAAAGTCCTCTATTCCACTGAATGACCATATTTTCCCCTGAAACAAAATACTCAGTTTTGCTGGGTAGGTGACCCTTGGGTTCATTCCCAGCTCTTTTGCCCTCTGGAATATCATATTCCATGCCCTTCAATCCCTCAGTGTAGAAGCTGCCAGGTCCTGGGCTATTCTGATTGTGTTTCCACAATATTGAAATTGTTTCTTCCTGGCTGCTTGTAGTATTTTCTCCTTGATCTGGGGATTCTGGAACCTGGCTATAATATTCCTGGGAGTTTTCTTTTTGGGATCTTTTTCAGGAGGTGATCGGTGGATTCTTTCAACCTCTATTTTGCCCTCTGGATCTAAAACATCAGGGCAGTTTTCCTTGAGAATTTCTTGAAGGGTGATTTCTAGGTTCTTTCCTTGATCATGGCTTTCAGGTAGTCCAATAATTTTTAAATTGTCTCTCCTGGATCTATTTTCCAGGTCAGTGGTTTTTCCCATGAGATATTTCACATTGCCTTCTAATCTTTCATTTGTTTGGATCTGCTTAACAGCATCTTGATTTCTCATAAAGTCACTAGCTTCCATTTGCTGCAGTCTAACTCTGAAAGAATGAATCTCCTCAGTGAACTTTTGAGATTCTTTTTCCATCTGGCAAATTCGACTTTTTAAGGCATTCTTCTCCTCATTGCCCTTTTGGGCCTCCTTTGCCATTTGAGTTAGTCTATTTTTTAAGGTGTTGTTTTCCTCAGTCAGGCTGTTGACCCTCATTTCATACTTTTCCTGCATCCTTCTCATTTCTCTTTCCAATTTTTCCTCCACTTTTCTTATTTGATTTTTAAAGTCCTTCTTAAGGTCCTCTATGGCCTGCAACCTGCTCATGTTTTCCCCTGGGGCTTTTGGAGCAGGACTTCTAAGCTCACAGTTCTCTTCCCGCTCCATGCTTTGACCCTCTTTGCCCCCAAAGTAGGAATCTAGGGTTGAATTTTTCTGTTTAATTTGTTTCCTTTGCCTTGGCATGTTGCCACTTAATTACTTGGCTTTTGGGCTTGTTGCTACACTATGGCTCTGCTGCCAGATAGGGGAATTTTCCTCCGGAACGTGTGTGTGTGGGGCAACTTCCGTTTCTGGGAAGCTGGAAACCCACCCACTACCTCCACCCCAGTTCACAATCCAGATCCAGGGAGGTTAAAGCAAGAGCGGTTACCCCCCAAGACTGATTGCTGGATCTCCCTACAATTCACAGACCAGGAGCTGGAGCTGCCTCTGAAAACTACAAAATGGAGAGTCTCCTCAGCAGCTTCTAGCCCCCAGGGGAGGAAGCTGATGTGTTCCCCAAATACTGGTCCCAAAGTCCATAGGGCACTAACCTCTCACTTTGTCCTAGGCATGTCTATGTTGATAATTCTGGAGTTGCCACAGCTGCTGGTGTTCTGGGGTCCCTCCAGCTGGTTGCTGTCCCTGTTGCCCTGGGGCTAAAACCGGGACTCAGGTGGACCAGACCTGTGCTTGCCTCCTGGCTCTGAGCACTGCCGGCTCCCAGACCACTGTGCTGGTCCTTCCTGCAGGGCTGCTGGGCTGTCCTCAGCGGGAGGTTAGCTTCTCTGTGTCGTTCTGTGGGTGCTGGGGCTCCAGAAGTTGTTCAGAGTCCCCTTTTACATAGTTTGGAGGAAATCTGGGGGCAGAGTAGCTTGGATAAGCTGTTTCTACTCTGCCATCTTGGCTCCACCACCCTCCCTTCTATTCTTTTAGAAAAATTTTTATTGATGCTTTTTTCTGTCTTTTCTTTTGTGTATTACTATCACTACCCACTCTGCCTATAGCTCCACTTCCCCAAGGTAAGCCTTCTCTTATAAAAAATGAATATGGCAACTCAACAACCCATTTGTCTGTTTCCTCATCTGTAAGTTGAGGATAAAAATAGCATCTACTTCCTAGAGTGGTTGTGAGGACCAAATGAGGCAATATTCATAAAATGCCTAGTAGTCCTTGACATATAGTAGGTACTTAATAAATCTATATTCCCTTTCCCTATCCTCCAAATTCACACATTGGTCGTGTCTGAAAATGTATGTCTCATGTTGCACCATTAGCCTGTTGCCTCTTTGTTAAGGGGTGGGAAGCATGCTTTATTATTAATCTTCTGAAGTTATGATCAATTATTCTACTGATCAGAGTTCTTAAATCTTTCAAAGTTGTTTTCCTTTTCACTGTTGTACCCATTGTACCCATGGTTACTTTAGCCAACTGGTTCTGTTTGTTTAAATCTGCATTTGTTCACACATGTCTTCCTAGGGTTTTTGTTTTGTTTTACAAAGGAATTCCATGAATCTCTTTTGTAATTTACTTATATCCTGGTAATATTACATATAACAAACTATAACTTATTCAGTCATGAACCAAATAGATACAAACTATAAACTTCCTTATCCTATTAACGGTCTTCAAAGAAAATGTCAGACCTTGAATTGAAATCTCTACTGATTGGCAACAGATACAGAATATAGAAGGGTGGGATTAAAAACAACAATAATAGCAACAACAAAGAATTAAAAAAAGAGGATCCCAACATTACTTAGGCAGTTGCAGTCTCTATTTTGTGTGGACTCTAGCAATCCTTTGGGATACTCTCTAGTTCAGTTGTTCAGTAGATTTTCAGTAGTGTCTGACTCTTTGTAACCCCATTTGGGGTTTGCCTTTTCCTTCTCCAGCTTATTTTACAGATGAGAAAACTGGGGCAAACAGGGTTAAGTGACTTGCCCAGGGTCACATAACTAGTAAGTGTCTGAGGTCAGATTTGAACTCTGGAAGATGAATCTTCCTGACTATAGGCCCAACACTTAGCTTCCAATTCTGTAGCAAAGGATATCATTATTCATAGTACCAGAGGAAGTATGGCATAGTGGACCTAAAAATAAGAAAGACCTGACTTCCAGTACCACAATAGACATGTACTGGCTGTGTGGCCTTAAACAAGTGTTTTAAACTCTGATCTAGGAAGCAACAAGTCTGTAAGCTTTAAAATAATTGCCAATCTACTTTGGTACAGAAGTGGGAGTGGTCTACATGATGAAATCATAGGTCTGGGCTCAAAAAGAATAAAAGATGTGGAAAGATTTAAAAGAACAAATAATACAAAAATCATTAATACAATTAGAAAATCACTAATACATTAGGTGAAAAGGGTCTTTTCATTTGTTTAGGTATGCATGTACATTTCCACAGATAAATATTTATGCATGTGCCATTTTGTTTTCAGTTATCCTGAAGTAAGATACTGAATTTTACAAAGAAAAATACATAGACTAAACCTCAGACAGGAGTGTTATGACCCAATTCAGTATGGGAGATAACATATGCCAAGTATTCAGAGCACTTTTAAGAAGCAACTCTACTCAGAATATTAATTTAGTGACCTAAACTTACCAAAATAAATCCTGATAAGCTCTGACCTTTCCATGGTTGCAAGTCTCTTTAAGACACCTAAACCATCTGCCATCTTTTGTTTCATAAGAATAATCTTAATGTGATTCAGCCAACTTTTCTTTGAACCCTGTTAACTTCCTCACAGTAATTTTGGAGTATCAGGTATTAAAAATGTTAAAGGCCTCCAAAACTCTACAATCTAATATCACCTTTCTTAAAAATAACTTAATAACCTCTGACTCACAGCATTACTCATCTATGATTTCTCCCAGACCTTATTAAAAACTATACTGGTGAGTCACAAAGAAAGTATTCAAAAATGTGATAAATTTCCAGTGTGAAGTATCCTGTACAAGGGCCATTTCCTTTTCAGGAAACTTATCACTTGACATAATTCCAATACATTTATTATAACCTTATTCACAGAAGAACAGCATTTTAGACTTTGTGAGTCTAAAGTACTCTCGGCAGCCATTTTGTCCAATTCATAAGCAATAGGAATCCCCATGATAGCATATTTACAATTGGTTACCCAACCTCGGCTCCAAAACCTCCAAGGTGAAGGAACCTACTTCTTCTTGAAGTAGCCCAATCCAGTTTGCGTAGTTTGAATTCTTAGGAGGTTTTTCCTGGTATAAATTTAAATTGGCCAATTTGCAACTTCTACCAATTATTATATATCATATAGAGTTGTGCTCTCTAGGGCAAAAAAAAAAATCCCAATCTTTCTTCTACGTGATAGGCATTTAAATTTTTGAAGGCATTTAAATATTTTGTCCTTCTTAGGTACCTTCCTGACCCCCCCCCCCACTCTTTTCTTCAGGATAAAAATGCCTAATTTTTTCAACTGATCTTTATCTGCCATAGACTCAAGGGCCTTTACCAATCTGGTTGTTCTTCTTTGGCCACTCTCCAGTTTATCAATATCCTCCTAATTCCATTAGAACCTTTCTTCTCTATTGTCTTCAGTATCCAATAATGACAGTGGTAATAACAATAACTGATATTTATATAGTGCCTACTATATGCACTGTGCTAAGCATATTATGGTTATTATCTCATTTGATCTTCAGATAACCCTGGGACATAAGGTGCTCTTGTGATTCCCATTTTACAGATGAGGAAACTGAGTCAAATAGAGGTTAAATGACTTTCCCATGGTCATACAACTAGCAAGTGTCTGAGGCTAGATTCGAACTCCAATCTTTCTATTACCATATCTGGCACTTAGATTTTTTTTAAGTCCTTTGAATCATTCTTTTGCTTAAAACTTTTCATTGTCTAGCTAATAAAGTTCAAATTATTTCCCTTACACTTCAAGGAGCTCTCTAGTACTACTCTATGGGCAGCTAGATGGTGCAGTGGCTAGAGGGCTGGGCCTAGGGTCAGGAAGACCTGAGTTCAAATCCAGCCCAGATACTTACTAGCTATATGATCCTAGGCAAGTTATTTAACTGTGTTTGCTTCAGTTTCCTCATCTGTAAAATGAGCCACAGAGGGAAATGGCAAGCCACTCCAGTATCTTTGCAAAGAAAACCCATCACAGAGACACGCATGACTGAAATGCCTGAACAACAATTAAAATGCCATCCTTCCTTCACACTATTTTCTTCCTCCTGATCAGTTCTTGTGCTTTCTTTACCTCATGGCATACATAGCATTTAAGAATTCTGAATATGGAGTCTGAAAGCCCTGAGTTCAAATACTGACTCAGACACTTAATATTTATTTGATGCTAAGCAAGTCTAAATTTCTCTTAATTTCTCTCAGTTTGAGATTATTCATCCTTAAAATGGGGATAAGGAGAAGATGAATCTTCCAGGATTGTTGTAAGGATCAAATGAAATACCAGGTACAGCGGTGACTAGGTGGTGCAGTGAAGAGAGTGTCAGCCCTGGAGTCAGGAGGACCTGGGTTCAGATTTGGCCTCAGACACTTAACACAAAAATTAGCTGTGTGACCTTGGGCAAGTCACTCAACCCCAATTTCCCTCCAAAAAGCAAAAAAAAAAATACCATGTACAAAGCTTTACAAACCTGAAAATGCTTTTGCTCAGAATCTGCTAGGACTGATGATAAATGAAGACAAGAAAAATGGCTTTTTCATCTATGTGAGTAAGAGAAAAATGGAAGAAAGGGATAATGCCACTAATTGTGGATAGATGGGATAACAATAAGAGGTAAAGTAAAGGCCAAACTGTGAAATTGCTATTTTAATGCTGGCTTCTATGCTAACAATAGTGATCTTTGGACTTGGAAGGCTAGATAAAAGTGGTTAATAGGGAATTGAAACCAGAGGTAAATGAGGATATGTCAAGAGAGAATCTATTTGCCTTCAGTGAGTCCTAATCACTACAACAAAATGAACTACAACCCAGGATGTTGAAAGAACAAGTGATCATTGACCTATTCTCTGATCTTGGAAATGTAAAAATCAAGAAATGTTTTCCATGACCGGAGAAAGGAAAATCTCTCCATTTGCAAAAAAGGGTAGAAGTTGGAGTTGGCAAATGGTTTAGGCTGATAAGCTTCCCCTCAATTATTGGCAACATTCTAGAATATATTATAAAAAGGATGGTTTGTCAGCATTTATTAAAGGGAGAGGTGATCGTTAAGATCCAGGGTTGGTATGGTTTCATTTAAAACAAGTCATACCAGCTCATCTTGCTGCATTTTTTTTCCAAGTAGAGTTAGTTCAAGCACCTAGATTGGTAGAAAAATGTGAGGCTTAGTATACCATCATATGATATATAGTGATGGTAATGATGATAGCATAGCTAATGAATGTGGACAAGGGGAAAAAATGCAGTCTGGCTGATAGAACTGGGTGGATTCAGCACTCGTTGACTAGCCATACCCAAAGAGTAGCCTTAATTGGTTTGTGTCAGTTTGAAGGGATATCTTTAGGGGTGTGCTCAGATATTCTGTTTAACATCTTATCAGTGACTTGGGTAAAAGCAGAAAAGCATCCTTATACAGCTTTCAGATGCTATGAACCTGAGGATAGCAAATATGTTGGAAGAGAAAATTCAAATAAAAAATACCTTAAGGGGCTAGAACTGAGCTGAATTTGGAAGATAAAAACAGAATATTCAATGTGTGGTCTCAAGAGTTGGACCTCCATGGTAAAAGATGGGGATAGTTTTGTGGACAGGTAAGAGTTTGTGTGAAAAATGTTCTGGGGATTTTCATGGATTTATAGTCTGTACAAAGTCACAGTGTGGCTGACATTTAAAATATAATCTTAGAGTTAATTGAGAGAAGAATAATATGTAGAATGAGTGACATAATAATGGGGTTCTTTCCTGGTCAGACTATGTTGGGATTACTGTGTTCAGGGCTGGGTGCTATATTTAAACTAGGATATTGACAAACTGGGGAGTCTGGAAGAGGGAGACCAGGGTGTGATAGGCCTGGTGACTACAATATTAATAGTAACCATGATGGTAATAATAAAAAATTACCGTTTATAGAGTAACTTAAAGTTTAAAAAATATACATTATCTCATAAGAAGTAAGAATTGGTTGAAGGAACCAGGGGCATTTAGTTCAGAGAACAGACTAAGGTTTGGGGGGCTAGGAGACACATGATAACAGTCTTCAAGTATTTAAAAGGTTTTCACATGGAAGAGGTGATTGACTTGTTCTGCTTGGCTTCAAATACTATAATAGCAAGCACCCTAGCATACCTAGGATGGCCTGCTGGCACAGGTTCTTCAATCTGCTTTTCTAGGAAAGACTGCTCAAAAAGGCGTTAACAATCCTACTTTTAATTATAGTCACTAGTTCAGAGGGAAAGGTCAACACTCTCAATGTCAGAGAAAATACAAGCAGAGAAATTAGAGACCAACAGACAGGGCTCTGACTGTCTGAATCAAAGCAATATTGCCATACACTTTACATACACCAATGGAATGAGAGAGCCTTTGTATCTGAGCAGTTGGGGAATTTTAACATACAGCTACTTAGGCTTGACCAGGAAATCAAATGGTTTTTCTCATAAGCTAACCCCCAAAGCAAAATACCAATTCAGAATATATATATATATATATATATATTTATTTATTTATTTCTCAGAGCCAAAAGTCATCACAGCCCTCCTGACTCAGTGTCTAATTAGGTTAGGACCTTAAGGTGTGAAAGCCTTACTGCAAGCAAGCTTCTCTTTAATTAAGCTCCTCCCACAATGGACTCTATGTGATTCAGGATGTATCATAGCTGGGCACATAGGCCTGTTAATGGGCAGGGAAGATCTTATATCCCATTAACATTACAGATATAGAAATATTTATACAAATACAACAAATATAATGTATTAATACATTTATTTTTACATATAGGCATTTGCTTTGCCTTTTTGCCATGCCTGGAATGCCCTCCCTCCTCAAATTGGTCTACTGACTTTCTTAGTTACCTTTAAATCTCAGCTAAAATCTCATCTTTTATAGGAAACCTTTCCCAACTTGTCTTAATAATAGTGCCTACTCTATTTTATTTTCTATTTTATATATATATATATATATATATATATATATATATATATATAGTTTGCTTTTGATACATTTATTTCTATGTTGTTATTTGCAATGCTCCATTAGATTGTGAGCTGCTTGAGAGTAGGGATTATTTTTTGCCTCTTTTTGTATCCTCAGGGCTTAGCGCAGTGCCTGGAATATAGCAGTCACTTAAAAATGTTTATTTTCTCCCCCTCTACTTTATTCTTTCTCAAGTGTTTATAAAATTTTTAAACATTTGCTTTTAAAATTTTTGAGCTCCAAATTCTCTCCCTCTCTCCTTTCCCTAACTCTTCCTTGAGAAGGTAAACAATTTTTACATATATTTTATTTTCCCCCCTATTATGTGTTAAAATTTTCAAACATTTTTAAAAAAGGTTTTGAGTTCCAAATTCTTATCCATCCTTCCCTCTCCCCTGTCTCCCTCAGGTAGTAGACAATCAGATACAGGTTATACATGTACAATCACTTACAATATTTGAAGGTAAACAATTTGAAACAGATTATACATGTATAGTTCTACAAAACATATTTCTGTATTAGTCATGTTATAAGAGAAAACATCTATCAAAACAAATGAATAAACAAAAAAGTAAAAAAAAAGGATGTTTTGATCTATGTTCAGTCTCTATAGTTCTTTCTGTGGAGGTGGATTTTTCTTCACAAGTCCTTCAGAATTATCTTAAATCGTTGTATTGCTGAAAATAGCTAAGGCATTCATAGTTGATCATTGTAGAATGTTGCTTTTACTGTGTACTATGTTCTTCACTTTTTAACACTTCAAATAAGTCTTTCCAGTTTTTTTCTGAAACCATTCCACAGCTACTCATCATTTCTTACAGCACAGTAGTATTCTATCACAACTATATACCAAACATTCTATCACAACCATTTCCCAGTTGACGGGCATTCCCTCAATTTCCAATTCTTTGCCACCACAAAAAGAGAGGCCACAAATATTTTTTGTACATATAAGTCCTTTTCCTTTTCCTTTGATCTCTTTGCTATATTGATCTAGTAATGGTATTACTGGGTCAAAGGGTATGCACAGTTATATAGTCCTTTGGGCATAGTTCCAAATTGCTCTCCAAAATGCTTGGATCGGTTTACAATGCCACCAACTGTGCATTAGTATCATTATTTTCCCACATCTTCAGAATTTGTCATTTTCCTTTTCTATTATATTAGCCAATTTGATATATGTGAGGTGACACCTCAGAGTTGTTTTAATTTGCATTTTTTTCTAATCAATAATGATTGAGAGCACTTTTTTTCATGTGACTACAAATAGCTTGGATTTCTTTATCTGAAAATTGCCTGTTAATATCCTTTGGTTTTTTATCAATTGGAGAATGACTCATTCTTATAAATTTGACTGTTTTCTATATATTTGAGAAATTAGGGCTTTATCAGAGAATGTTGTTCTAAATCTCCCCCTCCCAAGTTTCTTGTTTTCTTTCTAATGTTGGTTGTCTTGATTTTGTTCATGTAAAACCTTTTAAAATTTAATGTAATCAAAATTATCCATTTTACATCCCATAAGGATATCTATCTCTTATGTGGCAATAACTTCTTCCCTTACCCATACATCTGACAGGTAAAATTTTCCACATTCCCCTAATTTGCTTATGATACCACCATTTATGTCTAAATCATGTAACCATTTTGAACTTATCGATATATACTGTGAGATATTGATTTATACTTAGTTCCTCCCAAATTTCTTTCAAGTTATCCCAGCAGTTTTTGCCAAATCAGCGTGGATATTTGGGTTTGTCAAACAATACAAACAATAGTTTACTATGGTCATTTACTACTGTGCACTGTGTACCTAATCTATTCCCAGGATCCACCGCTCTATTTCTTAGCCAGTACCAGATTGTTTTGATCACCATTGCTTCATAATACAATTTTAGGTCTGGTACTCCTAAACACTCTTCCTTCATATAAGAAAAAATAATGCCCTTGATATTTTGACCTTTTGTTCTTCTAGATATATTTTTCCATTTGTTTAACCCTATAAAATAATTTTTGGTAGTTTGATAGGTCAATGAATAAGTAAATTAATTTATGTAGAATTGCCATTTTTATTATACTGATTTGGCTTACCCATGAGCACTTAACATTTCTCCTTTTGTGTAGATCTGACTTTATTTGTGTAAAAAGTGTCTTAAAATTGTGTTCATATAGTGCGTGGGTTTGTCTTGGCAGGTAACCTCCCAAATATTTTATATTGCCTGTATTTATTTTCACCTCTTGATGTTGGACTTTCTTGGCAATATACAGAAAAGCTAATGGTTTATATGGGATTATTTTATATCTTGCAACTTTGCTGAAATTGTTAATTATTTCAACTAGTTTTTTTGTTGATTTTCTATGGTTCTCTAAATGTAGCATCATATAATCTACAACGAATAATAATTTTGTTTCCTCATTGCCTATTCTAATTAAATTTAATTTATTTTCCTTGTCTTATTGCTGTAGCATTTCTAGTACATTTTGAATACTAGTGGTGGTAATGGGCATCCTTGCTTCACCTCTGATCTTATTGGGAAGGCTTCTAGCTTATTCTCATTATAGATAATGTTTGCTGATGGCTTTAGATAGATATTGCTTATCATTTTAAGGAAATCTCCCTTTATTGTTATGCTTTCTAGTGTTTTTGATAGGAATGAATGTTGTATTTTGTAAAAAGTTTTTTTCTTCATTCATTGAGATAATAATATGATTTTTGTGGCTATTATTATCGATATTGTCAATTATGTTGCTAGTTTTCCCAACATTGAATGAGTCCTGCATTCCTGGCCTAAATTCCACCTGAGTATAACGTATGATCTTTGTGATATATTGCTCTAATCTCCTTGTTAGTATTTTATTTAAAAATTTGCATCTATATTCATTAGGGAAATTTGTCTTTGGGTTTATTTCTCTGTTTTTGTTCTTCTTGGTTTAGGTATGAGCATCTTATTTATGTTGTAAAAGAAATTTGGTTGAACTCCTTCTTTGTCATTTCCCCAAATAGTTTATATAGTATTAGATTGAATTGTTCTTTAAATGGTTGGTAAATTCACTTGTAAATCCATCTGGCCCTAGGGACCTTTTCTTAAGGAGCTCATTGATAGCTTGTTCAATTTCTTTTTCTAAGATATGGTTATTTAAATATTATATTTCTTCTGTTAAACTGGACAATTAATATTTTTGTAACTATCCATTTCACTTAGATTGTTAGATTCAGTGGCATATAATTGGGGAAAATATCTTCTAATAGGTGCTTTAATTTCTTGATGGTAAGTTCATGCTTTTCATTTTTAATACTTATAACTTGTCTTTCTTTTTAAAAATCAAATAAATGTTTTATCTAGCTTTTTTTCATAACATCAGCTCCTAGTTTTATTTATTAATTCAATGGTTTCCTTGCTTTCAATTTCATTAATCTTTTTTATTTTCAGAATTTCTAATTTGATATTTAATTAGGGATTTTTAATTTATTCCTTTTTAGTTTTTTTATATTGCATGCCCAATTCATTGATATGCCCTTTCCCTATTTTATTGATGTAAACATTTGGAGATATAAATTTTTTTCTAAGTACTTTGGCTGCATCCCATAAATTTTAGTTCATTGTCTCATTGTTGTAATACTCTTTAATGAAATTACACATTGTTTCTATGATTTGTTCTTTGACCCATTCATTGTTTAGGATTAGATAATTTAGTTTCCAATTAATTTTTAATCCATTTTCATGAACCTTCATGGACTGTAATTTTTATTACAATATGGTCTGAAAAGGATGCATTTAATATTATGCTTTTCTACATTTGGTTGTGAGATTTTTATGCTCTAGTACATGATCAGTTCTTGTGAAATTGCCATGTACAACTGAGAAAAAGGTATATTCCTTTCTCTTCTTGTTCATTTTTCTGCAAAGATTAATCATATCTAACTTATCTAAAATTCTATTCTTCTTCTTAACTTTTTTCTTATTTATTTTATGGTTAGATTTATCTAGTTTTTAGAGGAGATAGTTGATGTCCCCAAATAGTATAGTTTTACTATTTCCTCCTGTAATTCATTTAACTTTTCCTTTAAGAATTTGGATGCTATATCATTCAATGCATATATGTTTAGCATTAATATTACTTCATTGTATATGGTATCTTTTAGCAAAATGTAGTCTCCCAATTTATTCCTTTTAATTAGGTTTATTTTTGTTTTTGCATTGTCTGATCATGATTCCTACCCTTGCTTTTTTTTTAACCTCAATTGAAGCTTAATAGATTCTGCCCTACCCTCTTATTTTTTACTTAATGTGTTTTTCTGTTTCAAGTGTATTTCTTGTGAATAAGATATTGTTGGATTGTAATTTTTAATCCATTCTGCTATCTGCTTCAGTTTTATGGGTGAGTTCATCCCATTCACATTCACAGTTATGATTACTAGGTATTTCCCTGTATCCAAATTTTAATTTTAAACCTTCTCTCTTTCTTATTGCTCTAACCCTCCCCAGTAGTCTCTTTTAATTTATACACTGTCTCCCTTAATCTGCCCCTCCCTTCTATAATGCTATCCTCTTCACTTCCCCTTCCTTTTATATATATATATATATATATATATATATTTGAAACATTTAATCTTAAGACCTCGAATTTCAGATCCATTTCCTTCCTCCCTTGTCACCCATTCCCACTGGGAAGATAAGTAATTCAGTATATGTTGTGCATGTCTAGCTATGCAAAACATTATCATAGTAGATATATTGTACAAGGCTGCTTATAATTCCCTCCCACTCATCCCACCCCCCACCTGGTCCATTCCCTACATGATCCTGTCCCTCTTCTATAGTGGGTACTTCCAACCTCCCCTCCCCCAAGGATGCCCTCTCATCCATCATCCTTCCTCTCATCCCCCTTCCCCCTATTCTGCTGCAGGTTGAGATATCCCATTTAGTATGTATGTCATTCTCTCCCTGAACCAAATTCAATGAGAATGTGGTTTTGCCTTTTTGCCTTCCTATTCTCCCCCTCCCTTGGAACCATTTCCCCTTGCTTCCTCTACATGAGATTGTTTACCCCACCCTGTCTCTCCCCATCTCCTCTTGCCACTTTCCTCTCTCACCTCATAATTTCATCCCTTGAGTATCCTCCCTTCCCAACAAATTCAACCTATGCCCTCTATTCATATATAACTGTAGCCATATACACATACATTCACACATGTATTCATATGACCACACACCCTTCTTCCATTATTTTCATAGTGAGAAATATTTCATCAGTCACAATTATTGTTTTTCCATATAGGAATGTAAATAGTTCAACTTTGATAAGTTCCTTTTGATTTCTTTTCCCTGATTACCTTCTCAGGCATCTCTTGTTCTTGTGTCTGGATGACAAATTTTCTATTCAATTCTGGTTTTTTCCTCAAGAATACTTGAAAGTCCTCTATTCCACTGAATGACCATATTTTCCCCTGAAACAAAATACTCAGTTTTGCTGGGTAGGTGACCCTTGGGTTCATTCCCAGCTCTTTTGCCCTCTGGAATATCATATTCCATGCCCTTCAATCCCTCAGTGTAGAAGCTGCCAGGTCCTGTGCTATTCTGATTGTGTTTCCACAATATTGAAATTGTTTCTTCCTGGCTGCTTGTAGTATTTTCTCCTTGATCTGGGGATTCTGGAACCTGGCTATAATATTCCTGGGAGTTTTCTTTTTGGGATCTTTTTCAGGAGGTGATCAGTGGATTCTTTCAACCTCTATTTTGCCCTCTGGATCTAAAACATCAGGGCAATTTTCCTTGAGAATTTCTTGAAGGGTGATTTCTAGGTTCTTTCTTTGATCATGGCTTTCAGGTAGTCCAATAATTTTTTAAATTGTCTCTCCTGGATCTATTTTCCAGGTCAGTGGTTTTTCCCATGAGATATTTCACATTGCCTTCTAATCTTTCATTTGTTTGGATCTGCTTAACAGCATCTTGATTTCTCATAAAGTCATTAGCTTCCATTTGCTCCAGTCTAACTCTGAAGGAATGAATCTCCTCAGTGAACTTTTGAGATTCTTTTTCCATCTGGCAAATTCGACTTTTTAAGGCATTCTTCTCCTCATTGCCGTTTTGGGCCTCCTTTGCCATTTGAGTTAGTCTAGTTTTTAAGGTGTTGTTTTCCTCAGTCAGGCTGTTGACCCTCATTTCATACTTTTCCTGTATCCTTCTCATTTCTCTTCCCAATTTTTCCTCCACTTCTCTTATTTGATTTTTAAAGTCCTTCTTAAGGTCCTCTATGGCCTGCAACCCGCTCATGTTTTCCCCTGGGGCTTTTGGAGCAGGACTTCTGACCTCACAGTCCTCATTCTGCTCTATGCTTTGACCCTCCTTGCCCCCAAAGTAGGCATCTAGGGTTGCATTTTTCTGTTTAATTTGTTTCCTTTGCCTTGGCATGTTGCCACTTAATTACTTGACTTTTGGGCTTGTTGCCACACTATGTCTTTGCTGACAGATAGGGGAATTTTCGTCCGGAACGTGTGGGGGGGCAACTTCCGTTTCTGGCAAGCTGGAAACCCACCCACTACCTCCACCCCAGTTCACAATCCAGATCCAGGGAGGTTAAAGCAGGAGCGGTTACCCCCCAAGACTTATCGCTGGATCTCCCTACAATTCACAGGCCAGGAGCTGGAGCTGCCTCTGTAAACTACAAAATGGAGAGTCTCCTCAGTGGCTTCTAGCCCCCAAGGGAAGAAGCCGATGCATTCCCCAAATACTGGTCCCAAAGTCCATAGGGCACTAACCCCTCACTTTGTCCTAGGCATGTCTATGTTGATAATTCTGGAATCGCCACAGCTGCTGGTGTTCTGGGGTCCCTCCAGCTGGTTGCTGGCCCTGCTGCCCTGGGGCTAAAACTGGGACTCAGGCAGACCAGACCTGTGCTCGGTTCTCCATGCTCTGAGTGATGAGTGCTGCTGGCTCCCAGAACGCTGCACTGGTCCTTCCTGCAGGGCTGCTGGCTGTCCTCAGTGGGAGGTTAGCTTCTCTGTGTCATTCTGTGGGTGCTGGGGCTCCAGAAGTTGTTCAGAGTTCCCTTTTAAATAATTTGGAGGGAATCTGGGGGCAGAGTGCTTGGATGAGCTGTTTCTACTCTGCCATCTTGGCTCTGCCCCCACTTCCCCTTCCTTTTCCCCTACTACTTTCCTGCAGGGTCAAATTGATTTCTATGCCCAAATGAGTGGGCAAGTTCCAGTGAGACTTAGGTTTAAGCATATTCCCCTCCCCTATTTTCTTGTCCACTGCAAAAGCTCTTTCTTTCATGCCTTTTTAATGTGAGCTAATTTTCCCCATTCTTCCTTTATCATCCTTCTCCCAGAGCATCTCACTTTTTTTTCCCCACTTAATGCTTTTTAAAAAAATCATCCCATTATAGCTAATTCACACCTTTGTCTATGTATACTCCTTCTAACTGACCTAATAATGGTAAAGTTCTTATGAGTTACAAGTATAATCTTCCCCATAGGTTAATAAATATTTATTTATTTGATTAATAATAACAGGGACAATGACTGGAAGTTGAAAAGAGGGAGATTTAGGCTTGCTCTAAAGAAAATATTAATAATTAGAGTTGTGCAAAAGTGAAATGGACTATCTCAGGAGGACCTCCTCATAAGAGGTCTTCAGAAGAGGCCATATGGCCACTTATTAGCAGTTTTATAGAAGGGATTCTTGATGAGAGGTGAGTTGAACTGATAGTCTCTAGGGATCCTTCCAACTCTGAAATTCTGTAATCTTGTGATTCTGCATGAGAGAGGGACTCCTCCAACATAAGCTTTTTTAATTACTCATTAAGTCAAACTCAGTTGGCATTCTCTCCCCATTCTTCTTCTACCTTAGACAGAAAGACAAGAACTTCTAAGGCCTTCTCTAACTTATCTAAAACTGATCATTTCCCCTAAAAGTAAATGCTTAAATAGCAATTACGTCATTGCTTCTTCACTCTGTCTCAACAGGTGAGGCAAACACTGAAAGTATTAGGCAGAGGTCAGACTTTTTCCCATCTAAGCTCATTAGTTCATTTGAATTTTTGACCTTAAGTTCTAGGAACTAATTCTGCATCATGAAATGGATATCAAACCGTGTTCAGTTGCTTTGTGTTTCTTCCACTCCTAACACTACCCACAACTAGAGTTATTAGTTTTGGAAGCTGACATCCTGGCTCCCCTCACTGATATCATGCTCAGTCATCACTGTAGCACAGAGGATTAGGGACCCTAAACCCCTGACTCTCTCTCCATCATACATGGCTAAAAATATACTAAATACTACTCTCTATATTCCTTTGATTCAGAATTTCTGTCTGTTGGCACACGCACACACACACACACACACACACACACACACACACACACACCCCTTTCCTGTGCTACCCATCATTATGCTCCTGTCTCTAGAGATGTTAGCTCTAATCTCCAATAGTACATATCTTGCCCTTTACTTCCACTCCATTGCACAAGGTATAAGGGGTGTTCATACCTCTCAAACCTATTCTTCATTTTCACTATTACTTCTATTCATCTTGCTCTGGTTTCATTTTCATTTCTTCACAGCCTTGACCCTATGGTTGGCCAGTGAAACTGAACATTCTTTTCCATCTTTAAACCTTTGTCTCTCTTATACTCTTGCTAATTATACCTTGGGAAACTCCAACCCTAGATGGCCATTGACTTTCTCTATTCCTACTCTTGCCCTGCTAAACACTGCTAGAAAATTTAGAACAATCAAACCAGACATGTTAAGAACATGTTTTAAGTGGACCTTCACGATTATACAGCAATCCTCTTTTTTTTCTTTCCAATGCAATGTAGTAATTAAAGATTTGGAGTTGGAAGACATTACTGAGACCAACCCCTTCATTTTATAGATAAAAAAACTGAACAGCTAAGGCCCAAACTGTATCCACTACTTCCATACTCTTTCCCAATTCTATATACATTGATCCCCACCCCACCTTTTTGTATCTGCATCTTGTATCTAGGTTGTCAGTGAACCTAATTCACTGGGTCAAACAGTACACTTACAACCACCCTTAGGAGAATAACTTTCACTTCCCTTGTATCTAAGTAAGGAAGTGGAAGGGAAACAAAGTGTGACTTCCACAAATTCCAGGATTTTTTGTGATGTTAGCTTTAAACCCTTTACATTCTTCTCTAGAACATGTGGCTATCTCAGACTTCCCAGCCAACTTTACACTTTGCATGTATTTTTGTGAAACAAGAAGCTCAGAAATATCACTGCATCACAGGCAATGATTTCCACAATAGGTAATAGCACTGCCAAGATGCTGCCATCTCTGATTCTGTAAAATTTGTTAGCCCAGACTCATGCAAGGAGGAGACCACTGCCAGAAATGCTCTGGAAAAGGAGCTGGAAATAGAGATTTCACTTTAATAAATACATTAGTGGTGCCATCCTTTGAAAAATGGAGACATAAGGAAAATGTCTCCCCTGACCCCCTAATATCATTTGCCAGAGAATAAAATATTTAGAAGCTTTATCTCCACTGGAGTCAATTGTAAACAGCATGGCATTTATACGGCACTCAGGTAATCCTGGTTTAAAAATAAAAGAGGGGCTGTCTGATATCTAGCCTAAATACAAGTTGAAGATTCAAGTACTTGCTTCTAATCTCAATTTGTTTTTGAGGTTCTCTTTAACCTTCACTATGCTGCAACCTTTATAAATATATAGCAATTCTCTTCACTGTTATATAGCACAGAGAAACTGAAACAACAGCAATAAAGACAACAAAACAAAGATCATGTATAGTGTTGTCAGGACCAGAACCCATATATCTCCATTCCAAGTGTGGCACTGTATCTGCTAGTCAGATTTTAGAGACAAAATAAATAGAAAGAAAAGTGTGTGTGTGTGCGTGTGTGTGTGTTTGTGTTTGTGTGTGTGCGCACGCGTGCGCGTGTACACACGTGTGCTCTTTATATACTAGCAATGATTATATTTATATATTATGAGATAAAACTTAGGCCAGCTACATGGCACAGTAGATAGAATGCTAGGACTCAAATCAGGAAGACCCATCTTCTCGAGTTCAAATCCAGCCTCAGACACTTACTATCTGTGTGACACTGAGCAAGCCACTTAACCTTGTTTGCCTCAGTTTCCTCATCTATAAAATAAGCTGGAGAAAGAAATGGGAAACCACTCCAGTATCTTTGCCAAGACAACCCCAAATGGAGTCATAAAGAATCTGAAACAAGTGAACAGCAGATAAAACTTATATTTTTTACATACCCTTTAAACTGTCCAAGTGAATTTCCCTATAATAACTCAGTAATATAGATAGTGCAAGTATTATTGTATCTATTTGAGTCAGGGGGAATGTCTTGCCTGCCCCATAGGTCCCTAGGCTATACTTCTGGCTCTCTGGAGTTCCTCTACCATGCCAGAGAAATCTTTTCACCCCTGGACTTCTCACTTTGGAAGTACCCTGAGACCCTGCAATCTCTCCCTCAAATTGGCTGGTTCTTCTGGGTATCTGCATTTTCAGGAGGAGGCCCAGGCCAGTTCTTTCTCCAGGCTGTACTCCTAACTCTTTGGCCTTTTTCTACTATACCCCCCAGCCTGTATACCTCTAGTTCTTCCTCTCTACTCCATTCAGCTTCCTTTTATGTATGGTCTTCCCTTATTAGAATGTAAACTCCTTAAGGGAAGGTCCTATCTTTCTTTCTGTTTATATTTGTATTCCCAGTGCTTAGTACTTAAAAAATACTCATTGACTTGACAAATGGTAGAGTCAAAATTGAGAAGAAGCTCATGGGATTCAAAGGTCAGAGTTATTTCCACTTTGCTACATTGCTTTTTGCTCTTCATTTTTGCTGCCCCTTTTCTATGTAGACTATCAATCAATCGACAGGTATTTGTTAAGCATCCTATGTGCCAGGCACTGGGGATACAAATATAATGAATGAAATAATTCCTATTTGCAAAGAATTTATATCCTAACAGTAGGACAAGTACCCATATAAGTATATATATGAAATAAATACCAAAAGTATAAATACAAATTTAAAGTATCTGTATTTAGAGAAATAAGATACTAGCAGTTGTGAGAATCAGCAACAGTTTCATTTAGAATGCTATGTTCAAGCTACATCTTAAAAAGGGGAAAAGATTCCAAAAGCTCAAGATGATGGAAACATGCATTTCAAAGATGGGATGGAGTGGGATGGGGGGATCGGGGAAGCAATATAAAGTCCCAAAGATGGGAAATGAAATGTAATATTGACTAGGTTGGATTGCAGAAAGCAAGGAGTAATGTTCAATGAGGCTCAAAAGATAGGTTGGGCCTAGGTTGTGTGGGGCTTTAAAAGTTAAACGGAAGAGTTTATTTTTGATCTTAGGGGTAATAGGGAAACACTGGAGCTTATTGAGTAGGGCAAGTGACATGTTAAGATGTGTTTTTAAGGAAAATCACTTTGGCAGCAGTGTAGAGGATGGACAAAAATGTGGAGAGATGTGATAGAGATTAGTTAGGAGACTTGCAATTACAGCAGAAGTGAGGGCCTGAACTAAAGTCATAGATGTATGAGAATAGAGGAGGTCAGATGTAAGAGGTATTATGGAGATGGAAATGGCAAAATCTGGCAACTAACTGGATGTATGCAATGAAGAAGAATAAAGGTCTGATTCTAACACCAAAGTATAACACCTGGGAGACCTGAAGCATCTTAATGTCTTTGAGAGAAAAAGGGAAATTTGAAAGAGTTGTAGTTTGGCTGGCGGTGGGGGTGGATATTGAGTTTATTTTGGGCATGGTAAGTTTGAAATTTCTCTGTGGCATCCATCTTGAGATTTCCAAAAGGCAACTAGTGATACAGGCTTGGAGACTGGAGTTGGATGTACAGATCTGTGAATCACTTGCCTGGAGATGAAAATTAATCCATTTAGAACTGATGATTTGCCCAGGAAAGAAATATATGGAGAGAAGAGTAGGAGGCCCAGGAGAGAACTTTGGGAACATGCAAAGGAGATTGAAAAGGAGTGGCAGTACATGTAAGTAGGACCCAAAATATAGTAGTGTCTTGAAAACCCAGGTGGGAAGTAAGGCTAGTCAACAATGTCAGGTATAGCAGATACATCAAGGATGAGGACTGAAAAAAAGACCATCAGATTTGGTAATTAAGAGGTTATTGATAACTCTGGAGAAAATAGTTTCAGTTGAGTGAGGTTATATCCTTTCTGTATTGTCTCCTGTTCAGATTATATC
The DNA here is from genome assembly GCA_011680675.1 of Gymnobelideus leadbeateri. Lineage (NCBI taxonomy): Eukaryota > Metazoa > Chordata > Mammalia > Diprotodontia > Petauridae > Gymnobelideus > Gymnobelideus leadbeateri. The sequence continues at coordinate 141,035 of WOXC01009533.1, read as the reverse complement.
TGGGTTCTTGTGCTGTAAGGGTTATGGGATTTAAAGATCTTCCATGCCCCATTGGACTTGCTGACATAGCAGGAAGGGGAGGGGCAAGAGGAAGTGGAAGAAGAGTGAGAGTTCCATTGGGGACTGTTGGTGGCCACAGCAACAGCAGTAACTGCCTCTTTTTAAGCCAGCCAGAATTTTTGCTAAGGACTCTTGTTGGGGGCTGCCGGGAACTGGAACTGCGGGGGGCCAGAGCTGTTGTGAGCACGCTTCCTTCTGTTTTGAAGGCTTAAGAATGTGGTTGTTTACTATGTTAACTACTTGTGCCAATTTCATAACTACCCTGATGGCTTTGACTTTCTGGTTTTGGGACTCAGTTATTTGGTATTTTAATAAATTCTCTGGCTTTATCCCCCATATAGAGAGACTGATATATTTTGTGATTAATAACCACATAAGCCTATTTATAATTGCCATAGGCATAGTGAAATTGCATTGTTAATACATTTGGCGACGAGGATGGGATCACAAAATATCAGGCCTCTATTTGGAAGCAGGGGGGCTTTAGAGGGAGAAATGGCTATCCCAGGATGGGAGGATTTGCCTTATTCCTCTCTAGCCAGAGAATGGGCCAAAAGTACAGGGCCCTGTGAAAACTGGGAACCAAGACTAAAAGAGGGAGAACCTGGAGATCTGGAAAGATGTTTGCAAGGAATACCCATAGAACCAGGCAAAGAGTTGGCAGGGTGTGCAGGAGAGGCTGGGTCCTGCTAACAAGTTATTGCCTCATGTGTAAAAGTAGGGATAAGCTGCTGGAGGAAAGAGCTCAGATGGCTAGGGAGTTGGCTGGTTTGCTTGAGGATTCTTCTGTGTCACAGCATTCAGAAGAGCAAACCGGAGGGACTCAGGTGGTCCAGGAAAAAGCTACTGTTCATGTAGCTAAAAGGAAGCAAAAACCTAGCAGAAGAAATGTGCATGCAGCTTTTGTACAGGCTGGGCAGAGTTGCCTAGACAGCTGCCAGGAGAATGTGTGTGTGGAGAATGCAACAAGGTTAGATGAGGAGTCTTCTAACATAGAAGTTCTCCCCATACGAAGAAGACAGGAGAAGTGCCAGGGCCAAACAGAGTCCAAGGAGATAATTGAGGATTTCACTCAACAGGAGATTACTGACATATTGAGTAGATTCACCCAAATAATGGGAGAGTCTTTAGTGTCTTGGATAGTAAGAATCACTGATGAAGGCGCTGGAGGAATAACACTGGACAGTGAGGATTGCTTAAAATTCATAAGTATCAGTCAGAATCCTTTTGTCCACCAAGCTTTTAGGGACTACCATGTGGGAGGAGGCCTCAGAAAAACTACTCTGTTAGCTTTAGTTGCCCAGGGATGCAGAAAGCAATATCCTACTGTCTCTATGTGGCCTAGTGGAGACAGACCCTGGTACTCACTTAGAGATTGTATGAGGAAGCTAAAGGAAGAGGTAATGAAAACTACCATCATGGTTGGAGATGCAAATGCATATTATGAAACCCCCCTAGGAGTTCCTCATAGAAATATCATAGTGAAGACTGCTCCTCCTGCTTATAAGCACTTAATTCTGACTTTATTAATTGGAGAAATAGGGCACCCTTTTTCAGAGGTGCTGGATAAGATTTCACAATTAAGTGACCTAGGGGAATGGGGACAAGATAAATTGCCTAGAGAGAGAAGAGTAAATAGCCAGAGGATTCAGAGACAAAATAGACCAACTAGAAGGGAACTGTTTTTTGCTCTATTGAGAGCAGGGGTGGACTTTAGAAGAATAGATGGTATTCCAACTGAAGAGCTGCATAAGCTGTACCAAGGAAAGGTACTTAACATTAGAATGAATAGGGAAGCAAGAACTACCCCTGCAGATACTCCTGAATCAGAATCTTTGTATCCAAGTTTGCCCCACCTTCAGGGTGAATAGGAAATAGGCCAGGCCCCAGCCCAGATTAAAGAAATATACAGAGGAGATTGTAGACCCCATATTGGTTTAACAATATATTGGAAGAATGGATCAACTACTGTGACATTCCATAATTTAGGTGAAGGGCCCATACAGATTCGTAAAAATGATAGGATAGTCCAAGTGATTATCGTTCCTTGTAAAACAATACCACTTGTAAAAACTGACCCTCCTCCCAAAATGACTGTCAGAGGAACTGAAGGATTTAGTTCTACTGATAGAATAAAATCGGGAGCTAAAGTATGGGTAAAAAGGAAGCCAGATGATATTCCAAAGGCTGCAGAGATTATAGCACGTGGGAGGGATAACACTGTAACTATTGTTTATTCCAGAGAAGATGATTACAAAATTGTACCCTTAACTCATATATTCTACTGTGAGTGAGGCTACAGTAGTCTGGTTATTTTCTCTTTGCTTTTTCTTGACTTTTTGTCTCTTTACCTTGTTTGCTAGATTTGTTTCCACAGGCTTGGTACCCTCCACCTATAGATGCCTGATAGCTTAAGCTGGATGTCACCCCCTGTCTGCAACTGTGATGTGCCACCCTTGGACTTGACATCAAGCACATTAAGAACTGACCTCTCAAATGGGACCCCTTGGGACAGGGACAGCTCTACATCCGATTTCAGCAGCAAGTAGTCATGGAAGAAGAGATCTTCGCCCCTTACCCCAAGATTTCGGGGCCCCATTTGTTCGGGGGGAATGATGGGGAGCTTGTGCTCAAACCCCACCCTGAAATATTGTTTTCTGTTTTCTGTGTTTATTGTGTGCTATCTTTGTTATATTGTTGTAAAATTCTGTTGACACCAGTTATTCCTAATATACTTTTGCCAAGTAAGGGACATGAAAGATCTAGGGGCCGAATGTAAGGGTTATGGGATTTAAAGATCTTCCATGCCCCATTGGACTTGCTGACATAGCAGGAAGGGGAGGGGCAAGAGGAAGCGGAAGAAGAGTTAGAGTTCCGTTGGGGACTGTTGGTGGCCACAGCAACAGCAGTAACTGCCTCTTTTTAAGCCAGCCAGAATTTCTGCTAAGGACTCTTGTTGGGGGCTGCCGGGAACTGGAACTGCGGGGGGCCGGAGCTGTTGTGAGCACACTTCCTTCTGTTTTGAAGGCTTAAGGAATGTGGTTGTTTACTATGTTAACTACTTGTGCCAATTTCATAACTACCCTGATGGCTTTGACTTTCTGGTTTTGGGACTCGGTTATTTGGTATTTTAATAAATTCACTGGCTTTATCCCCCATATAGAGAGACTGATATATTTTGTGATTAATAACCACATAAGCCTATTTATAATTGCCATAGGCATAGTGAATATTGCATTGTTAATACATGTGCCTGGTCAAGAATGCCACTTTTTGGAAAAATATAGACAAGCTGAGGTCTATATCTAGGGACCTAGAGCCTCATGGTTTGGTGATCGTTGTTGATTCAGATATCTGCACAGAGCAGGATAGAAGTTAGTCAATCAGTGAGCAAGCATTTATTAAACCAGGTACTGTGCTAAGTGCTGAAGCCACAAAGAAAGGCCAAAACACCAAGTTGGGATGGAAAGATAAGTGATCTCAGCATAGTAAAAAGCAAAGGTCACTTGTATTTGTTGATCCCTTCCCATCTCAGGCCTCTTTCACAAATATTTTCTCTCTCAAAGGGGAAATTCGGTAGTAGTAACCAAAGAAACTTGGTCTTCTCCTGAGTCTCTAATAAGCAACAACTGTGCAGATCAACAAATTTAGGTAGATTTGAAATCAGTTCTGCTGGCTAACATACTGACTCACTCGCCTATGGAGACAGCCATATAGCTAGCTATATATCAGCTGGCATACCCTCAAATGCTCAAATGTTCCCTGACTTGGACTCAGATTTTCCTCCTCATTATCCCCTGTCTGATTCCTTTAATGGCTGACTAAGGGAAATAACAAAGTGGTGATAGCCAAGGAATAAGTGATTGCAATAGTTGCCCCAGAAAATAATTAAAGTGGGCTATCAGTGACTTGGCTCTAGATGCAAATAGAGGAGGATGAATTTCAGATTTATTTTTTTAACACTTTAGTGGTTTAAAAAAAAGAAAAGAAAAAGTAGAGGATCTGCAGATGAGATTTAAATGTTAAAGGTTTGGAGAAACTTATACCTGGCAATAATTTAAAAAATAATAATTGAGAATGAGGAGAAGGAAGGAAATATGCATTTAAGTGCCTTCTATGAAGTAGGGAAGATGCTAAGCTCTTTACAAATATTATTAGCTTATTTAATTCTCACAACAACCTTGGGAGATAGATTCTGATTATTATTCCCATTTTAGAGTTGAAGAAACCAAGGCAGATCAAGGTTAAGTGACTGATCCAGGTATTATAGCTAGCAAGTATCTGAGGCTGGATTCAAACTCAGGTCTTCTTGACTCCAGGTCCAGTACTCCATCCATTGTACAACCTAGTTGCCTAGAGAAGGGAATTTGAAAGCAAAAGTGAATTCAGTCTCAGATATGTTGAGTCTGTATACATATAGAAAGGCACAGGGTCATCCTGATCTGGAAGGAATCTTGAAGGCCACTTAGTCTGTATTGTTCTAGAAAAAGACATTCCTTTAAAAAATCCTCTCCATAACATCTCTGGCAAAGAGCTATCCAGTTTCTGCTCAAAGACTTCACTGATGGGCAGCCCATTTCCTTCCTAGGCAGCCCATTCCATTGGGGACAGCTTTAATGCTTAGGATTTTTTTCCCCTTCATATTGAAGCAAAACCTAGCTATATGTCCTTAGTGTATTGATATATTCTTCTAGTGATGCTTTTTTTTTTTTTTTGCTTTTTGGAGGACTGTTGGGATTAAGTGACTTGACCAAGGTCACATGTCTAGGGTTTGTTTTGTGTGTGTGTGTGTGTGTGTGTGTGTGTGTGTGTGTGTATGTGTTAAATGTCTGAGGCTGGATTTGAACTCAGGTCCTCCTGACTCCAGGGCTGGTACTCTACTCACTGTGCTACCTAGCCGCCCTAATGATGTTTTTTGAACTACAAATCATGGACCATTTCAGAAATAAGTAGTTTCAGATGATCCTAAGGGAAAGCTCCAAGGTGGGTAGGTATAAGTGAGCTGTAATTTATTATCAAAAATGATGTGTATGCAAGAAGGGCACCATCAGGACATATTACTCGAAATGGAGGTGGGTTGGACTCATGGACAATGCAAATAAGAGATAGATACACTGACTACTGGATGGATAGTCATGAAATAGTAAAAGTACTACCTGTGTTCATTCATTCATTTATTTATGTATGTATTTATTTATTCATTCATTCATTCATTTATTTATTTAGTGTTTGACTTGTGATCTTATTGTTATATGGACCATTCAGTGAAGAAATCCTTCTACCAAGAGAGATGCCCTGGGGACACTAATAGGTTACATGATTTACCTAGTGTCACAGCCCAGTATTTCTAAGGCCTGGGACTTGAACCCAAAGCTGACTCCCTATTCTTTTTTTTTAAATTAATTTATTAGTTTAGTTTCAGTTAACAAGATTCAATTCCATAGTTCCTTGATTTTCAAATTTCCTTTACTTCCCTCCCCCCTCCCCACACGACAGCATATAGTCCAGTATATGATCTGCAAATGCATTCATATTAGACATTATTCCAATTACAAAGGCGTATTGTACTAGGTGGGATGAAAGATGGTAAAGAAGAAATAAAACCAAACAATGAAAAGAAAAAGATCATTTAGTTTGCTTCCATCAGGATTCAGGCTCAGTTCTTTCTAGTTATATGTCTGGATGGCGCATTTCTCTCTTTCTTGAGTCTTTCAGGATTGACTTATATCACTGCATTGCTGAAAAGAGTCCAGTCTGTCATAATTGGTCATCACAGATATGGTATGTCTGTGATTGTATACAAATTTCTTCTGATTCTACTCTTCTCTCTCAGCATCAGTTTGTATAAGTCTCTCCAGGTAATTATGAAATCCTTCACCTCCTCGTTTCTTATAGCACAATAATATTCCATTACATTCATATACCACAACTTGTTTAGTCATTCCCCAATTGATGGGCACCCCTTTAGTTTCCAATTCTTTCCAACCACAAAAAGGGCTGCTATAAATATTTTTGTACATATGGGTCTTTTTCCCACTTCTATGATCTCCTGACTCCCTATTCTTAATATCATATTGCCTCTAACATACATGGTCCTAAGACATAGTAGGTGCTTAGTTAATGCTTGCCATTGATTGAATCAGAAGTTAGATCCTCTATAGCAGACTTATGGAAAGAAGGGGGCACAAGAATCAAATAGGGTGAAGAAATATGAATGAGTTTTTATCTACAAAGGTAGAAGAAGAACCATATTGTTGAGATGCTCGATATACTGCAGTATCAAGGTATTACCATTCTCCACCCAAATAATGTTTTAAAAGTAGCAGCTAAGTAGTACTGTGGAGAGAACATTGAACTTGAAGTCAGGAAGATCTGAGTTCAGATGTGACCTCAGCTATTTACTAATTGTGTGACTGGGCAAATCACTTAGCTTCCTCATCTATAAAATGGGGATAATAATAGTAACTACTTCCCAAGGGGGCTGTGAGGATCAAGTGATTATTTTTAATTTAATATTTTAAAGCACTTAGCACAAGGCCTGGCACATAGTAGGTACTTAATAAATGCTTGTTCCTTTCTCTTTTGGATAGATATGGACAAGAGTCAAAGAGGAAGAGGAATTATAAATGAGGTAGGAGGACCCACATTGTTGAGATACTAAATATACTGAAGTATCAATATATCAGCAATTGTATTACCAATGTATCACCCAAATAATGTTAAAGAAGAGGTAGGTAGATGGCATAAGGGAGACAGTATTGAATTTAGAGTCAGAAAGACTGGGATTTACATCTGATCTCAAACACTAACTGTATGACTCTGGGCAAGTCACTTAACCTTTATTTGCTTCCATTTCCTTACTTGTAAAAATGGGAATAATAATAGAACCTAACTTCCAGGTTTGCTCTGAGGATAAAATGAGATAACATTTGTGAAGAGCTTGCAAACTTTACAATGCTAAATTACTGCTAGCTGTCAATATACATCCATATATACATAAAGATATAAACACACACATGTATGTGTATAATGAACATAGCTTGAAACATGTCTTTAATAGTCCCAGGAGGAAAGGGATTTAAAATTGGCATATATTAACATATATGTATTAATGTAAATTAAGCATAATATATATTAATATTATATAGAGCATATATTAATATATAGAAGCCATTGAGACAAAAGAAGTGCCATGAGATAGATTTTTAAGGTCAATAGTTTAGATTGCTGTTGACTATTAATTATTTTAAAATCCCTATAAAATAATAATCTTATTTTGTGAAACTTCATGCTCTTTATGATGAAAGAGGATCTGCATGGAAAGAAATTAGTCACCCACATTTTCTCATAGAAGTACACTTTGTTCTGGGCTGCTAGTTTTTATATAAATAAACTATAGCCCCATATTAAAGTGATTGCCTAATATTATAACAATTTCCTGGGTTTGACAGTTAATTAACTTTAAAAATTATCATGGCATCAAATAATTGTATTCCTGTTTGGGTAAAGTAATGGTCCCCAAATTTTGGGACCAGGGCATGACCCCAAGAGGTATGCAATCAGTTAATCAGAGAGTAAAAAGATGGATCACATTCTTGCCTCTCTTCCTCAAATAGTCAATTACAGGCTTATATCCAATAAAACTACAACTCTCCTTCACCCACTAAAGCTCCCTTATTCTAAAGGATGTCCACTAAATATCTTAAACTCAACATATCTGAAAGTAAACTCATTATCTTTCCAACCCCTAAACCCGCCCCCCACAACCCTCTCATCTTCTAAACTTCTTTATTACTATTGAAAGCACCATCATCTTCCCAGTCCTCCAGGCTTGCAACCTAGGAGTCTTTCTCTATTCCTCACTATATCACCATCTTCCTTGATATTCAATCTATTACCAAAGTCTGCCAATTTATCCTTTGTGATATTTCTGTAATAAACTCCTGTCTCTCTTTGATACTGCCACCATCCTGGTACAGGCTTTCTTCATACCAGATCTGGACTATTGAAATAGCCTTCTGGTTGATTGGCCTGCCACAAATCTTTTGCCATCCCACCCATTCCAGTCCATTTTCCATTCAGCTGCCAAAATGATTTTCTTAAAGTGCTGGTCCAATCATGTCACCTCCATATTCAATAAACTCTACTACTTCTTATAGTCTCCAGGATCAAATACAAAATTCTCTGCTGTTCAAAGTTTTTTTTTTTAATAACTTACTTCCCTTTCACACCTTTCCATTCTTCTTTTTATCACCCCTCTCCCATCCTAACCTCCATGTGCTTCTTGATCCAGTGACACTGTTCTTCTTGCTGTTATATGAATAAGACACTCTATCTCTGCAGCTTCCAGTATTTTCTCTGCTGTCATCTGTGCCTAGAATGTTTCCTTCTTCAGCTCCACCACCTGACTTCTCTGGCTTCCTTCAAGTTCCATCCAAAACCCCATCTTCTGCAGGAAGCCTTTCCCAATCCCTTTCAATTCTATTGCCTTCCCTCCATGGATTATTTTCTCATCATACTGTATGTAGCTTGTTCACATGTAGTTATTTTTATGTTGTCTCCCCTATTAGACTGTGAGCTCCTCAAGGGCAGAGACTGTCTTTTGCTTTTTTTGTACCCCCAGCACCAAGCACAGTTTGGCATATATAGGTGCTCAATGAATGCTTATAGACTGTATGAGGAGTCCAGAATTAATCTAAACCTTACTCAGGAACCCAGAATATCCACCAAGGATAAAATGGTAACTAGTAAGGATTCAAGATAAAAAAAAGTCTAGAGATCATTCACATAGACCTTGATCCAGTGCTACCTTAGCACTGTTGGCTTTCAAGGATCGTCTGTCTAATCATGGGGTTAAATCCAAAAGACTCATTATTCCTCTCACCTGGAGGAATATTCCAATAAAATATCTAATACCCCAAATCCATATCTAGTTATCCTTAAATGTGGTTACCAAGGCCCTCAACTCCTACACAATATTCAAGGTAACAGATACATATTAGGATCAGGACAAACTTTGACTCCAGAAAAATAAAGTTAATGCAGATGAGTCAAAATATTCCTTAAAAAGATAAAGAAAATACAAACACTCATGGTAGTTCTCTGAAGAAGGAACTGGGCTCTGAGTTGCAAAGCCGGGCAACGCTTACACTCCAGGGCATCTCTAGCTCTCATGCAGGGTTTTACACAATCACTGTCAGGCTTACATTTCTCCCTTTGGTTTGAACTCCCTTTGCAGGGCATGACCTCTTTCCTGGAGGTCCTATTTTTAACTCTAAAATTTAGGGCTAAAAATGGAAGCAAACTCCAAGGTTGGCTATGTCTAATAAGTCTCCCTTCTCTGCTAAAAGTGTAGATTCTATCATTCCAGTGCATAGGAAATACTAATCTCCATTCCTCCACAAAGGGAGTTGAAGTTCTACCGCATTATCTATATATACATCTAGCTCTATAATGGCTGCTTATGCCCTCTTCAATCCTGCCCTTACCCACCTGAAAGGGGGTTGAAAAATCTCACAGATCATCTAGTCCCTCCTTCCTGATCAAACGGGGGAGGAATTTCTTCTCTTCCTCCTTCTCTTCACACCTTCCCTTTACCTCTCTCTCTATCTTGAGACTAGGGGAAAAAGGAAACATTGAGATGCTTTCTTACACAGGAGGAAAGCTGTCTGTTGACTAGAACCAAAAGAAACAGGAAGAGAAGAGTGTAATCTGAAGGGCAGACAGAATGTCATTAGGTATTTGACTATGAAAAAATAAAGATAATGAGTTCATAAAATATGCCCTAGGAGGTCTTCTTGACCACCAAGATATTTTGTAAAATACAAAACCTCTTCAGAACTGTCCTCTGCTACTCATCTACTCTCTTCACTATACCCTCCCCACCATCCTTAGCACACTTGGAATGCATTTATGTATATAATTAATAAAACAATGGATAATGAAGTCTTTAAATGAATCAAGATTAATAAAAACTACCCTCCTGCAGAGAAAATTCCATGTAAAATGAGTAGAAACTCTTAAGAGAGGAAAAACAAAACTCCATTTCAACAGACCAAGGGAAGAAAAGAGGGGAAGAGAGAAAATATCCTCAGCAAATTTCCTGTGTAACCAATGGGGAAAATGTCTACAAAGTCTCATTCTGAGTTCAGCTCTCTTGTTGCTGTTGGCTCATCTGCCCATTGTTCATCTACAATCTTGCCTGAATAGCCTTTTCTCTCCTCTGCTTTTCTCTTGTGCCCCCAGACTTTGTGTGGTCACAGGATTTCCTCCTCTCTTATTCCAAATCTCATACAGTGGAAATAGATAACCCTCCTCTCCACAGGGTGTTATTTCATTAGTCTTTGTATTTCTCTAGCCCTAAACTCCAGTCTTGCATCACTGATGTCCTGATGGACATTTTGAACGAGGTGTTCTATAAGTATCTCGAAGTCAAAAGATCTAAAAAAAAGAAATTATTCCCTCTCCTTTCTCTCCCCTCAACAACTCCTCTTCTTACTTCTCTATAAGTGCTGGGAATACCACCATTCTAAACGTGAAGGTTTACAATCTTGTGTCATCCTCAAAACTTGTCATTTGTTTTTCTAGAATTTTTTGGGTATATATCCTCTTCTTGCTGCTCGAACAGCACCACTTTTATTCAGGCCCACATCAACTCCAGCCTAGATTATTGTAATGGTCTTCTAATTGGTCTCTCTTCCTCATTTCTCTCCTCTCTACAAAAGATTCTCCAAGCCAAAGTGATTTTCTTCAAGTATGTCTGATTATGAATGAATGTAAAAGGAGGGATATTTACTAATGTGTCAAGGACTGTATTAAATGCTGGGAATACACATACCACAGTGGAAACAGTCCCTGCCCTCACAAAGCTTATGTTCCAATAAAAAGAGAAACATACATAGAGAGATAGTGGTTGGGAGCGATGTTTTGATTTGAAAAACCACAGTGAAGATGAATGTAAGCTTAGGAAAGTAGATTTTTATACCTATTCTGATAGTAATGGCAACATTGATTTAATTACGGTTCCAAGAAATGGGAAGTAGAAATGAGGGAGGAGTGAGAGGATTGCTGGGGAGTAAAGTGAAGCATGGCTGGGGCATTCGCTGAGACCAGTGGGGATCCTTGGACAAGTTCCAAATATGGAGTTGTTAAGTCCTCAGGGCATGATTTCTGGTGCAGGTGGCAAGGGAGCTTTAATCATTACTGTTCTAATCTGCTGAGATCTTTTTGGACTTGCATTCTGTCATCTAATGTGTTGGTTAGCTTGCCAAACCTTTTATCTCTGAAAATCCAATAAGCTAGCTATATATGACTTACTTCATCAATAAATTGATAAGCAATTAATCCCCTACTTCATCCCATGCATGTTGCTGGGTTCTGTGGAGAGAAGGGGGGGCAGGAATTTTCTTTTCTGGTTCTTCTATGGCTGTAGCTGCTGAGGAAGCAGATGCTTGTGTTCAGATGGTATTCATTTTTGTAAGAGTGTGAGAGATGTACTTATCTGCTTTGCATAGAGGAAGAATAAGTATATTTAAATTGCTTAGATGTGAAAATCCCCCCCCTTTTAATTTTTAATTTTTTTGCTTTTTGGGGGGCAATTGGGGTTAAGTAACTTGCCCAGGGTCACACAGCTAGGTTTTTGTTTGTGTTAAGTGTCTGAGGCCGGATCTGAACTCAGGTCTTTCTGACTCCTGGGCCAGTGCTCTACTCACTGTGCCACCTAGCCGCCCCATCCCCCCCCCCACTTTTTTTTAGCTGATGAGGTTTCACTATTCTGGTAAAAAGTACTTTAGAATAAAATATAACTTCAAATCTTCCTATTTGGTAATAGTGCTCATGAAGATCTATTTTTATTTTGTTATAAATAAAAATTAATATTTTAATAATTTGGCCTTTTACCTTTAGAAAAGCAAAGTGACAACCATTTAATCCTACAGGTTATTTTTCAGAGAAAAATCCTCGAATCCCATCGATTGACTCTGAATTATTTTCCTGAAGATAGACAGGGCTTAATTAAATTCCATGTGCCAAATGTGGCTAATTACCTGAGCTCACCAATTTGAAATAATCTTCCAAGTTGAATTGCTCTGAAGGAAATTTTGACATACACTACATCAGATACTGAATCACTAGAACATAAAATGAAGCCTGGACATAGTTGTCTAAATAAATCTCCTGTGTTGCAGAAAAGCAAAAGTTCCTTTTGATCTAGTGTTCAGTGGGACTCATTGCCCTTTCTGTGGTGATTTCACTCTGAAATTTGTACTCAGAGTTTTAAAGAACATGTCTGCATGCAACTTTTCATCGAGGAGTTAGAGTAAAGGGAAGTGATGGCTAATTATTGTCATATCTGAATATCAATAGTCATAGGATGGGAAATGTGTTTTAGGAGGGGGATGCCTTTTATACAGTGGGGAAGGGGGTATGTGTATTTCTTTGTTGTAGAGGTTTTGTTTGTTTTTTGGTGTCCGAGTTGGATTCACCAGTGAGATGCTTATTTCTGATTGGGTGCTAGTACATCATCTTATTAAAATAGTAGTTTGCCTTCATGTGAGTAGCCAAAATGAACATACCCAGTTCCTCTAGCTACTGTAATGGTTTCCATGGAGAGAGATTACAAAACAGCACTGCAGGTACCTTGGGATTCCTGTGCTAACCCTGGCATTTTCAAAGCTATCTGAGGCTTAGTTAGACCGTAACTCTTGGAAGGACTGCAGGGATCATATCTTTTTCATCTCTGTATACCCCTTAGTACCTATCACAGTGTCTCATATATATAGAAGTCACTAAGTAAACACCTGAATGAATGCTTAATTGATTAAACTGCTAGTAGTTGAGGACTCTGGGTTTAGGTGATTTACCCCCCACTACGCCCCTTCCTCTGCCAAAATATACCTTTCCCTCTAATATCCAAGTTCTTTGTTGAGAGGACCGCCATTTTCTTTCTTAACCATCCACACTTAAAAAAAACAAAAACAAAAAACAAAAAAACTTTTAGTTATCTTTGACTCTTTCCTCTTGCATATGTATACACATCTGATTGTAATCCTTGTGTTATAAACTTTCTCATGTCATGAAGAGCCCAGGGATACTTTGGGGGAAGTCTTTGCTCACTTGGTACATATCAAGCATCCAAGAGACTTGGTATAATATAACAACAACAATACTAATAAATGATAACTGTAATGATGACAATAAGTAACCAAGTCATATGAATTTGTTGGTGAAACAGGGCTTTATTGTCTCAATTTGGGGACGGGCCATTACAAACTACAAGGATTACCACCATGAAAAAGATTCTAGGAGGAGCTAGGATGCCATGTCAATGTAGATTATACAAAGAAATGGTGGAATCAGTATAATATCACGGCTGGCTATAAAAATTTAGCACCTACTGACTACCTAGCCAGACATGACAGGTGGCTAGAATACCACACCAGGCACTCATTATCTTTCATGTTTAGCAGATAATAAGCTACCATGCTACACATGCAGAACTCAAAAATCCTGTCTTGAGCTCAACTAATAATTATATTAATATGCACTGACTTGTTCCCCAGAATTGCACAGCCATAACAGTGATCCATAAAAAAAGTTGAGAACAGTTTTAAAATAAATGTTACCACCCGAAATACTGATAAGTTTCAATCTACATTAAACAAAAAAAATGTTTTAAATTATAGAGACTTGGCCAAGGAGATTGACATCATATGGATGCAATCTAAGGTACACAGCATTTTCATCATGTGCCTGAAACTATGCTAAGTGCTAGGAATACAAAGAAAGGGGAAGAAGGGACATGGCCCCTGAAATCAAGGAATATCATCCCTATTATCTTAGGTACTTCTGGAGGTATCCTGAGAATGTTTCCATTGAACCCACAGAGGCTACCTACCTGTGCAGCAGTTCATAGAACTCTTAATATAGAGGAATAGGAACAGGGTAGTGACTTACTTCAGGACTATTTCTGTTTGAACCCTAGTGAAAAAACAGCAGCACAATTCCACAGAGAGCTTTACATGTATAATCTCATTTGATTCTGACAAAAGCCCTATGATGTAACTATCCTAATTATTATCTCCATTTTTGTATATGAGGAAATCTGGGTCTAAGGAGGTTAGGTGACTTGTTCATCATCACAGAACAAATACTGGAAAGGAGACTCAAACCCAGGTTTTTGCCTACTCCAAGACAAGCAATCTCTCTATTGTGCCTGCCTTCTACTGAGGCATTCTTGTAATTACCTCATGTGCACATACTACAAACACCCCTGGAATCTTAGACTGTGTCTGAGTTGAAATGCCAGAGTTTACAATTTTATGGGTTATATTTTTATTAAAAGGTGAAAAGCAAAATACAATTCTTCAAATGAACATCTGTGAGTCACAAAGAAGTGTATAGATTCCCAACCATCTACAATTCATAATACGAGGCTTGTTAGAGTCATTTTGACAACAGGTTTTACCTAAGCCTGCTGAGCCCTGGATGTTTCCAGCTGGGAGAAGGGACTCACAGTGGGGGAAGATGGTATTTCTCTCTCTAATTTCCTGTTGCTCTTTATAGTTTTGTAGTACTGTCATCCAGGATATCAATTTCTCAAGTTAGGCTGAAGTAAGTCTGTAAAATTCTCCAGCCTCTTAATGTCACCTACTTGGTGCAAGATGAGACCAAAAAATGTAGTCTCTTCCTTTAGGTACTATTCCGCTGTCCACAGTCACTCTCAGTTATCAGACCCACCTAGTATTATGCAAATCCCTTTGGCTCTACACATTTTATTTATCCCAGTTATTCAAAGGAAAGGAACCAATAGTAGTCTAAGCTTCTTATAGGCTGGAATGGTTTATTTTTGTCCTTGTATTCTCAGCCTCTGACAATTAGAAGGCACTGAATCAATGTTTGTTGACCTGTTGATAGAAATGCAATCAGAGACTGGTGTTGGTGAATGAAAGCCCAGTGCTTAGGAACATACATAGCATTTTCTGCTAATGTAGGCCCTGCATAGACTTCTGTGCTTGCACCTCTATTGTTCTGGTTTGCTAACCACCTGTAGAAAATAATGGACTTTTTATTGGCTACTAAATCAGAAGTGGGAATTCCTAAAAAAGGCACCAACCAATCAAGTTCTTCCCTTTTTCCTACCTGGATGGTACAAATGAAGAAGACACTTGTAAGTCTTTGGGTGGGTAGAGGTTTCATTGTTTCCCTAGTTGGTCCTACAATGTGGCCTGTGAATAAGGGCCTTTTTTCTTTGCCTCTTGGCATTTGTTCTTTCTGCTCAGTGAAGGTGTGGGAGTATTGAAGCTAGGCTATGACCTTATGAGCTTTTGAGAATTCAGAACAATTTTGTCATTATTCAGTCTTGTCTGACCATTTTTTGTGGTTTTCTTGGCAAAGATACTGAAGTGGTTTGCCATTTCCCTTCCCAGTTTATTTTTACAGATTTTTACTGAGGCAAACAGAGTTAAGTGACTTGCCCCAGGGTCACACAGTGAGTAAGCTTCTGAGGCTGGATTTGAACTCACATTTTCCTGACTCTAGGCCCAGCTCAATTCACTGAACCATCTAGCTGCCTTAAGCAAATGAGGCCCCCAGTCAGCTGGGAGCTGGAGTACATGCCAGATTTTTGCAGATAGCTCTGAGCCCAATGAGGAGCACTCCTTAGTAATCCATCTGACCTACCATCAAAGAAGGAGCAAGAGAATCTCTTCCATCAGTTACATTTAGAAGTGAAATTGGTGGGGCAAATGCTTGGTAGAAACTGCTTTAAGTTCAAGTCTATTCTGTCTAGAGACTAAGATAGTGTGGGGGAGAGTATATCCCTAAGAACTGGAAGGAAATGATTTGTAACTTCTCTTATCTTCTCAGTTAAAAAAAACCCAACAAAACAAGAAACTAATCAATGTTAATTGATCAAATGATTCTCACCACTACTCATAATCAACTGATGTTGGAATGAACATCCTGGAAGGGAGCCTCAAACCTAAAGCATTAGAAAAATAGTCCCAAATGCTTAAAGGTAGCTTTAGAACCCAGAGGGAGAGATTTAGCCTTCTTTTGAGAGATCTTACTCACCAATATGAGCAGGAGATTAAATAAGGAAGCCCAGGGCTTATTTGGGATAAACCGAAAACTGGAGTCACCTCACAACCCAGAGGGCTTCCTGACCTAGCCCTCCTTTGTAATTTCCCCTTTTGATACTCCAGGTAAGGAGGGAAGAATGTTGATGTCTAGGAGTAACTGGCCAAGTAGCTGTGAGGGATGTTCTGCAGTAGTTTGATCTTGTTCAGAAGTGGAATTATAGTTCTCTGAAGAAGAGAAATAGTGTTTCTTCTTGCTTCACATCACCTTAAGCTACATGAATCTATTTTCAATTCTTTTTATATAAGTAGAGACAAGTCTATGCTCTTTGTCTCTACCTTGGTTTATGCCTCTCTTTTTTTCTTTGCATTAAGTGATAGGATTGAGGCTTTCCCTATGTCTACTGACACTTTCTGATGCCCAAATAGGCCTCTCTGGACACAGTATTGATTCTCTGGCAAGGGGAACTATTTATTGGTTAAAATAGATTTTCTGTCTCTCAATTTCTTTCTGTTCCACTTTTGTTTTCCTCCTTGGCATCTTTTTTCTTTAAAAAATTCTTTTAGAATGTCCCTTGTTTATTTTTTCTCCTCTCTCACATCTCTTTCCTTGTTCCTTTCTGAATTTTCTTACTCCACTCTTTACTTCTGATATATTTACCTTCTATAATAATATGGTTTCAACATCACCTACAAAGAAGAACAAAGCATTGAATATAGTTTCAAAATGAACACTTTCCTTAATTTTTAGCTTATGAGTATAATCAGTGTGCTCTATAGTTATGATAGAATGTGCTATGATTGTTGCGAAAGGCAAGGGAAAATCATACTGGTGAAAGGTAAATTCTTCATTTAGGCTTTCATCCTGATTAATGAGGCAAAATTCAGGACAAAGAGAATCAAAAGGATTTCATTATAAGTGCATCAAAGTAGTAACACATTGATGGACTGATCACTGAAGATCAGTAATGACTTCAAGGTGGCAACAGCTTTCATAGGTAACTTTAAGACAATCCAGATAGGTCCACCTTAGCAAAAGAGGTTGGGCCTTTAAATCTCAGTTCTTCCCTAAGGTAGCAAGAACATGAAGATTTGTAGGTAGGGGTGTGTGACAAAGAGGAGATGATAAAAAAAAAAAGCTACAGACTTGCTGTCTCCTTCCCCACTAAAATCTCTCCCAACATTGATTGATAAGCAGGGTTGGGAACAATGGAATGCTGAGTCAATATAACTTTAAACCATATCAATCTATATATTTTTATTATTGTATGGTCTCAAGTTTTCAGGTATATTAGTAATATTTAAGTTTTTGGGTATAAAGATAATGAATCAGTAAGCTTTTAATCAGTAACTTTTCTAAGTTTCTAGTGAACTATTTCACTTTTTAGTAGAGTTTTAAATTTGGAATTAGAAAGTTCTGAATTTGAATCTTGCCTAGATACTTACTAGCTGTTTGATGCTTCTCTAGTCACTTACTTCTCAACTTCAATTTCTTCATCTATTTAATAGGTATAATATATAACCCATCTAAATAATGTGTATGCTAATACCTGTAGCATTTATCTCACAGAGTTGTTTTGAGGCTCAATTTAGCTAGTTTATGTAAAACACTTTGCAAATCTTAAGCTATTTATCAATTCTCATTATCAGTGGCATCTTCCTTATCAAGGTGTAGAACTGAGGCAATAAACACTCTTCCACAAAGTGCTAGAACCAGATTAAAATTTAACTGGGAAATATTTAACAAAATAAAATCCAATAGAATATAGAAAATATCAACAAATAGTTTTCTAAGTCAGTAGTGATCATTGGGGATTTCAGTGAACCATTTAGTGACCCCTATTTCTGTCTGAGTTTGACACCACTGGTACAGTGAAAAGACTTTAGACTTGAAGTGATAAAATTTGTTTTTGATTCATGGTGTCCCAGGCTGTTCAGTTTAAGCTTCAGGTTTTTCACCTGTAAAATATTTTCAAAGGTTTAAATGCAGCTACTATTATCTTTTTATGAGTTTACTATCTTTTGGAACTGTCAGGCACTGTTTTTCATTTTTTTGAGGTGTCTAATGGATGATCAATATTCAGGTGTGTAGAAGGAAAGAAATATGTGTGACTAAGTCATTTTTACACTGAACAGGTAAAGACCACACTAACCTTGGAAAGAATAAAACAGGTGCCAGATTTATTGTGCATACGTAGATGTAAATGTTCCAAAAGTCTTAGCTCAGGTTTAAGCTTTAATAACATGCAAGAAGACTTTTGGGAGACCCTCTATATTTGTCACAAGCCTGTGACAAATTTTTATTTTTGTGTATCTGTTAAGCTGCATGAATTTATATTTCATTTGCAATCTAAAAAAATCCCATTTTTTAATCCTTTCTATATAAAGAGAGACAAATCTATGCTATTTTTCTCTTTCATGGTTTTTGCCTCTTTTTTTTGCTTTGTGTTAAGTGATATGTTTGAGCCTTTCCCTATGTCTGACACTTTCTGATGCCCAAATAGGCTTCTCTGGACACTATAGTAATTATCTGACTAGGGGAACTCTTTACTGATAAAATAAATTCTGCTTGGAGCGGGGAAGGGGGGGTACCATATATATGCATATACATATATTTACATGCACATACAAATGCATGCACATACACATAGATGCATGCATATATAGACTATATAACAAAAGTTCCCAGGTTTTTGTACAATCATCTTTCTTGTTCTTTACACATTAAAACGTTTACAATTATAGAGGATTGTTAAATTCACAATAAAAAATATTAAAAAAAACCACCCAAACACTTCCCTGCAGTGAGCTGAAATAAAGATAAGAGTGAAGGCAAGCAGGTCCTTTCTACTGAATTATATACTGAATAATTTTTTGAATTATATCAAAGAGTGTTTTTCCCCCTTCTGCTTTAGTTGCATACTTTACAATGAAATGAAAGGTAAAATAAATGGGGCCAGGTAAAGCAGCACCATTGTTGGATGCCTCTATAGCAGAGTTGATATAGTGTCACAAACTTAGTATAAGGGATAATTTCCCTCTTAAAAATAAAAAAGGAAATTGAAAGCTACACTAATGTTTTTAAAATTGAAATGAGATAACATTTAGCTTGACAGGAAATAGCATTTTTGAGGAAAAGAAGAGAAAACCCTACAAAAGTATCTTGATAGAAAAGAATGTTCGAAAATGACTATATGCAGATGTCAACATCTTTTTATTTAAAGAGGGAAATGTAACCTTGAAAAAAATGTTACTTATTCCTTCCAAATTCACCTTCTAATTTATTGGTTCAGCCATACACTCTCCATTCCTTGCTACATCTTCCCTTCCACTACCAACAATTGTATTTTTTTTTTATATGGCCCACTCAGAGAATACTATGCAAGTTACTTTGTTTTTTCTTGTGATTTCAAAATACTTTTCAAAATTGCTTTGTGGTATGTAAATTCTCATAAAATTTAACAAGATAAGTTTTTTTTTCTATCTTTAAAATCTACTTTATGGTAACAGAGTTTTCTCAGGTTGTAATGGTGAAATTGTAGGCCCAGCAGTTCTGAAACTGACTGGTTGTGTGTCATATAAGGACTAGCTCAGTTAAGGTGGTGATGATTTTTTCCCTAAAGCTGCTTGTTTGATCCCTGGCAACTCATAAACCCATCACCTATAAACCCACACTTATGAAGTCACAGTATTAAATCAAGTAAATGTTTCCTGGGGACTATTGATTGTTACATAAAACTAACTCAACCAATCAACATACAGTTAATTTTGAAATTATGTCACCTTAATTATTTCAGCTAAAATACTATGACAGATTGGGTAGCTTTTTTGATTTAAGAAAAAGTCATTTTATGACCTCTTAACAATGAAATAGGCCCTTGTAAATCTCTATACAGATGTGGAATGGCACTTCCCTGATTCAGAGCAGTTGGAATATGCTGATTCAAGTAAATAAAGACATTGCTACTGTTGTTATTGTGAGGTTGTTTACAATCCCTTACAAAATGACAATGAGTTTAGCCACATCATTCTAAATGTTGTAATTCCTAGGATAGGTATGCACAAGTGTAACGTCAGTGAAATGATTTTTAGAGCAAGGATTATTAACTTTTTTTGTTTGTTTCACAGGTCCCTTTGGCAATCTGGTGAAGCCTATGGGAAATAAACTAGGATTAGAAAGTAAACCAATTCTATTGAAATATGGTTATCAAAATATTTTTTAAAATTCACAGACCCAAGTTAAATATCTCATTTTGATGGTGACATTTCTTTAATATAGAGAAATTATAATATAAGCTAATATTTATATACAACTTTAAAATTTGAAAAAACACTTTACACACACTATTTCATTTGTTCCTCACAGCCTATGAGTTAAGTGTTATAGTTACTATGATGCCCATTTTCCAGAAGAGGATACTAAAGATGAGAAAGGTTAAATGATTTACTAAGCATCATATAGCTAGTGTCTGTGACAGGATTCAAACCCAATGACTTTTTAGCTACAACATTTGCTGCCATTAGGTAGAACTGAAATTTATTTCTAAATTGTACATTATCTTTAATAATTCAACTTATCTCTGTTTCTTTTGCGTACAGTATTCTGTAGGGAAATTTTTCTTTTTTTTTTCCCCTGTGACTTTTTAGGTTGTGCTCGGCTGACCAATTTTTCTCAATTAATTCATTATAGTAACTGGTTTCAATATATGGCATCAGGCAGATAGTTGGTCACAATAAATACAAGAATATGAAAATGACTTTTAACTAATTTATTTTCATTCATCTGAAACATATCTAAAAGGTTTTTGCTGACCACAGGTGTCAAATATGCACTGTGGCAACCAGTTAAAAATATAATTGGGAAATATGTGTATAAATACATACATATACACACACACACACTCACACACATATAAAAATACACACATATATTCCTAGTATATTTATATTCCTTATATATAATATATAACAAAATAAGTAAAAATACAGTAGGATATAGATAATGCTAATAGCTTTCTGTGTGAATTTGTGACCTGTAGGGATCCTTATATTGTTCAGTAGCTCCCATTTCTGTTCAAGTTTGCCATTACTACCTTAAAATATTAGTCATAACTATTAACTTATGACTTATACGCTGCCCTTGAGTTAATGCTAGCAGTCTGAAGAGTGTCACTAAAATTCATTTATTCAGATAAAAGAGTTTGACTCTTCCTCATTTTTCTAAATGATACTTGGTAGCTCTATGATGCTATCAGTGAGTATGATGGAGAGGGCTTAAGTATATATGCCACTCTAGAGTTCATAAAGTCCTTTCCTCACAACAATGATTTATCAAAGTCAGGATTAAATTCCAATATTTCCCTGAATGAAATTAATATACTTTGCTGTTTCTCTTCCACCGGTGAGGATCATTCCCCTTCCAAGTCATCCCTCCTCATTCTGATTGACAAATTATAGAAAGAGGGAATTTCTATAAAAGGAAGCTACTGGAAAACTCCTGAATATTTCAAGAGCCCTTTGCTTTGGTCTGAATGAGTTGCTTTGGTACCCTGCTTTGAGAATGAATTTTGTTTGTAACTCAAACAGCAAATCAGTTAATTTAGTACCTTGATGAAAGACAGCATTATTCTAGGGACTATGAATGATACAGAAGCATGGAGTAGTTCCCATCTTTGGGGATCTTAGAGTAAGTCTGGGAAGTAAAAAACCCATAAGAAACAAGATAATATATGATTTCATGCTAAATTATATGGCTCAGACTAGCAGGACTTAGAGGATTGGTTCAGCAAAGGAGAAGTTAAGTGAGAGCAGAAGGAATGTTATGGAGGATGCAGACTTCCATCTGAGACATGGAGGATGGTTAGGATTGAGATAAGTAGTGGGGAGAGAAGAGGGCATGTTTAGTCATGGGAGCCACGTGAGCAAGGCCTGGACTATACAATGAACACACTAGGCTTATGGGAACAGAACTGTCTAACTAGCGATCACTATCTAATTCCCATAAATTTTTATAGGTATGTCTGACCCCTCTACAGATTCCTGTGGGATACCTTTGTATAGTCCCTAAAGGCATTGAGCTCTGGGTTTATAGGTCTGGGAGTATAGCTGCCTCACTAGCTAATGAATCAACAACTGTGATTCCTGTGAGTCCCTGAGATCTTTTATTAAACTCCTTAACAGAGTCTCTGGCACTATTTCAAAGAATATAAAGGAAGCAGAATACCCATAGATCTGTATGGCTCAACTGTTCCTTCTTCCATATATTTGAAAGCTTGAGTAATGGGAAGAATCATGGAAGGACTACTGTCATTGGCATTTAGGATGAATTTGAATTCCCTGGCATTAGGTGGAGAATTGACTGAGTTAAGGAACTTGGGTTTTCCAATGAAATCATGGTCATTTCTCATGATATAGGCAAATGTCAAACCTTTATTAATCTTATTTATTGACATGAAATTTGAGGCATACTGAGGCATACTGGGTCAGGTCTCATAATGATCACTGGAAGAGGGACTTAGCTAAATTAATTAGTTCATACTGGACAAGGATTGATAATATTTATTATGAAATAAAAATCAAATGGGCTATAGTGTAAAATCTCACAAGTATGTGTTTGGCTTTGGTTTGATTTAAGTTTGGAAACTGCTTTAGGACTCATTAAGATAATTTCATCTCATCCCCACTTAAACTGTTTGAACACTAAGTGTATAGTCTCATCCTTACGAATTTTAGTCCTGCCCTTTCTAAGGCTTCTCCCTCCTACCTGCCCCTTTGTAAGCTCTCTGCCTGTTTCAGCAGAACAAACACTGAACTTGGAGCCAGACAGCTTTCATTTGAATCCCAGATCTTCCATGTACTGACTTATGCAATGACCTTGTGCAAGTCATTTGACTTTTCCAGGCTTTAGTTTCCTCATCTATGTAATTATTGGGTGGGACTACATGGCCTTGAAATTCCCTTCCAGTTTTATGTCTATGATCTTATGATCTTTTCAATCCTCCTTCTACTGTGAATAAACTCCACCTTTTTCTGGAAATTACCCATTTACAATGTAAGTGAAACTCGACTTTCCCTTGAAACCCTCTGAAGCTCTTTTCACCAGGAGAACTTTCCCTAGAGACCATCAGTCAACAGGAGAGGTAAATATACTCTTTAATCCCCAGTGCTGCATCCAGATAATAGTTCTACCCTTCCACTCCACACCCCCCCTTTTGTATTTGATAAAGTCTACTTTACCATCCCTTTGCCATCTTGGCCTCCATCAGCTACTAATCTCTAGGCTTCTTTGCTATCACTTTTGATTATTTAAGTGCCACTCTCACAGTCTTCCTGTTCACTCTGCTTCCTACCATTATACTGTTAAAAGTGCTCTTCTGTGCATGTAGAATGAAAATGGCCATGGTCTGTCTATATACAATGAGTTAAAAAAAAGTCCCTGCTTTTGTGCAAAAACTACTTTTTCCTATACAGAAGGGATGAGTTAATTAACTTCAATAAGTATTAGAATTGAAAGAGATACTGAAATGTAGGGTCACTGTTAAGGTTTTCTCTCTCATTAAAAGAGACATTCAACTGAAATTCACTTATTCAACAAATACTTATTAACAAATATTTATTGAGCTTCTACCCATGTTCTCTTCAGATGCATCATTATAGTGTGGAAGTTCTCATGGGTTCTCAAAAAATATGCTTGTGCATCACCAGTTCTGCCAGTCTTTTTCTCTGAAGCTAGCAGAGGTCGGAAAACAAGCTGGTAACAACCTGTGCACTTTTTTGGTAGGGGATGGGGGTATAGATGAGCCTTGCTAAGTCCAGCAAGATTCATCATCAGAAGTTTGCCTCTAAAGCAAATGGTTAACGATTTTGTTTGCAACAGGTCATGAAATCATTAATTAAGGATATAGAAAGATTTTTTTCTGCTATGGGGAATACTTAATAGCAACAAACTTGTAGATCTTTTTGAAGTATTGAAATATTTATATTTAAATAATATTTTCTTTCCCCCCACATACATGTAAAAATAAATTTTAACATTATTTTTTAAAGTTTTGAGTTCCAAATTCTATCCATCTCTTCCTCCCTTCTCCCCTCCCTGAGACAGTAAACAATCTGATATAGATTATACTTGTGCAATCATGTAAAACATTTCCACATTATTCATCTTGTGCAAGACTTGAATAAAAAAAAAAGAGTGTGAAAAATAGTATGCTTCAGTTTGTATTCAGATAGCATCAGTTCTTCCTCTGGAAGCAGATAGCATTTTTCATCATGAGTCCTATGGGATTGTCTTAGATAATTGTATTGCTGTGAATAGCCAAGTCATTCACAGTTCTTCATCATACAATATTGCTGTCACTGTGTACAATATTGTTCTGGTTCTGCTCACTTCACTTTGTATAAGTTCATGTAAATCTTTCCAGGCTTACTGAAATATTTATTGAACCTCTCACACGTTCTTTGTGGGTACTGGATCTGTGAATTCATTCATTGATATAGGGAATTCCCAGGTGAGGAAACTCCTACAAATGAGGGCTTAAATTTTCTCTGCAATTTATTTTCTTTAAGAGTTGACTAGAGGGGGGCGGAGCCAAGATGGCGGAGTAGAAACAGGGCATCCAAGCCACTCTGCCCCCAGATTTCCTCCAAACTATATAAAGGGGGACTCTGAACAACTTCTGGAGCCCCAGCACCCACAGAATGACACAGAGAAGCTAACCTCCCACTGAGGACAGCCCAGCAGCCCTGCATGAAGAACCAGTGCAGCGTTCTGGGAGCCGTCAGTGCTCAGCACTCAGAGCATGGGGAACCGAGCACAGGTCTGGTCTGCCTGAGTCCCGGTTTTAGCCTCAGGGCAGCAGGGCCAGCAACCAGCTGGAGGGACCCCAGAACACCAGCAGCTGTGGCGATTCCAGAATTATCAACATAGACATGCCTAGGACAAAGTGAGGGGTTAGTGCCCTATGAACTTTGGGACCAGTATTTGGGGAATGCGTCGGCTTCCTCCCCTGGGGGCTAGAAGCCACTGAGGAGAAACACCATTTTGTAGTTTTCAGAGGCAGCTCCAGCTTCTAGCCTGTGAATTGTAGGGAGATCCAGCGATAAGTCTTGGGGGGTAATCGCTCTTGCTTTAACCTCCCTGGATCTGGATTGTGAACTGGGGTGGAGGTAGTGGGTGGGTTTCCAGCTTGCCAGAAACGGAAGTTGCCCCCCCACACGTTCCGGACGAAAATTCCCCTATCTGTCAGCAAAGACATAGTGTGGCAACAAGCCCAAAAGTCAAGTAATTAAGTGGCAACATGCCAAGGCAAAGGAAACAAATTAAACAGAAAAATACAACCCTAGACGCCTACTTTGGGGGCAAGGAGGGTCAAAGCATACAGCAGAAAGAGGACTGTGAGGTCAGAAGTCCTGCTCCAAAAACCCCAGGGGAAAACATGAGCAGGTTGCAGGCCATAGAGGACCTTAAGAAGGACTTTAAAAATCAAATAAGAGAAGTGGAGGAAAAATTGGGAAGAGAAATGAGAAGGATACAGGAAAAGTATGAAATGAGGGTCAACAGCCTGACTGAAGAAAACAACACCTTAAAAAATAGACTAACTCATATGGCAAAGGAGGCCCAAAAGGGCAATGAGGAGAAGAATGCATTAAAAAGTCGAATTTGCCAGATGGAAAAAGAATCTCAAAAGCTCACTGAGGAGATTCATTCCTTCAGAGTTAGACTGGAGCAAAAGGAAGCTAGTGACTTTATGAGAAATCAAGATACTATTAAACAGATCCAAACAAATGAAAGAATAGAAGGTAATGTGAAATATCTCATGGGAAAAACCACTGACCTGGAAAATAGATCCAGGAGAGACAATTTAAAAATTATTGGACTACCCGAAAGCCATGATCAAAGAAAGAACCTAGAAATCACCCTTCAAGAAATTCTCAAGGAAAATTGCCCTGATGTTTTAGACCCAGAGGGCAAAATAGAGGTTGAAAGAATCAACAGATCAACTCCTAAAAAGATCCCAAAAAGAAAACTCCCAGGAATATTATAGCCAGGTTCCAGAATCCCCAGATCAGGGAGAAAATACTACAAGCAGCCAGGAAGAAACAATTTCAATATTATGTAAACACAATCAGAATAGCCTGGGACCTGGCAGCTTCTACACTGAGGGATTGAAGGGCATGGAATACGATATTCCAGAGGGCAAAAGAGCTGGGAATGAACCCAAGGGTCACCTACCCAGCAAACAGAGTATTTTGTTTCAGGGGAAAATATGGTCATTCAGTGGAATAAAGGACTTTCAAGCACTCTTGAGAAAAAAACCAGAATTGAATAGAAAATTTGACATCCAGATGCAAGAAGCAGGAGATGCCTGAGAAGGTAATCAGGGAAAAGAAATCAAAAGGAAATTATCAAAGTTGAACTATTTACATTCCTATATGGAAAAACAATAACTGTAACTGATGAAATCTTTCTTACTATGAAAATAATGGAAGAAGGATGTGTGGTCATATGAATACATATGTGAATGTGTGTGTATATGGTTACAGTTATATATGGATAGAGAGCATAGGTTGAATTTGTTGGGAAGGGAGGATACTCAAGGGGTGAAGTTGTGAGGTGAGAGAGGAAAGTGGCAGGAGGAGATGGGGAGAGACAGGGTGGGGTAAACTATCTCATGTAGAGGAAGCAGGGGGAAGTGGTTGCAGGGGAGGGGAAGAATAGGAAGGCAAAAAGGTGAAACCACATTCTCATTGAATTTGGTTCAGGGAGAGAATGACATACATACTAGGTGGGACATCTCAACCTACAGCAGAATGGGGGGAAGGGAGAGGAGAGGAGGGAGATGGATGGGAGGGCATCCTTGGGGGAAGGGGAGGTTGGAGGTACCCACTATGGAAGAGGGACAGGATCAAGTGGGGAATGGACCAGGTGGGGGTGGGATGAGGGGGAGGGAATTATAAACAGCCTTGTACAATATATCTACTATGATAATGTTTTGCATAGCTAGACATGTACAACATATACTGAATTACTTATCTCCCCAGAGGGAATGGGTGACAAGGGAGGAAGGAAATGTATCTGAAATTCAAGGTCTTAAGATTAAATGTTTCAAATATATATAAATACTATTATTTATACTGTTTTGCTTGTAATTGGGAGATAAGATGTGCAGGCATTGGGACACAAAGAGATTCACCTTCCTCTAATGGAGAGGTCGAAGGGGGTGTGGGAGAGGATAGGGAGAGAGCAGATTGGAGGAAGCGATATCTTGCGGGACTGCTGTTCTGGGAGGGTGGGTAGGGGAAAAACGGGGGGAAATGATTGTAACTCAAAATCTGGCGGAAATGAATGATGTAAAATAGAAGTTAATAAATCATTTGTTTAAATAATAAAAAAAGAGTTGACTAGAACACGAAGAGGAAAAGTGACTTGTTCAAGGTCATAGAACCAGTAGGTGTCAAGTGGGCTTGAATTCAGGTCTTCTTGGTTCCAGCTTAGCTCTCTATCCCATTTAACCACATTGCTTTTCTATGCAGATGTATAAAACATTCTTTCTACTCTAAAAGGGCAGCTAGGTGGTGCAGTGGGTAGGGTGCTGAGCCTGGAGTCAGAAAGACTCATCTTCCTGAATTCAAATGTGGCTTCAGACACTTACTAGCTATGTGACCTTGGTCAAGTCACTTAACACTGCCTCCATTTTCTCATCTGAAAAATGATCTGTGGAAGGAAAAGGCAAACCAATGCCACTATCTTTGTCAAGAAAACCCTAAATGGAGTCATGAAGAGTTGACACAACAGAAATAACTAAACAACAACTATTTTAAAATGGTCTTCAATCTTTCAAGATGCACATGGAAAATAATCAAATAAAGATATATGATTTTCAGAGTAGCAATTCAGGAATTCCCAAAGATAGCAGAGTTTTTAATTTTAATAGCTCAAAACTGCAATGAGACTTTTGGCACACCCTACATATGTAGATGCAAGAAAGGAAAAATTGCTGGAAGCAACTTAATTATATAACAATAGGGTAGTGATTAAATACAGTAAACTTTAATTGCATTATATGCAATGGAATATTATGATGCAATTAGGATTGATAAGTATTAATAACACAGAGGAATATGAAAAGACCTCTGTGAGATAAGCAGGATAGAAAAAAAAAGCAGAACCAGAAGAATGGAGAATAAATTATGATGATAGAAGGCAGCATGAGTAAATAAGAATGCATGGGCAAAGAATTCTGATGGAATCCTAGTGGATGACTGATTTAATCAAGAAGCATTTGTTAAATTCCTATTATGTGTCAGACATTGTATTAGGTGCTGTTGATACAAAGAAAAAGCAAAAACAGTTCCTGCTCTCAAGTAGTTTATAGTCTAATGGGGGAGATGGTTTATAAATAGAGATGTATATACAAGTCATATACAAAATAGATATAGGCTACTCCTAGAGAGGAAGGCTGGAAAGGAGGAGGGCTAAAAAGGTGATAATGAGGACATGGTGAAATGTTAATGA
This sequence comes from Gymnobelideus leadbeateri, assembly GCA_011680675.1. Taxonomy (NCBI): domain Eukaryota; kingdom Metazoa; phylum Chordata; class Mammalia; order Diprotodontia; family Petauridae; genus Gymnobelideus; species Gymnobelideus leadbeateri. The sequence goes on along the minus strand of WOXC01009533.1, from coordinate 112,385 downwards.
AGATGTGTTGAAATTGATTAATTTCAATATGAATTACATTTCTCATTAAGAAAGTTTGGTTGCTTATACTGAAGGTCAATGTTTTATTTCTAATAAGAAATATAATTGCGAGAAAATACAAGGCCACAGTGAAAGAGATCACAGTCCAGGAAAGAACTGTCTGCCAAATGACTGGTTCAGGAGCTATGTGCCATAAGATCAGAGGGGGCAGAGAGCACCAGAGGCTGGAGTGGTGCAGCTTGAAAGAGGCTTTGAGGAGCAGATATTGGAGAGTGGGCAATTCAATCCAGATCGGAAGCAAAATGGTACTAATCAAAGGAAGGAGGAAGGCAGCCATGCCTTTGGTGTGTTCATGGGACAGTGGATAGATCTGCTTAACTGTAGTGGAAAGATTGCATAAGGGAGAACAGAGGGAGAAGTTTGGCAAACTAGGAGAATGGCTGTAATGGTTCTGAAAGGCCAGGCCAAGTTGTTTGAATTTTTTGAAGGTTTATGAACAAAAGAATGACTTGAAAGTAGTATTTGAAAGGAAGTAATCTGGGACAAGTATACAGGAGTAGAAGAAAATACTTGAGATAATTGATTTCATGTACTTACTCCAGTCAGGGGCAAAAAAAAAAATTCATTATGGATACATTGGTGGGGCATCTGAATGTTTGCTTTTTGGGGAAACAATTTATCTCTACCCTCAAATATGCTTCTACTGACTTGGATATCTCTGTCAGAGGTACCACATTAACCCATGATGCCATGTTTGAAGTCCTAGTAGTGTGTGTGTATATGTGTGTGCTCGTGTGTACGTGTGTGTGTGTGTGTGTGTGTGTGTGTGTGTGTGTGTGTGTGTATTCCTAAACCACCAAGTACAATGGATTGAAAATTCCTTCAATTTCTATCCCTCTCTCATCTTACCCCTCCTTTATATTGCCATTGTCCTCACTCTTATTTCAGGTCATCATTGCTGCTGATATGGACTATAGCAATATATTCTTTCAAAAATTTTTATTAATATCTTTTTATTTTGTGTTGTCTAAATTTCCCTCTGTATCTTTTTCTCTCTTCCTTCTCCTTCCCCAGGAGTCATCCGTATAACAAAGAATTTTTTAATAGAAAAAAGAGGAAAAGCAAAATGAATGAAAATATTACAAATCTTACAACGTATGCAATGTTCCATGCCTGTGGCACCCTTCCCTCTCCTCCCATACACATTTCCTCAAAAGGGCGGGATAACAAAACTCCTAACTCTTCTTGGGGCCAAGTTTATTTTTTTATAATTTTGCAACATTCTTTTAAAAATATTATTATTTTGTGGTTGCTATTCTTTCCATTTGTGCTTTCCTAGTCATTGTATATATTGTTTTCTTGATTCTTCATTTTTGCTTCAGTGTGTATAAGTTTTTTTCCTGCATTGCATTCATTATTTTATTTATTTATTTTACTGCACTACAGTAATGCATTATATTCACATACCACAATTTGTTTAGCCACTTCCCCAATCAATAGATATCTACTTTATTTTGAATTCTTTGGCTTTAGACTTTCAAGTCTTTCTGCCTTGTTTACCTGAAATTCTGTCCACAGCATTCTTTATACCACTTCCATATTAATCTTCCTTGTACGTACAGTTGGTCATTTGCTTCCCTGCTCTAAAATCTCTGCTGGATACTGATTGACAGCTTATTTCCAAGTTACTAGTGCTCTATTCATTGCCAAATCTGAAGGCCTTTACTCAATCCTTACCCTTCTTGACATCTACCAACATTTGATGCTGTTGCCTATCTTCTCTTCTGTCACTTCTTCCTCTTTCCCCTTCTGCCTTTATTAATCTTCTCCCTTCCTAATTTATTCTTGGGTAAGATAGATTTCTATATTCAACTGATTATGTATATTGTTCCCTCTTTGAGTCAATACTGATGAAAGTAAGGTTCAAGCGATGCCCATCACCTACCCTCCCATCTTTCCCTCCACAGTAATAGATATTTTTGCTTCTCTTTATGTGAAATAATTTGCCCAATTCTATCTCTCCATTCCTTCTGCACCCAGTGTATGCTTCTTTCTCAGCCCATAATTTTTACTTTTCATGTCATTCCCTCAAATTCACCTGATGCCAACGCCCTCTATCCATGTATATTCCCGCTGTACTATTAGTGATAAAAATTTTATGAATTACAAGTATCATCTTCCCATGTAGGGATATAAACAGTTCAACTCTATTGAATCTCTTATGTTTTTGCTTCCCTTTTTCCCTTTGTAGGCTTCTCTTGAGTCTTGCTATTGGAGATCAATTATTTTTTCAATTCTGGTCTTCTTATGAAAGCTTGAAATCCTTATATTTTGTTGAATGACCATTTCCCCCCTTAAAGTATTGTGCTTATTTTTTTTTTTTTACTGGGTAGGTGGTTATTGGTTGTGGTCTTAGCTCCTTTGCCCTCTGGAAGATCATGTTCTGTGACCTCTGATCCTTAATTAGCTCATCCCTTCTCCATAGGAGAAAGCAGTTTTTGGAACTTGAGTCTGCCTGTTCTCCTGGCTATACTGAGGCATGTATAGGGCCTGGTGTTGGCATTTGTCTGCTCCATCACACTGGGGCTCAGGATTTTCCCCTTGTTTGCTGAAGTGTGGTTTTCTGCTGGCTTGCTAGGATACTTCTTGTCCTGGACTGTGTGCCCCTTTTACCCAAATGAGTCAGATCTTTTCTGCCAACCTTGGGTTAAAAGATTGTTTCACTTAGTCTTTTTGATGGTTCTGCTATTGCAGGGTTTGTTTTGAGGTGCTATTTTATGCTTGTTTGTAGGTGAATATGGGAAATTTACAGCAATTTATTGCTTTCTCTGCCATTTTGGCTCCCAGAAGTTCCCCTAGTCCTATACAGCACTTTTTATATCTGCAAAGCTCTGTATGTATTGTTCTCATTTGATTCTCACAAAAATCCTGTGAGGTAAAGATGAGGAAGCAGAGGCTCAGAGAGTTTAGGTGACTTGTGTAGGATCACAGGAAGCATCTGAGGGAGGATTTGAACTTCAGTCTTCCTGACTCTAAGACTCATGCTCTATCCATCGTGCTATATAACTATGCTAGACAATTATTTGAGTCTATAAGTTGTAGAGAAGACACCAGACTGCAGTGGTACAGAGTGTTTCTTTACATGAGAGTTCCCCTTTCTAGCAAAATCACAGTTCTAGTCTCTGCCCCTGTTATTACGTTCAAATAATTATATGAATAGAAGACGATTTTGGGATGTAGATACTAGGTAATTATGGGGTTTGAAAAGCCTCAAGTAGAAGATGGCTCTTGAATTGAGCTTTGAAAGAAAGTAGGAAGCTTCCTAAATGTTTGTTGAAGTTTTTGAAGATGAAGGGATGATAGCAGTCCCTGGATGAGGTGTTTCTTTGACATTCTGCAGGACTGCCACATCAGTCCTAAAGTCATGGTGAATTTCCCTTAGGTTCATGTTTTGCCTTAATGATATTTTTCAAGTCTTTTGGTTGATACCACAATGTCATTTAACTCTGCAGGGGGAATGCTGACAATAAACCTACAGACCCTGTAGCTATATTGAAGGTGCTTCATAGCAATGGAACAACTCCAAAGGCAGACATTTCATCTAGTAAAAACCCTATTTAGAACTCTAAACCATGAAGTTTAGAAATGAATTAACTCTCTCTTAGCTCAACTTAGAATCTGAATTGTGAGGTAAAATACAAATAGCCTATGTCAGTTTTGCTTTATTTTTGGCAGATGAATTAAAAGCTTATTTTTTAAAAAGGAAAATGTTGTGTTGAAAAGATATAAGAAAGAGTAAATACTCAATTTTGCCACAGATGTTAAAAATGGAATAATCAGATACAAAATGGAATAAATATTCATGAGCCATGATTCATCTCTCTTCCTTGATTGGAAACTGATATGTCTCCATGGCAACAGTAATGGCATGCAGAAATGGGCACTTTTTTTTTGCATGAACATATTATTTTGTAGACACGTGATTGTGGAGAAGAAAAAAATGAGGAAAAACTGGAATTAAGCTGTAAATCGGGTTCAGTGACGCAGAAGTGAAGGTGATATGAAGGAAAAGAATTATAGGATAGATAAGAAAATACCTTAGAGGAGACAAAAAGTAGAGAAGGTGTTTGAGCAAAATGAAGAATTTGTTAGACCAGAGGTTCTTAACCTCTTTTAGTCACAGACTCACCCCTTTGTTAGTTTAATGAATTCTAAGGACCCCTTCTCATAACAATGTTTTAAAATAGATCACAGAACAAATTAATTATATTGATAAAAGATACGATTTTCCCCCATTTAAATTCATGAGTCCCCTCCAACCCACCCCCCCCTCCAAATTTGGCTCTAAGATGCTAGGACCAATCCTGTTTCAAGAAGGAGATAGAAAGAAAGGAAAAAATAAACAAAAACAAAACCTTTGTAGTAACTCTAGCTGAGCATCAGAGCACAGGGACAAAAAACAGACTAACAATGTTAGGGATTCTAAGCCAAGAACAAAGACAAGGATTTATACATCTGGGAATCAACTTGGCTGCTGACCCTGCTAAGGCTTGTACCCTGACTTTAGTTATGGGACTCTGCCCTTGTTCCCCTTTTGACAATTTCTAACCCCTATCTGTGATGTGTTCCAGTTGTAGTAACTAGAGTCACTTTCCCCCAGTATCTGCGTTCCTGTCTCCATTTTTCAAGGAATTGAGTCATTAGGGCTGATTTCTTGCTACCTGTTGCCAGACTTCTGTGGTTAAGATTGTTGATCTGAGTAGACTTAGTTAATTAATGACTGTAAGAGACTGGATATTTTGTTTCTTTTGCCTTGCTTTTTTTTTTTCTCCTCCATGTCTTGTCCTCCCATTCCATGTTTCTTGGCCCTCTTTTGATTTTCTGCACAGCCCCTACTGATTTATCTAGGGCTCTGGCCATCCCTTTCTGACCCATTTTGTTGTCAGCCAAGACGTGGCTATGACAAAATATTAGTATGAGAAAGAAAAGCATGGAGAAATGAGGCAAAGACAAAAACACTTTTTTTAAAGCAATTGGGGTTAAGTAACTTGCTCAAGGTTACACGGCTAGTCATTATTTATGTGTAGGTGCTCATTTTCTGAGGCCGGATCCGATCTTGGGTCATCCCAACTCCAAGACTGCAGCTCTTACTCACTGCGCCACCTAGCTGCCCCAAGACAAAAACACTTTATGAATTGTTCTTACAGAAATTAGCATTCTGGTCATTTGCTGAAGTTGTCAGTTGTCTCTGGTTAAACTCACCCCTTCCTTGCCTGCTGAATTTTGAATGTTCCTATTTATAGGATTTAATGAAAATCAGGAGAATGTGGGGTACCTGCTTTGTTGGAACAAGGAGGTAGAAGAAGCCCTATTATGATTGTTTTTGTATTCTTAGAAGGAACCAAATTGCAATTTAACCTGGCTATTGGTACATGTGAAATGAAAAGAATAAATAACTCTCTGATCCCCTACTACAGGGAATATTTTGCTACTCATTTTGTTTGACACATTTCAATGCTTCTGTGAAGAGGACATTAACTAACCTTGGGCGAGTATACATTTATGAACCAATAACAATTGTTATCTCAAACAAACATTAATTGTCCTGGTGTGATCCAACCTTCTAACAGACATTGGACCAATATTTCCAGTTCATTGTATTTCACTTTAATTATTGAAAGTGATATAGTGGCTTTTATTTTGAATTTTCAAGGCAGTGATAGGATATATGTATCCCTTTAGGGACTGTTTCATAACTATCTGATTATATTTCTTCAAGCCACTGCACAGTTTCCTAACCCTTGTGAAGTTGGCGGTTTCTTTATGATGTTGGCAGGATGACTGGTAGCACTCAAATTTATCGTTCATTTAAATAACTTCTTAACTTTTCCTATGTATTTATGGGAGTTGTTCTGGTTGAGGTATGTTTTCACTTTCCTGACATCCTCATCCATCTGACAATCTCTTTTGAAGTAGCCCATGACTATTTTTTTGTTGTTGTTCAGTCATTCAGTTATGTCCAACTCTTCATGACCCTGTAGACCATAACATACCAGTGTTGTTCATGGGGTTTTCTTGGCAAAGATACTGAAGTGCTTTGCTATTTCCTTTTCCAGTTTATTAAGGCAAACAGAGGTTAAGTGACATGCCCAGAGTCACACAACAAGTATGTGTCTGAGGCCAGATTTGAGCTTGGCCATCTAACTGCCTCTTTGACTACTTTGATCTGCTATCTTACCTTCATAACATGGACTCAAGGATTTAGACATTTTTGGGGAGAGTAATTTTTTTAATTGTGAAGAGAAGACCATAGAAGTATTAAAGGATTTCATGGGAACCATTGGCACAGAATTGCTGTAGAGAATGTTGATAACAATAGGAAAACGTGGTAGGTTAAAGGATCCTTTTCTGGTAAATAGCTGATGTGATTCTTCCCCTTTTTAAAGGAGAGATGTTAATTCTCTAGAAGTGAAAAGAGCATTTTCAACATCTTTCTCAGATTCGCTCACCTTAGTTGGCTATTGTTACCATAGCACCTCTCTTTTTGCCATTCCTAATGCAGGTAGCAGCAATTCATAACTCACTTCAAATTGATAACCCCTATTGAGATCTATACCAGTTTTTTCCTTTCCATATCCAGAAAGCAAAACCCCCATACTTCCTATATTTCTTATTCTAGATAATACATATTCCAGTGGAATTACTATCATAAAAAAGGCATCACATCCTAGTATTTCAATGTAGACCTGATATCATTTGCTCCAAAATCCTAATGCTTCAGTGTGTCTGTGATCTTACTGGTAACATCATTGACATTTTGTTCAGTGATGCAGACTGCCACTCCTATGAATTCCTTTCTGTGACTTTTGTCTATGTTCTGTAAATCTAGAACAGAGGGTCTACTTAATGTTCATGGAGTCTTGCTCTCATGCTCTTGACATTGTGTAGATGCTAAAGGAGAATGTAGGCTGTCCATTAAGTATCCATCACTCTTGTTATATGCCTAGCCCATTTTTTCTTAAAATCACCTTTTTCTCTGTTGACATACTTTATACCACATATTATATGATTCCTCATTTCAAATATGTTTCAGTCTGCTCACCCCACTATGTACCTCTCTACATTGACCTTTGGGTGATCCTTAACTTTAATTCAGGCCTGGAAAACTTGTAGCCCACGAGTTGCTTATGGTCCTTGGGCCACTTGTGGCTAACCAAAGGATTTCCTCTACATACAAGGGATATTTTCTTCTACATTTTTCCAGAGCCATACAAAATCCTTTGGTATGCTGCAAGTTACTGAGCTTTGTAAGTGGCCAGCAGGCTGCAGGTTGTGTACACCTGCTTTTATTTTTATTTAGCAGACAATTATAACACCTAAAAATATTGATGATAAAAAGATGACCTATCCTTCATCAACTCATATTCCAATCTGAATTTGATGAGGAAAATGAGATTCAGAGAGCAAAGATGACTTGTTTATATTTCCTAGGTTAGGCCTGCTACATTGTCTAACCTGCTAGTAGAACTTCCATAGCAGAATTGTTAAGTTAATTTGCTTATATGAAAGAATTGAGCAGGATGGCTGCATTTGTGTGTCCAGATGTTGAAAGAGCATCTCATTTAGAGTGGCATTTCGACTCTGTTTTTTTTTCCTCAACATTTAATGAGAGGCTCAGCTATTTGAATCTCTTCCATCTGCCTGGAGTGTGAACTTTGCATGGAAGTACTTCATTGGATTTTGATTTCATTGTGATGGAGATGTAACTGTGACTGTATTTTGCCCATAGCTAGAAGTGCATACAACTTATACTTACGCGCAATGGAGGAAAACTATTAAATTGTCACTTTCTGAAAAAGTGGAAATGAACAGGATTTCAAAAGGGAAAATATGTGTTAACATTGGAATATAATTAAGCTTGAAACTATATCCAATCTACTTTTCTGCACTTCTTCAATGACAGTGTTAGAAACCAATCTATAGTTGATATAGATGGAGTTTTATGATGACCACATCATTGGGTAAAATATAAAAGTTTCTTGATTGTCACTCACATATCCAATGTCCTTCTTTGATGGAAAGCAAAGTAAAAGTTAGATGAGAGGTCTGTTGAGCCCCTCTAGGGGAGAGAGAGAGAGAGAGAGAGAGAGAGAGAGAGAGAGAGAGAGAGAAACAGAGAGAGAGACAGAGAGACAGAGAGAGACAGAGAGACAGAGAGAGACACACACACAGAGAGAGAGAGAGAGAGAGAGAGAGAGAGAGAGAGAGGGAGAGAACAGCACAGAAGGAGATAGAAGTAGAGATAGACAAATTAATCAGTCAATAAATATTTATTAAATATCTACTTTGTGTCAGGCACTGAGTTAAATGCTGAGGACAAAGAATGCCAAAGTACAGTCCTTGCCCTTGACAAGCTCAGAGTCTAATGAGGAAGACAAGATGAAAATGACTATGTATAAACAAGATATATTCAGAATAAATAGGAAGCAATCAGCAGAGGGGAGGCACTAGAACTAAGACAAAAACAGGAAAGACTTCCTGTAGAAGGTACGATTTTAGTATTGACTTAAAGGAATTCAGGAAAGCCAGTAGATGGAGATGAGGAACAAACATTCATGCATGGGGGCTACAGCTAGTGAGTCAGGATGTCTGGAGTCTGGAGTCAGGATATGGAGCATCTTGTTTGAAGATCCAACGCCACTGGATCAAAGTGTATGTGGCAGAATATGAAGTGTAAAAAGACTGGAAAGTAACAAAGGGACAGCTTTGGACATGAGAGGGTTTAGTATTTAATACTGTAGGTGATGAGAAGGCACTAGATTTGATTGAATGGGGAGGACTGGTGATCTGGTCAGAGCTGTGCTTTGAAAAGATCACTCTGATAGCTGAGTGAAGGATGGAATGGAGTGGGGGAAGACTTATGGCTGGCAGACCAAGCAGCAGGCTATTGTAGTATGGAGGTATAAGGTGATGGGGGCCTGCACCATGGGGATTTGCAGTTTCAGAAGACAGAAGGGGGCATAAGTGACAGATATTTAAAAGGTGTGATTGACAGGCTTTTGGCAACAGATTAGATATGGGAGGTGAGAGGGAGAGCAAAGACTCAAGTATAACGCCTAGGTTATGAGCCTAGATGACCAGGAGGAAATCCTCAATTGTAAATGGAGGGTGAAGATGATGGGCTCAGTTTTAGATGTTTTCAGTTTAAGATATTTATGGTACAAGATATCAAGTGCAAGATGTTCAACAGGCAGATGGAGATGCTAGATTGACAATTAGCAGAGAGAGTAAGGGTGGATAAGTAGCTTTGAGAATCATCTGTGTAGAGGTTGTAATTGAAGCCATGAGAGCTATTGGGATCACACGTGAAATAGCTACAGGGAGAAGAGAAGATGTCCAAGGACAAAAGTCTGGGAGATGCTCTTATTTAGTAGGCATGCTCTAGATGCTAGGGGTAGTTTAAGAGATTGGCGCTTATAGTACTATCTCTCATGAACCTCCATCTGGTCTGCTCCCTCCAATTTATATCAACTATACATGAATTATATTTTACAGAGCGATATTTATTGAGAAAGTATAGCAATGCAGAAGTATAAATCACCTCCCCACCCTACACACCCCACTATGGTACACTTTGCCTTGGCACAGTACAGGCACTTAATGCTTATTTCCTTTTTTCCTAATAGATCATAATGCTATATAATAACAACAAAAGAAACATAAGCAAAATGTGTAAGACCTAATGTTTCCTTCCTTGTTAGGGAGGAAAGCAAGGTGGCTTTTCCTTGGCTCTCCTTCTGCCAAGAGATTCTTTCAATCACTCAAAACTCACAAGTTGTAAACTGGTCCATTCTATCTCTGTCTATTCCTTTACCTAAGATCAAGATAGAATAATGACAAAGGAAGCAGACACCAAGTACTAAGTGTCACATGGTAGTGAGGTTAGGGAGGGCTCTCCCACACAGCAGCTCACAAAGCATGTAGTCCTTCTCACTCAAAGGCAGGGATCATTCCTTGGAACCCTGTGTTTGCATTTACAGCTCTGCCTCCTTAATTAGAAGCTCACTGTCACCATAGTACCAACCCATCAGTCAGTCACAGCCAGAAAAAAAGCTTACCAAACCTCTCCCTGTAGGTTTCCCTTGCCTTCCCTTCCCTTGCCTTGCCTTCCCTTCCCTTCCACTTTTCCTTCCCCCTCCTCTTTCCTTTTTCCTTTTCCTTTCTTTCAATCCTTCTTTGTTTTGTATTTCTTTTTATTTCTTTCTTTCCTTCTTTCCCCCCTCTCCTTCACACCGTACTCTTTTGCTTCCTCCCTCTCTCCTTTCTTCTTCCTTCCTTCTTTTCTTTCTTTCCTTCTCTCTTTCCTTCCTTCCTTCCTTCCTTCCTTCCTTCCTTCCTTCCTTCCTTCCTTCCTTCCTTCCTTTCTTCCCTCTTTCATCTTCCTTCCTTCCCTCCTATTCTTCTTCCTTCCTTTTTTCTTCTCTGTTCTTTCTAGCAGAAAGTTACAAAGATCTTTGAGAATGAGAGGCAAATGGATTAAAATAAATCTTTCAACTTGCCTAATTTGTACCTTTCTAGCAAAGATCTTGCTGCCTTTTCTGTGGGCACTGGATAACAGATTTTTCATCCTATCCCTGCTCAGCCTACTTTATCATTCTTGATTGACTGGCAAGTCTTTCAGAGTGACTCCTGAAGCTTCTTTTTTCTTTCTTTTTTTTCTCCCTCTGAAAGGTTCCTACAGACAGCTTTAAAGAACTGATTTTCCTTGTCAAATTTTAGGGTTCATTTTGATATTAATGACTGAAGGCTGCTGCTATAGCTGGAGGCTGGTTAGCTGAGGTGGGTGTGTTTCTGTTCTTTATGGTCTGATGACCAAAGTACTGGCCTGGGAGCCAGGCGAACTTGGTTCCAGCCCAGGTTTTTGCCAATAAATAGTTCTGTCACCTTCCCCTTAGCCTCTCTGGGCCTCAGTTTCTAAAATGAGTGATTGATTCAGAAGGTCCCCAGACCTCCTTCTACATCTAAAATTTCATCATCCTACTACATAGCTTTATTTTGGGTCCCTGCCTGGGATTGTAAACACACAAGGTTATAACAAGGGTATATATAATAATAGCTTACATTTACATAGCACTTTATGGCTACAAAATAGCTTACATGCATGATTTTACTTGAACTTCATACTAACCCACTGAGGTAGATAATGCAGATAATGAGGTTTTATTGACAGGCCTAAGCTAACAGTGGACAGTCAAGGATTCAAAACCAAGTTTTCTGAGTTAAATGCCCTTTCTAATATTTGATAATGGAGAGAATTACTCCCTCCCTCATTTAAGAGCAGAGTCATCCGAGAAGAGAGGAGAGAAGAGAGAGAGGAGAGAGAGAAAATGAGAAAATGAGAGAGAAGAGAGAGAGAGAGAGAGAGAGAGAGAGAGAGAGAGAGAGGTGGGGAGAGAGAGAGAGAGAGAGAGAGAGAGAGAGAGAGAGAGAGAGAGAGAGAGAGTATGTGAAGGGGGGATGGAAGTGGGAGATACCTGTAAGTAGAGCTAGCACTTGTACACAAATGTAGTTTTCCCAATTGTGTTAGTTACCCTCTTCATTGTTATTACTCTTAATTCCTTAAACTGTGGGAATTTCTATTTTTAGTGACATGAAAAAAATGACTTTACCTGTAATCAGGGAGGCTATAATAATCAATTCAATGATATTTTTTACAAGTTGGGTTTATGTCTTTCTTAAAATGAGATATTCAACAGGGGCATAAAGAATGTTCCCCATTCCCAGGAAGATATGTTGTAATCGCATTTTCTTGTATGTAAGGGGAAAACTAGCTTGATTGTTTAAAATAAAGAAAACCTCACATAAGGCAAATATGATTGAATTGAAATGCATACATATATTTATATTTAAATTATACATATGAGATTCGGGTCTGGAAGCAACCTCATAGTTCATTAAGCCTTAGCCCCTCTTTTTATAGATTGAGGAAACTGGGTCCCAGAGAATTAAAGTTACTGGCCCAGGGTCCTATAGGTAAATGGCAGAGCAGGGATTTGAACTCAAGTCTCTTGGTTTTAATTCTGGTCTTATTTTTGCTCAAGCAGGTAACAACATCCTTTGCATTTTCTTTCACTAAAATTTATTGCAATAATTTCAATCACATAAAATTAATCACTTAATTCTATATGGATATTACAAATATTAGTGTAATGAGCAATGAAAATGTAATAATTGAGCAACACACCAGATTTATGAAATATATTTTACTTTACTTGCATGTAGAATTATATGTATAATATTTTTACATTTAAAGTGTCTCTCTTTAAATAACCATTTTATACATATCTTGAGCCTTTTAAAGTCAAAAGCTTTACATACTATAAAGTCTTTGCAGTATATAAAATGCTTCATTAAATGTTATCTAACATGTCTAAAGCAATGCACTTGGTGCTATTATACTTTCCCCAAGAAACCTATGTTTAATTAAAGCCTCAAATGATTAATTTCCACAGTTAAAAAGAAGTCAAAAGAACTTTGAGATTTGACTTTGCTGTATAAATGCACTGCAAAATTGGGAAATAATTCATCAACCTCAAAGGGGAAGCTGTGACAGTGGAGCTCTTATATAATGAATGTTAGGAAATTCTAGGATGAAAGTTTGATATTTGCTGCTTTTATAGGATGGTTGAGGCCAGGATTCTGGCACTTTCTTCATTTGTATAGGATTAGGGGGGTAATTCATTTACCTCTTTAGACCTCAATATCCTCTTGTATGAAATGAAAAGGTTAGTAAACTAGATAATTTCCTAGACATTTCTCCATACTAAATTTCTGATCCTCTTAACTGTTTTAAGACATGGTAGGATCATTTGAAGAGCAGAGTCAAGTGTTGAAGATTCAATTCTAACAACATCATTAAATGGCTCCTATGTGCCAGGAACAGTGAAAGGCTAGGGTTACAGAGACAAAAACCAGTCTCTGACCTTAAAAACTTGCATTCTACTAGGGGTAAAACTTATACATAGATAAATAAATATAAATCTAAGGTAATTTGAGGTCTACAGTCACACAAATATCTGGGGCTTACATAAAGACTTCCCTAAGTAAAGTGGTCATCATGGACTTTTTTATTACGTGTAACAAAGCTAATTTTTCAAGTTTCATTTTCTACTTCATTATAGTTCTTAAAATTATCTTGGGCATTAGTCCGATAGGAATCTCTGTGGTTAGTACATCACTTACTACATTACCATTAGAAGAAATATAATGGCTTTGCTAAAAAGGAGTGGGATGGTGTTAAAGTGGTGAAAAATGGAAATCTGACAATGGAGTCATTGAATCATGAAGAAAGCACAAAGGAAGCTTTGAACATGTAAGTCAGAGTTTTATTGTATTGGGAATTTTTTCCCTTATAATTCAGCTTAAACCATGTATAAAAAATAGAGTATGAGAAATGGTTTCCCAGGAAAATAAATATTATTGTAAACAATGTCATTTTAGTAAATGTTTAAGTAAAGCAACAGACTATTGATGCTTAGGTATTTGAAATTTGTTTCATATGCTTCAAGCAGTTGAAATCATGGAGTTTTCTTCAGATATGATGGGGAAGAACTCTGTAAAAAAGTTCTAATGTTTTTTCCCTCCCACCCTGTCAACTTTCCCTATTCCTTCGCCCACACACTTGAAGTACAAAGCTTGAATTCAGTTAACAAGAACTTAATTTGCAAGGTACCTGAACAATGTTAGAAAATAAAATTGCATGGGAGCTCATTTTCCCAGTAAATGTTGGTGAAGCAAAGTTAATGATTATATCCAAACACAACTGGGAATGCCACATGGCTGCTGCTTGCAAGCACCATTTGTTTTCTCCCTTTATTTTCTCTTGGACCATTGCATGTTTTTGGCAATAGCTAATTCTAAAAATATTTAATTGATGCATGGGGGGGGGTGCAGATAATTTAAATAGACTACAAGGAAAATAGCCTCTTTGGAACGTAATGTATTTGGTACTATGGTCTGCATTTATCCTCATGCTGTTGCCTATAGCAGAATACAAGAGGGAGAGCCATAAAGTCCAAAAGCAAAAATAAACATGTCTTTGAATGGCTCACAGAGTGTGCCAGGTTTGGAGCAGCTGCAGTCTGGGGACGGAATCAAAGAATCTAGTCAAATGGAAATAGAGAATCAGAAATAAGGCCACATACATCCCGGCTTGGCCTTAATAATGGGATGTGTGTATATATATATATATATATATATATATATATATGTGTGTGTGTGTATCTCATATGTATTTATACACACACACACCTATATATATATGTGTATATATACATACATATAGGTTTCTCTTCAGTGACACCTTCTAGCCCTGGATCCATAATCTTGTGATCATACTGTCTTACTATTTTCTCCATCCAAACTTGTTTTTCCCTCTCTTACTTTCTAATTGACCTAAAGTATTAACGGTTCAGTGTATTGCATTTTTGAGTAAAATATTTGCATCTTATCAGGGACTTTATGAAGACTCAGAACTATAACTCAATAGAATGACTCTAATATAAGGAAGGGATCTTAACTTGGGGTCCTATGAATTAAAAAAAAATGGATTCTTAGGTTGAAATATAATTAGATTCCTTTGTAATGCTGTTATATATATGCATATAGGCATATATATGTATATATATGTATACACACAAAATTCATGAACATTATTCAGAAAAGGGGTCCATAGTCCTCTACTGGACTGCAAAATGACACAAAAGCCATATAAGTTATAATTCTTGTTTTAATGGGATGAATGAGTTCTGAGGATATTTTCTATATATTTTATTTTGAAATCTAATATCCTATGGAAATGCTGAATCTTCCTTTCTTCTGAAACCTGTTTCTTCAATATAAAATGAAGGGATTGACCTGGATGATGTCTAAGATCCCTTCTAGCTCTAAACTTATGATCTTTTTTATGTTAAGCATGGTGGTGTCCAGTGAACATATTTTTCTTCATTCATCTCTATAATGTTCAAAGAGTCATAAAAAAACAACAACAACAACAACAAAAAAAACCCAAACCCTGTGGGAAATGAATGAACCATACCAACTCCATTTTGTGACTCAATTCTGAAGCTAGCTCAGTTCCCTTTCTGTGCAATTATGTATCAATTAATACATTGAACCATTAATACTTTAGGTCAATTAGAAAGTGAGAAAGGGAAAAATAAGTTTCTGTCTTGTGAAAAAACTTCATTCAATTATTGAAAATGTGATAAATCCCTATTGAATTGTTTGGACCTAGCCCTAGGATGGCTAGGGAGCTGGTCTCTCTCTGCCTGTTGCTTAGAGACCCATAACTAAGGACGTAAATTATGTTGACCAGAAACCCAGTCAGATCTGAAAACTGATGAAAGGAATTTTCTCATAATTCTATATCTCAAACAATCCATATGCTTTTTCTAAAACCTGACCCTGTACTGGTCAATCAGTTATTTTTTCCATGTTATTTTGATTGTTTATAGATAGTTGGGGGGAGTGGGTGTAAAGCCAATCACGAGCATCTCCCCTGGGAACTGCTGCTGTGAATAACTTTAAGGATCTAATTGCATAGTATAGTGAACTCTATTTATTCAGTAATAAACTAAAGTAAAACATTAAAAAAACTAAAGCACAACATTCACAACAATGTAATATAACAACTTATTAGTGAGGTGGCCACATAATCTTAAGAAAAAAAATCATTCAGTATGTCACAATCTCATCAGTCCATATACAGTACCCAAGTGAAGTCTTCTTTCATCTTGACTAGAGACTGGCTTCCAATTATACTTAAGCCAACTATCCTTAAGTGGTAGCAGAAAGCAGAAATACCATCCACCCCTAGGTCACAGTAAGTCACAATCTCATCAGTCAGTATAGAGTACCCAAGTAAAGTCTTCTTCATCTTGATTCAAGGCTGGCTTCCAAACCTTGAAGCTCCTCTTCCACAGGTTGACTGCTCCCAGTTCTTTTTTTTTTCTTTTTGGAGGGAAATTGGGGTTAAATAACTTGCCCAAGGTCACATGGCTAGGTTTTTGTGTGTGCGTTAAGTGTCTGAGGCCGGATCTGAACTCAGGTCCTTCTAACTCCAGGGCTCTACTCACTGTGCCACCTAGCCGCCCCGACTGCTCCCAGTTCTTGCCTGGATTCACATGTAGGCAGCTCTATTGTTCCTGTTCTATATTTCAGGTCATGGGAACTACTCCACTTCAAGTCCTTTGCAGTTCCTGTTTCTATGAAGACAAAGCTTAACACAGCTACAACAATTTTTATACACATTAAGCTTAACAGAGCTATAACAATATTTATATACAATACCAGCACTATAATCTCAATTCACTTTCTGTCATACAAAGTGACACAAATCAACAGACAAGACTTCTGTATGAGAAATCAAACAGAAATAAAGAGTAAAGTCCTCTTTCAGGACTTCTGTAACAGTAATAAAGTCCTCTTTTAACAAACAATGTTTCTCTCTGACAAAGTAACATCAATACAGATAGAATAACAGACAGAGTGCTGACATCACAAACATTCTGTCTTTTAGCTTTGCTTGCTCCTAGCTCTGCTGGAGCTTTTCTATGATCTTCTCCTTCCTGTTCCACCTTTCCTGTTCCATTCTTTTGGCAAACTCCTCCCACTGTGGACTTCATGTGATTATGTTAGGCCTATTAAGGGCAGATAAGGTCTTCAAATTCCCATGGACCTATTAAAGGCAACACAATGTATACTGTTTCCAATAAAGATAAGGTACTGTTCCCAATCAAAGGCAAGGCTCAAAGGCACTTGAATAGCTGAAACAAACAGCAAAGTACTACTTTGCTTGCCATTACTTTGGGACACTTCTTTTTCTGATTTCAGGGAATTCTACCTGTTCATTCTGCCCCTACCAACTTGGAAACTTTCTAATCTTTCTACCATTTAGGAATCAGACTACCTAATTTTGTGTCCTGTTAATGGTTTTCTTTTAATTAATTTGTCTTCTTAGATTAAGTTTTTAATAAGTAAAAATCTGGATTATTCTGTATACAGGATCTTAGGACTGGCTGGGGAGTCTATTGGCTTGCTTATTATGCCTATTTTTCTAATAAATCATACAGCTCAGTTGGTTTCCTCAGTTATTTTAATTATCCACCATAACCCATGAGTGAGCATGAAACAGTCATGTTTCAGTATAGGTAAGGTAAGTAGACATAGGCAGCCAGTGGGCAACATGAGGTCCCTGGGTACTTGGTGTGAAGCATGAAAATCCCAGAGGACAGAGCCCAATCCAGGATAATAGTTTAGACTTTATATTGGAAGAAAATGGCACAATCATAAGTCATTCTAATTAACAGTTATTCAACAGTAAAACAAGATTTACTTAGCCTTAATAGGATATTTAACAAGGGTAGGCATTAAGGACACTGAGTTTATCCAGCTAAGTGAAACTCATGTGCCTGCATAACTGATCCACCAGCCAAGCTTCTAAGCACACCTGGAGTTCCTTCAGTATTTGACCTTCCAGGAAATAGCATGAATTGATTTCTTTAAATATTGACTGATTTGAACTTCTTGCTGCCCAAGGGACTCTCAAAAGTCTTCTCCAGCACCTTAGTTCAAAAGTGTTGATTCTGTGGTGCTCAATTTTCTCTATACTCCAACTCTCATAGCCATACATTGCTACTGGGAAAACCATGACTTTGTCCATGCCTTTGTCAGCAAGGTGATGTCCAGATTTTCCATAGCTCTCCTCCAAAGGAACAAGGGTCTTTTAATTTCATGACTGCAGTTGCTATCTGCAGTGATCTTTGAGCCCAAGATTATAAAATCTTGCATTTCTTCCATTTCTTCTCCCTCTATTTGCCAGGAAGTGATGGGACCACTTGCCAAGGTTTTTTTGGCTATTAAACTTCAAGCCAGCTTTTACACTCTTATCTTTCACCCTTATCAAGAGGCTTTTTAATTGTTCTTTATTTTCTGTCAGAGTATATCATCTGCGTATTTCAGATTGCTGATGTTACTCCCAGGATTCTTAATTCCAGCTTTTGATTCTTCCAGCCTGGCATTTCACATGATATACTGTGCATATAAGCTAAATAAATAAGTTGACAATATATAGCCTCATCAAACTTCTTTTCCACTCCTCTACCAATCAGTTATTCCATATCAACTTCTGTTGTTTCTTGGCCTGCATACAGGTTCCACATACTGGAGACAAGTAAGATGATCTAGAACTCATCACTTTGAGGACATGTCACATTTTATTGTGACCCACACAATCAAAGACTTTAGTGTCATCAATGAAGCAGAAGTAGTTTTTTTTTTCTGGAAATCCTTTGCTTTCTCTATAATCCAGGGAATATTGGCAATTTGATTTCTAGTTTATTTGCCTCTGTAAAACAATGGAGTATGACCCTGGGCGAGTCGCTTAACCCTAATTGCCTCAAAAATAAAAAAAAAAGGCAAACAATGGAGTGATTTGCCATTTCCTTCCATAGTAGATCACTTTTTCTCAGAATTATCCACTATGACCTGTCCTTTTTGGGTAACTCTCCATGGTACACCTCATAGTTTCATTGAGCTATGCAAGCCACTCTGCCACAATGAGCTAATGAACTTTGTATCATAACTTTATCTAGTTTTTGATCTTTTTAAATTTTCTTTGGACCTATTCTTTCTATGCTTGTCACACCCTGTGCTTGTGTGCCTCTGTTCTGTTTCTCAGACTATTCTCAGTGTTGGAAGGTCCTCCTACCAATGGATAAACCACATATTTTTGTTCAGTTTATCTTTTCAAGCTCAACTCAAATACCACTTTAAAAATGAAGCTTGCAATGACTCCCTGCTTTTATGACTTTAATATATTTTATATCATTAAACATTTCCAAATTATATGTAAATTTTTTTAACTTTTATTTTTGAAAAATTTCAGTTCTCCTTCCACTACCCCTTGAGAATCAATATGATATTGATTATACATGTGAAGTCATGCAAAACCATATTTCCATATTAGCCAGGTTATACAAGAAAACACACAAACTCCCAAGAAAAATGAAGAAAGTAAAAAAAAAGTATGCTTCAGTCTTCACTGAGAGGTCATCAGTTCTCTTTCTGGAAGTGAATAGCATTTTTCATCATGGTTCCCTTTGCAATTGTCTTGGATCATTGTCCTAATCAGATTAGTACAAATAGGCCCTTTTGATCTCTTTGGGATATAGACATAAGAGAGGTATTGCTGGGATAAAAGGTACAAAGAGTTTTATACCTCTTTGGGCCTAGTTACAAATTGTTCTTCTGAATGATTGGATTAGTTTACAACTCCACTAACACTGCATTAGTATGCCAGTTTTTCCACACCCTCTCCAACATTTGTCATTTTCCTTTTCTGTCATATTAGCAAATCTGATGGATGTAAGGTGGTACCTTAGAGTTGTTTTAATTTGCATTTCTCTAGTCAATAGAGATAAAGAGCATCTTTTCATATGATTATTGGTGGCTTTTATTTTCTTATATTGAAACTGCATGTTCATATCCTTTGACCACTTGCCCTTATTTTTATTAATTTGGTTTTGTTTCCTATTTTATTTGAGATATAAGGTCTTTATCAGAAAAACTTGATGTAAAAATGTTCCCCCCAGTTTCCTGTTTCCCTTCTAATTTTGACTGCAATGGTTTTGTTTTTGGAAAATCTTTTTCATTACATGTAATCAAAATTATCCATTTTTTTCCTGTGATCCTTTCTATCTCTTGCTTGGTCATAAATTCTTCCCTTAATATAGAACTGACAGGTTTATTTTTCCATGTTCCCCTAATTTACTTATGATATTATCATTTTGTTTATATCATTTATCCATTTTAGCCTTATCCTGGTATATAATGTGAAATATTGGTTTATGCCTAGTTTTTGCTAAATGCTTTCTAGTTTTCCTATCAATTATTGTTGAATGATGAGCTTTTATATGTTTAGTTATAGAGTTCAACATTCACTTTCATAAGGCTTTGAGTTCCAAATTTTTACCCTCACTCCCTTTCCACTTCCCCAAGATGGCATGTAATCTAATATAGGCTATACATATACAATCATACTAAACATATTTCCACATTAGTCATGTGAGAGAAGAATCATAACAAAAGGGAAAAGGGGAAAGGGGAAAGGAAAAACAACAAAAAAGGGAAAATAGTAAACTTTGATCTGCATTCAGACTCCACACTTCTTTCTCTGGATGTGGATAACATTTTCCATCCTGAGTCTTTTGGAATTGTCTTAGATCATTGTATTGCTAAGAAGACCTAAGTCTATCAAAGTTGGTCATCACACAATATTGCTGTTACTGTGCACAATGTTCTCCTGGTTCTGCTTGCTTCACTCAGCATGAGTTCATTTAAGTCCAGATTTTTCTGAAATCTACCTGCCTATCATTTCTTATGGAACAATAGTATTCTATTACATTCATATGCCACAACTTGTTCAGCCATTCCCCAACTAATGGGCATTTCCTAAATTTCCAATTCTTTGCCACCACAAAAAGAGCTGCTATAAATATTTTTTTTTTATGTGTGGGTCCTTTCCAATTTTTTATGATCTCTTTGGGATACAGACCTAGTAATGCTATTGCTGGATGAAAGGATGTGCACAATTTGGTTGCCCTTTGGCATAGTTCCAAGTAGTTCTCCAGAATGGTTGGATCAGTTAACAGCTCCACTAACAACATATTAGTGTTCCAATTTTCCCACATCTTCTACAACATCAAATGGTGAGTTGTTATTGTCAAAGCTTGGATCTTTGGATTTATCAAACACTAGATTACTATAATAATTTACTATTATGTAGCTAATCTATTTCACTGATTCATCACTCTATTTCTTAGTACCAGATTTGTTTCCATGATTGCTACTTTGTAATGTAGTTTGAAGTCTAGTACTTCTAGTCTGCCTTTTTTCACATTTTTCAGTGATTCATTTGATATTCTTGACATTTCATTTTTTTAAGATGAATTTTGTTATTATTTTTCCTAACTTTATAAAATAATGATTTGATTAGTGTGGCATTTTGATAATTTGATTAGTATGTACAGGATGAGTAAATTGACATAGGTATAACTATCATTTTATTACATAGACTCAGCCCACCTACAAGCAATTAATATTTCTCCAGTTGTATAGATCTGACTTTGTGTGAAAAGTGTTTTGTAATTTGGTTTGAATGATCTGTGAACTTGTCTTGGCAAGTAGACTCCCAAGTATTTTGTATAATCTGCATTTATTTTAAATGGAATTTCTCTTTCTATCTCTAGCTGGATTTTGTTAGTAATGTATACAAATGCTGATGATTCATGTGGGTTTCTTTTATATGCTGCCACTTTGCTGAATATGTTAATTGTTTCAATTGGTCTTTTAGTTGATTTTCCAGGATTCTTTAATTATACTATCATACCATCTGCAGAATGATAGTTTTGTTTCCTCATTGATTATTTTTATTTTTTTCCATTTCTTTTTCTTATTATTATGATGGGCATTTCTAATATAGTATTGAATAATAATGATTATAAAGGATATCTTTTCTTCCCTTCTGATCTTACTGGGAAGGCTTCAAATTTATTCCTGTTGCAGATAGTTCTTGCTCTTGGTTTCAGAGAGATACTACTTAAGATTTTTTAAAATTTTAACATATGCTTTATTAACTTCTGGTTTACATCATTCATTTCAACCAGATTTTGAGTTACAATTTTTTCCCCATTTTCCCCCTACTCACCACCCCAGAATAGCAGTCCCACAAGATATCACTTCCTCCAATCTGCTCTCTCCCATATCTTCTTCCATACCCACTTCGACTTTGCCGTTAGGCCAAGGTGAGTCTCTGAGCCCCAATGCCTGAACATCTTATCTCCCAATTACATGCAAAATAGAATTAATAATAGTATTTATATACATTTGAAACATTTAATTTTAAAACTTCAAATTTCAGATCCATTCCCTTCCTCCCTTGTCACCCACTCCCTCTGGGAAGATAAGCAATTCAGTATGTGTTGTACAAGTATATCTATGCAAAACATTACCATAGTATATATATTGTAAAAGACTGACTATATTTCCCTCCCACCCATCCCACCCCCCACATGATCCATTCGTTACTTTGATCCTGTCTTTCTTCAAAAGTGGGTACTTCCAACCTCTCCTCACCCTAAATTGCCCTCCCCTCCATCATCCCCCCTCTCATCCCCCTTCCCCTTACTCTCCTGCAGGGTGAGATATACCATTTAGTACGTATGTCATTCTCTCCCTGAGCCAAATTCAGTGAGAATATGGTTTTGCCTTTTTGCCTTCCTGTTCTTCCCCTCCCCTGCAACTACTTCCCCTTGCCTCTTCTACATGAGATAGTTTACCCTATCCTGTCTCTCCCCATCTCCTCTTGCCACTTTCCTCTCTCACCTCTTAACTTCGCCCTTGAGTATCACCCCTTCCCACCAAATTCAACCTGCCCTCTATCCATGTATACCTGTAGACATATATACACACATTCACATATGTATTCATATGACCATATAACCTTCTTCAATTATTTTCATACTGAGAAATATTTCATCAGTCACAGTTATTGTTTTTCCATATAGGAATGTAAATAGTTCAACTTTGATATGTTCCTTTTGATTTCTTTTCCCTGATTACCTTCTCAAGCATATCTTGCTTCTTGTGTCTGAATGTCAAATTTCTATTGAACTCTGGTTTTTTCCTCAAGAATGCTTGAAACTCCTCTATTCCACCGAATGACCATATTTTCCTCTGAAATAAGATACTCAGTTTTGCTGGGTAGGTGATTCTTGGTTTTAATCCCAGCTCTTTTGCCCTCTGGAATATCATATTCCATGCCCTTCCATCCCTCAGTGTTGAAGCTGCCAGGTCCCAGGCTATTCTGATTGTGTTTCCACAATATTGAAATTGTTTCTTCCTAGCTGCTTGTAGTATTTTCTCCTTGATCTGGGAATTCTGGAACCTGGCTATACTATTCCTAGGAGTTTTCTTTTTGGTATCTTTTTTAGGAGGTGATCTGTGGATTCTTTCAACCTCTATTTCCCCCTCTGCGTCTAAAACATCAGGGCAATTTTCCTTGAGAATTTCTTGAAGGATGATTTCTAGGTTCTTTCTTTGACCATGGCTTTCAGGTAGTCCAATAATTTTTAAATTATCTCTCCTGGATCTATTTTCCAGGTCAGTGGTTTTCCCATGAGATATTTCACATTGCCTTCTAATCTTTCATTTGTTTGGGTCTGCTTAACAGCATCTTCATTTCTCATAAAGTCATTAGCTTCCATTTGCTCCAGTCTAACTCTGAAGGAATGAATCTCCTCAGTGAGCTTTTGAGATTCTTTTTCCATCTGGCAAATTCATGTTTTTTAAGGCATTCTTCTCCTTATTGCCCTTTTGGGCCTCCTTTGCCATTTGAGTTAGTCTATTTTTTAAGGTGTTATTTTCCTCAGTCAGGCTGTTGACTCTTATTTCATACTTTTCCTGAATCCTTCTCATTTCTCTTCCCAATTTTTCCTCCACTTCTCTTATTTGGTTTTTAAAGTCCTTCTTAAACTCCTCTGTGGCCTGCAACCTGCTCATATTTTCATTTGGGGCTTTTGGTGCAAGAGTTCTGACCTCACAGATCTCCTCCTATTCCATGCTTCGATCCTCTTTGCCCCCAAAATAGGAGTCTAATGTTGCATTTTTTGTTTATTTTGTTTCCTTTGCCTTGGCATGTTGCCACTTAATTACTTGATTTTTGGGTTTGTTGCCACAGTAGGACTCTGCCATCAGATAGGGGAGCTTCCATCCCAAACACAGGGTCTTCACAACTTCCAGAGGTATTAGTTGGGTGGCCTCTGTAAAGCTTCCACACACTCTGGCAAGTTGGATACCCACCCCAGACCTCCCCCCCAGACTACAATCCAGATCCAAGCAGGTTAAAGCAAGAGCAATTAACCCCCAAACTGATTGCTGGATCTCCCTACAGGTCGCAGACTAGGAGCTGAAGCTGCCACTGAAGCTGCAAAATGGCTTCTCTTCTGCTGCTCCTCAGATGCTTCTTGTCTTCAGGGTAGGAAGCCAACGCATTCCCCAAATACTGGTCCCAAAGTCCATAGGGCATTAACCTCTCATTTCGTCCTAGGCATATCTGTGTTAATAATTCTGGAATTGCCACAGCTGCTGGTGTTCTGGGGTCCCTCCAGCAGGCTGCTGGCCCGCCCAACCTGGGGCTAAAACCAAGGCTCATGCGGGCCTGGGCTCCACTCCCAGAGTGTTGTGCTGTGCTGTGCTGTGCTGGATGCTCCCTGCAGGGCTGCTAGCTGTCCTCAGGGGGAGGTTAGCTTCTCTGTGTTGTTCTGTGGGTGCTGGAGCTCTAGAAGTTGTTTAGAGTCCACTTTTTACATAGTTTGGAAAAGGTGTGGTGGGGAGCACCTTGGAAATGCTGTCTCTACTCTGCCATCTTGGCTCTGCCTATCTACTGCTTAACGTTTTAAGGAAAGCTCAAGTGTTTTGGGTATTGCATTTTGATTAAAAAAAAACTTTTTCTGCCTTTATTGATAAAATCATATTTTTCCATTGTTTTTGTTATTGATATGGTCAATTATGGTCAATTCAAATATTGAACCAGTGTAGCATTCCTGGTATAAAACCCACCTGGTCACAGGGCATGGTCTTTGTGATATGTTTCTTTAATTTTTTGGCTAATATTTTATTTTAAGAATTTGCATCAATATTCATTAAGAGAATTGATGGGTTTCTTTATGTTTTTGTTCACCTTGATTTAGTATCAGTCCATAGCAGTGTCATAAAAGAAATTTTATAAAAGTACTTTTTTACCTATTTTTTGAATAGTTCATATAATATTGGTATTCTTTGTTCTTTAAATGCTTGGTAGAATTCACTTGCAAATCCATGTGGTCTTAGGGATTTTTTTCCCCTTAGCGTGCTCATTCATGGATTGATTGTTTTATTTTTCTAAGGTAGTATTTTACTTCCTCTTTTTTTTTTTTTTTTTAGCAATTGGGGTTAAGTAACTTGCTCCAGGTTACATGGTTAGTCATTATATCTGTGTGAGTGCTCATTTTCTGAGGCCGGTTTCAATCCCGGGTCATCCCAACTCCGAGGCTGGCGCTCTTACTGAGCCACCTAGCTGCCCCTAACTTCCTCTTTTGTTAATCTGGGCAATATATATTTCTTAAATATTTATCCATTTCAGTGAGATTGTCAATTTAACTGGCATATAATTGGGCAAAATAACTCCTAATAATGTTTTTAATTTGATCTTCATTGGTGGTTCATTCACCATTATCATTTTTGATACTTTTGTTTTATTCTTTCTTTTTTTAAATTGAAATTAATCTGGGTGGCTATGTGGTGCAGTGAATAAAGCACTGACCCTGGAGTCAGAGAGGCCTAAATTCAGATCTGGCCTCAGACACTTAACACTTGCTTGCCCTGTGACCTTGGGCAAGTCACTTAACCTCAGTTGCCCTGACTTTCCACCTCCAAAAAAAAAAGCAAAAAAAAAATGGAATTAACCAATAACTTACCTATTTTATTTTTTTCCTATGAAAGCAGTTTCCAGTTTTAGTATTTTATTTTATTTTATTTTATTTTATTTTTTTGGTTTTTGGAGGAGGGAAAACAGGGCAATTGGGGTTAAGTGACTTGCCCAAGGTCACAGGGCTAGTAAGTGTTAAGTGTCTGAGGCTGGATTTGAACTCAGTTCCTCTTGACTCCAGGGCTGGTGCTCTATTCACTGTACCACATAGCCACCCCAATTTTTATATTCAAATTAAATTTTTTTTAACTTTCAATTTTATTAATTTCACTTTTGTTTTTTAGGATTTCCATTTTGGTGTTTAATTGATGGTTTTAATTTTTTTCTAGTTTTCTTTTAGTTTCATGTCCATTCATTGATCTGCTCTTTCTTTAGAGATATAAGCTCTCCTCTAAGCATTGCTTTCAAGGCATCTCACAAATTTTGGTATGTTTTCTCATTGTTGTTGTTCTCTTTAATGAATTATTGATTGTAACTATGATTTGGTCTTTGTCCAATTCATTCTTTAGCATTATATTATTTAGTTTCCAATTGATTTTTAATCTATTCTTCCCAGGCCCTAATAATTCTGCTTTTGTTTGTGAGGTTTTTATGCCCTTTACATCATCAATTTTTGTGAAAGTACCTTTTACAGCTGACAAAAAGGAATACTTCTTTTTTTATATTTTCCCAAGGGATCTATCATCTAAATTTTTTTTCAGATTCTAATAATTTCCTTAATTTTAAAAATTTACTTTATTGCTAGACTTATCTAACTTTGAAACTTGAAGGCCTTCACTAACGTGGTTTTACTGTCTATTTTCTCTTGTTATTCATTTAACTTTTCCTTAAGAATTGGAGTGCTATGGCATTTGGTGCATCTATGTTTTGGAAAAAATATTGCTTCAGTGTCTGTGGAGCCTTTTAGCAAGATGTAGTTTCCCTACTCATCTCTTTTAATTAGGTCTATTTTTGCTTTTACTTTGTCTGAGATCATGAATGCTACCTCTCTTTTTTTTGTTTGTTTGTTTGCTTTTATTTTAATTGAACCATAACATATTCTGCTCTAGTCCCTTATTTTAAATCTTTCTATGTTTCTGTTTCAAGTGTGTGTCTTCTAAATAACATACTATTGTATTCTGGTTTCTAATCCCTTATGATATCTGCTATTGTATTATGGTTGAGTTTATCCCATTCACATTCACATTTATGATTACTATGTATTTCTTTCCATTCTATTTTCTTCTGTTTATCCTTCTCTCTCTGTTTATTCTGTCCCTTCTCTAAAGCCTATTTTGCTTCTGACCATTGCTTTCCTTTATCTACCTTCTCTTTTATCACCTCTCCCACTCTCCACATCCACCTTTATCTTCCCTGCTAAGTAATGTAGATTTCTGTGCATAATTGATTGTGTAGAAATATTTTTCCCTCTTTGAACCAATTTAGATGAGTGAGGTTCAAGTGTTGCATATCTCCCCTCCCCATTTTTCCCTCCCCTGTAATAGCTCTTTCTTGCACACCTCTTTTATGTGAAATAATTTTTTCAATTCAATTCTTCCTCTCCTTTTTTCCTTCACCCAGGGCATCTTTTTTTTTTTTTTTACCATTTTTTTTCTCTATCATTCCAACATAATTGATGCACTCCTGCAACCTCTGTCTATGTAGAATTCTTCTAACTTCCTTAATAATGATAAAGTTCTTAGAAATTATATATATATATATGTATATATATATATATGTATATAATACATACACTTATATCAGCCATTTTCTCCTATAGGAATGTAAACCGTTTAACCTTATTTGAGTCCTTTATTATTTCTCTTTCATGTTTACCTTTTAATCCTGTTCAGTCTTGTAATTAAAATCAATTTTTTTATTCAGCTCTGCTCTTTTCATTAAGAATCCTTGAAAGTACTCTATTTCATTACATTTTCATCCCCACCCCCCACATCAAAGATTATATTCACTTTTGCTGGATAGATTATTCTTGGTTGTAATCCTGGGTCTTTTGCCCTCTGGAATATCATATTCCAAATCATCCACTCCTTTAATGTAAAAGCTCCTAAATTTTGTGTTATCCTGATTATGGCTCCATGATATTTGAATGATTTCTTTCTGTTTGCTCTAAATATTTTCCTATGATCTGCGATCTCTGGAATTTGGTTGTAACATTCCTAGGAGTTTTTGTTTTGGGATCTTTTTTAGATGGTGATGGGTGTTTCTTTAATTGTCCATTTTAGTCTCTGGTTCTAGGATATTAGGAAAGTTTACCTTTATAATTTCTTGAAATATCATATGTGGGTGCTTTCTTTGATTATGGCTTTCAAGTAGTTTAATAATTCTTAAATTTTCTATTTTCCAGGTCAGTTGTTTCTCCAATGAGACAGTTCTCAATTTCTTCTATTTTTTCATTCCCTTGACTTTGTTTTATCGGGGTTTTTTTTGATGTTTTATGGAGCCAATAGCTTCAACTTCTCCAATTCTAACTTTTAAGAAATTATTTCTTCAGGGAACATTTGCACCCCTTTTTCCATTTGACCATTTTTTTACAACATTCTTTTCTATAGTTTTTTGGTGCCTCTTCACAAGCTGTTGTTTTTTCATAATTTTCTTCCCTCTTATTTCTTAATCCATTTTCCCCTTTACCATTCTTATTTGATTTTGCAAAATATCTTTTTTTTTTAATCTTCCAGGACTTCTTGTTTGGCTTGTGTCCAATTCATAGGGTTTTTCCTTTGGTTGTTATTGTTTAGTCATTCAAGTCATTTCCAACTCTTTATGACCTCATTTGGGGTTTTCTTAGCAAAAATTGATTTGCGATTTCCTTCTTCAGCTCATTTTACAGATGAGGAACTGAGGCAAACAGGGTTGAGTGACTTGCCCTGGGTCACATAGCTAATAAATGTCTGAGGCACAATTTGAATTCAGGTCTTCCTGACTCCAGTCCCAGTGCTATATCCACTGTGCCACCTATCTGCCTCAGAGCAGATAGTGAAGACTTAGTAAATGCTTATTGATATATTGATCTGGCCTTTTTTTTAAACCACCAATGATAATTATGAGACCTCTGAGACCATCTAGTCTAACTCCTTTATCTTATAAATGAGGAAGCATAGAGTGAACAAGTGACTTGTCCAAGGTAGCCCCAAGGGCAGCTTATTTCAACTTTGTGTAGTTATAGTTGTTGGGAAGTTTTTATTCATATTAAATTCAAATATGCCTTTCTAAGACTAATTTCCACTATACTAAACTCTAGGTTTAAACTGAGAAAATCTCTCCCCTCTCCCATATGACAGCCCTTCAAATACTTCAAGACAGCTATCATATTCCCTTAAGTTTTCTCTAGACTACAAGCCCTAAATTCCTTCAAAATATCAATCAATCAGATTAATTGTAAAGCATTTAGTTAAGTACTATGCTAAATGCTCGTAGTAGGAACACAAATAAAAGAGTGTCTGGCTTTAAGGAGCCTTTAATGTATTGGGGGTAAAACTATATATACATACATAAATGAGTACAAGATATATGCAAAGTAAATACCAGGTAGTTTGGGGAGTGGAGGCACAAACAGCTTAGGGGAGGGAGAGATCAAACGGTATTTAATTTGAGTTTTGATTGCAGGTAAGTATTCTAAGAGCTAGATGTGAGGACAGAATGTATTTATAGTATGGGAAAAGCATGTGAAATGCCTCAGAGATGGGAGAGGGAATGGCATGTATGAAGAACAACAAGAAAGTCAACTTGACTGGGTCATAGAGTTCACAAAGAGAAGCGCTACTAGAAAGGTAGATTGTAGCCAAATTGTGAGGGACTGATTCTAGAGACAATAGGGAGCCATTGAAGATTTTTGAGCAAGGAAATGAAAGCATCAATGAATCAGTAAGCAGTTATTAAGAGCCTACCATGTCCAGGCACTGTGCCAGGTGATAGATATACAAAGACTGGATAAATGAAATAGTTTCTGCTCTTAAGGACCTTGTATTTTATTGAGGGAACTAACAACAACATCAATATCTGTCTATTTGTCTATCTGTCTATCTATTTATCCATCCATCCATCCATCCATCTATCTATCTATCTATCTATCTATCTATCTATCTATCTACAAGCTAATTAGGGAAGGAGGGCAGTAGCCATTGGGAAAACTAGGGATGGCTTATTAGAACTATGTTTTAGTAATATCCCTTTTGAAAAGCTGTGTGGAGGATGGATTAGAGAGAAGTAGAAGCTAGTCAGAGAGGCAAAATTAGGAGGCTATTAATCATAGTCCAGTAAAAAGATGATGAGGGTCTGAGCTAAGGTATTGCCTGTGTGAGTGGGAGTGAAAGGGACAAATATAATAAATTTCATGGAGGTAGAATCATGAAATTGAAAAGATTTGGAAAGTTTATTAGTTACAGAAGCTGAATGAAGGTGATGTATGAATATGATGTAAGTTTGGAAAGGAAAGTTAGAGTCAAGGGCCTTAAATGAAAGGCTAAGAAGTTTTTACACTACATGCAATAGGAGGCCATGAAGGGCATTTGATCAAGAGAGTAGAGTGGGCATTTGTATATTATTGTATATTATCATCTATGTGGGAAGCGAGTTATAGCTTTAAGATTCTATATAAACATAAGTAATCATGATTTTCTTTTTAGTTGTATTTCTTATTTCATCTTTGGCATCATCTGGTGTCTGTCTGGTGGTGATAACTCACCATGCCTAGAACAAAATCTTTATTTACCTCTAATAAGGTTTGACGTGTATGTCCTCTTGTTACTATCTACCATAAGCTTTGTGCTTTCCACGGGATATGTACCTAGTGGAATTTTTAGGCATTTGAATAGGTACATTTATAAAAAAAAATTAGTATTGAAAAATGTATCTCAATATTCCTCCCCTGTGTGTTGCTCCTCAGGCAGCTGCCTCCCTAGCCTAGTCCTAATCCTGGTTCTGGCTCTCAGGAAATCTCTTTATGAACATGGAGATGAGTCATCTTTTGTTTTTCTCCTTCAGCAAGAATTGCTCTCATGCTTTCATCAAAAGGGTCCCCTGAGATAAGATTACAGGAGCATCGATGTCACTGTATTTTTTATGCCTCTTAGTCTTTCATAAGAGCATAAAATATTAAGATTGAATCAATGCCACTATCCAGTCTAGGGTCACAAAATGTTGGGGTGTGAATGGGCTTTCAAAGTCATTTAGTCCGTTCTTTATTTTACAGATTACACAGGAGATATTATAGAGATAGGCCTATGTGCCTGATGTTGTTGCTGTCAGAAAGCAGACAATAATATGTTACAATGACTCATGCTATGAATGAAAGTAAAACAATTTATATTTCATTAGCTGAAGGCTGAGAAAGATAACATAGAGTCAATTTACTCAATTTACATATGGTGGCTTCATTGTTAAGGTCAAATAGGAAATAAGAAAGTTCATGTTCGATAGAGCTCAATACTCTTCCATTTTGTTACTTACCAGTTATTCACCCAACAAACATTTGTGAAACATCAGCTAAGAACAAAGAACTGTATTAGATCTTAGGGGAGATGCAGAGCTGATTATAGTCTAGAAGGAGTGAGAAGAATATTAATATAAATGTATCAAAAAGAGAAGATAACCTCTGGGAGGGCTGGTACTGGATTAAAAAAAATAATCTCAGTGTCCCTAGAGCTGGGCATAGTGCTTTATGAATATGAGATACTTCATAGATATTTATTGAATTGAATTAGGCTGATAAGAATATGAACAAGGCATTATGAGACTTCACAAGAATTGGGAAGGACATATTCATCTTAGGAAATCAAAGAAGAATCACATTTTTCCAATCACATGGCTATCATACTGGTTCAAACCTTATTACCTCTCATCTGGACTATTGAAACAGCCTTCTAAATGCTCTTTCTACTTCTAGTTCCTCTTTTCTCCAGTTTATTTACCTTCTAATTGCCAAAATAATTTCTCAAAGACACCGACTGTGTCATTCCTTTGCTTAAAAACCCTCAGTGACTCCCAATTTCCTCTAGGATAAAATTCTGACTACTCAGACAGATGTTTTAGGTCCTCTATAGTCTGGTACCAACCTTACTTTACTTATTCTCTTTATGTAGTCTGCATTGTGTTTAAACTAGAGTACTAGCTGTTCCCTGACTTTAACAGGTCAAATCCCACCAACATGCATTTGCTCAGACCATTCCCCTTTGCTTCTTAGTATCCTTATCTTCCTCTTAGGTTCAACGCAGCTGCCACTGCCTATCAGCCTTGAGTATTTAGTTTTCTTTGCATCCTCAAATCTTTTTATTTCCTTCTCTCTCTATCCCCATATGTATGTATGTATATGTATAATATTCATAGAGTAGAATGTACTAAGCATGTTAAAGGCAGCAAATGTTTCAGTTTTATTTTTATATTATGTTGTATTATTATATAATATCATGTCTATTATATTAATTCATCTAGAGCTTAGTATAGGGACTGATACATGACAAGTCCTTAATAAATAAATATTTTTTATCAAAAAATATGTGTTATTATAAGACAGCACACAAGTTGTAGGGTTGTCATTCAAACAATGTTACCATCCTCTTGGACAAAGATGACATGATCAGAAAAAGAGGTTGATAGAAAATACTGGCAAAAGTATTAGAGTTGGGATTGGAAGAATGTGCCCTGCCAGATATGACTCTGGGAAAGTTATTTTCTGAGCCTTCATTGATTTCTCCAGAAAATGATTTGCCTGTTTCCCAGGACAGATACCTCCTCCCAGGCAGACATGGCGAAAATACTTTACAATGCTTAAAGATGTAATAAATGTGGGTTATTGTGAAAAAAAAATTATCAAGGCCATGTAGAGTAGTGGAAAAATTCAACTTATCAAAAAGTGGCTCAAATCCATGGTGCTGTAAAACAGTAGATGAAACAGTGGCCAAAATTATGAACATAATCATTGAAACTTCTCTTTTTTTATTACCCAAATGCTTTGTTAACTTCTGGTTTACATCATTCATTTCCGCCAGATTTTGAGTTACAGTATTTTTTCCCCCATTTTTCCCCTACCCACCATGCCAGAATCGTAGTCCCACAAGATATCACTTCCTCCAATCTGCTCTCTCCCATATCCTGCCCCATACCCCCTTCGAATTTTCCATTAGAGCAAGGTGAATCTCTGTGCCCCAATGCCTGCACATCTTATCTCCCAATTACATGCAAAAGAGTATTAATAATAGTATTTATATATATTTGAAACATTTAATTTTAAGACCTCGAATTTCAGATCCATTCCCTTCCTCCCTTGTCCACCCATTCCCTCTGGGAAGATAAGTAATTCAGTATATGTTGAACATGTCTAGCAATGCAAAACATTACCATAGTAGATATATTGTACAAGGCTGCTTATAATTCCCTCCCACCCATCCCACACCCCCACCTGGTCCATGCCCTACTTTGATCCTGTCCCTCTTCTATAGTGGGTACTTCCAACCTCCCCTCCCCCCAAGAATGCCCTCTCATCCATCATCCCTCCTCTCATCCCCCTTACCCCTATTCTGCTGCAGGTTGAGATATCCCATTTAGTATGTATGTAATTCTCTCCCTGGACCAAATTCATTGAGAATGTGGTTTTGCCTTTTTGCTTTCCTATTCATCCCCTCCCCTGCAGCTACTTCCCCTTGCTTCTTCTACATGAGATAGTTTACCCTACCCTGTCTCTCCCCATCTCCTCTTGCTACTTTCCTCTCTCACCTCTTAGCTTCACCCCTTAAGTATCATCCCTTCCCACCAAATTCAACCTGTGCCCTCTATCCATGTATAACTGTAAACATATATACTCACATTCACATATGTATTCATATGACCATACACCCTTCTTCCATTATTTTCATACTGAGAAAGGTCTCATCATTCACAGTTATTGTTTTTCCATGTAGGAATGTAAATAGTTCAACTTTGATATGCTCCTTTTGATTTCTTTTCCCTCATTACCTTCTCAAGCATCTCTTGCTTCTTGTGTCTGGATGTCAAATTTTCTATTCAACTCTGGTTTTTTTCCTCAAGAATGCTTGAAAGTCCTCTATTTCACTGAATGACCGTATTTTCCCCTGAAACAAAATACTCAGTTTTGCTGGGTAGGTGACCCTTGGGTTCAGTGCCAGCTCTTTTGCCCTCTGGAATATCATATTCCATGCCCTTTGATCCCTCAGTGTAGAAGGTGCCAGGTCCTGGGCTATTCTGATTGTGTTTCCATAATATTGGAATTGGTTCTTCCTGGCTGCTTGTAGTATTTTCTCCTTGATCTGTGGATTCTGGAACCTGGCTATAATATTCCTGGGAGTTTTCTTTTTGGGATCTTTTTTAGGAGTTGATTGGTGGATTCTTTCAACCTCTATTTTGCCCTCTGGGTCTAAAATATCAGGGCAATTTTCCTTGAGAATTTCTTGAAGGGTGATTTCTAGGTTCTTTCTTTGATCATGGCTTTCAGGTAGTCCAATAATTTTTAAATTATCTCTCCTGGATCTATTTTCCAGGTCAGTGGTTTTTCCCATGAGATATTTCACATTGCCTTCTATTCTTTCATTTGTTTGGATCTGTTTAATAGTATCTTGATTTCTCATAAAGTCACTAGCTTCCATTTGCTCCAGTCTAACTCTGAAGGAATGAATCTCCTCAGTGAGCTTTTGAGGTTCTTTTTCCATCTGGCAAATTCGACTTTTTAAGGCATTCTTCTCCTCATTGCCCTTTTGGGCCTCCTTTGCCATTTGAGTTAGTCTGTTTTTTAAGGTGTTGTTTTCCTCAGTCAGGCTGTTGACCCTCATTTCATACTTTTCCTGCGTCCTTCTCATTTCTCTTCCCAATTTTTCCTCCACTTCTCTTATTTGATTTTAAAGTCCTTCTTAAGGTCCTCTATGGCCTGTAACCCGCTCATATTTTCCTTTGGGGCTTTTGGTGCAGGATTTCTGACCTCATAGTCCTCTGACTATTCCATGCTTTGATCCTCTTTGCCCCCAAAATAGGAGTCTAAGGTTGCATTTTTCTGTTTATTTTGTTTCCTTTGCCTTGGCATGTTGCCACTTAATTACTTGGCTTTTGGGCTTGTTGCCACAGTAGGACTCTGCCACCAGACATGGGAGCTTCTGCCCTGAATGTTGGGGCCTTCATAACTTCCATTTCTGGCAAGCTGGATACCCACCCCATGACTTCCACCCCAGACCACAATCCAGATCCAGGGAGGTTAAAGCAAGAGTGATTACCCCCCAAGACTGATCACTAGATCTCCCTACAGTTCGCATGCCAGGAGCTGGAGCTGCCACTGAAAACTACAAAATGGCTCATCTCCTCAATGGCTTCTAGCCCCCAGGGGAAGAAGCTGACGAGTTCCCTAAATACTGGTCCCAAAGTCCATAGGACACTAACCTCTCTCTTTGTCCTAGGCATATCTGTGTTGATAATTCTGGAATCTCCACAGCTGCTGGTGTTCTGGGGTCCCTCCAGCCAGCTGCTGGCCAGGCCGCCCTGGGGCTAAAACCATGGCTCTTGTGGACCTGGGCTCAGCTCTCCGCGTGCTGTGCGCTTCACTTCTGGCTCCCAGAGTGCTGTGCTGGCCCTTCCTGTAGGGCTGCTGGGCTGTCCTCAGCGGGAGGTTAGCTTCTCTGTGTCATTCTGTATGTGCTGGGGCTCCAGAAGTTGTTCAGAGTCCCCTTTTACATAGTTTGGCGGTGATCTGGGGGAGAGTGCCTTGGATGTACTGTTTCTACTCCACCATCTTGGCTCTGCCCCCTGAAACTTCTCTTTTTAGAGAAAGCAACAGTAGTTCAATTTGCACAATTCCACAACCACTTGATAGATGGCAGAGAAACTTACTGCTATAAGATGTATGAGCTTGAGATTTTCAATATTCTAGCTCACAGTTTTACTTATTGATACCATGTATGTTTTTTTATTTTAAAAAATTATTGTTTTTTGCTTCTACATGGTGCAAACCAAGAGTTAAAGGACCAACCACAACAACCATGAAATTGCTTAATAGAAATGCATACTTCCAAACAGACTAGTTGCCTAAGGTTGTGGGGTTGCTTGTTTTTTTTTTTTTATTAAATAAATTTTTATGCCCTTCTGGTTTTGAATGCATCTCACCAGCTTATTTTTCCATTGTTGGTACTTCTTATTATTATTGTCATGATCTCATTTGAACATAGGAAAGAATGCTTAGTTGAAGATGATTAAAAATATTATTTTTGCACTATCTTGGGCAATATGCCATTCCCTCTTTATAAACTTGCTTTTTTTGTTCCAGAGTAGATGCCGCAAAACTAATCTATGATGTGACAAATGTTCTGAGAATCTATCTATTCGACAAATTCCTTGTCATTCCTCTCCCATGACTAGGGCCTCTAGTTTTAATGGACCTCATCAATATTTGTTCTTTGGTCAGGTCAGTTCAAAGGCCTCTACCAAACTTTACTTTATGAAATAACATTTATTGACAAACTTTTTCTTCTTAAATCCAACCCAACTTGGATTTAAAGTTTTATGCCTTTTACCAGGTTTAATGTATTTTTTCCTTCTCCAATCCGTTATCTATGCAGATGCCAAAGTGATTTCTTTAAAAAAAAATAGATTGTGTGTTTTGTCTTATTTTAATGAACAGATATTATTTTCTTCCTCCAACTTTACCACATAACTTAAAAAAGAGAAAAATAAAAATAAAGCTCTTATAACAAATATTCATGGTCAAACAAAACAAATTCCTGCATAGACCATGTCCAAAAACATGTTTCATTTTAAATTGAGTATATGTCTTCGATTAGGAGGTAGTTTTAGAGAAACTTTGGAAAATTTGTATGATCTATTACTTCAATTTGCATTCAGACTCTAGTTCTTTCTCTGGATATGGCTATCCCTTTCCATTATGAGTCTTTTGGAGTTGTCTTATAACCTTACATTTCTGAGAGGAACCCAGTCTATCAAAGTTTGACTAATAATTTTTAACAGAGCAAAGAGATACAATTCTAACCCAGTACCCTCTCTGAGGAGAGCAGAGTTGCTAACCTTCTGGCCCCAATCTTTTACTCCCCGCTCCTGGTGGAAATAAAGTCTCCTTTGGAGACGAGTAGGGGCAAACGAAGTTTGAGATGTCTTTTTGGCCTCCCTTTGAGCTACACAATGATATTACCTTGCTGCATTTGGGGAACAACTCAATTTACACAAAGAATAGCCCTTCCGTGATTTAAAGACTGTGATCATGTTCTCCTTGTATTCTTTTCCCCTGACTCAATATACCCTTATTCTTTAACCATCTCTCTAACCTGATGTCCAATGCTCTCACCATTCTTGTCTGTGTCTTATCCGACTACTCTGTCAATTTGCTTACTAAAATAAACCATCCAGAATTGGAAATACTATTCTGGATATGACCTAACCATGGCTGAGCAATACAGGAACATTGAATTCCTACTTTCTGGTTAATAGTTTCAAAGCAATCAGTGGATCAGCCAGCTAGGAGAGATGTCTCTAGTGAATTACTTCAGGGTTAATAATTATAGTGATAAAAACAACAATTCACATTGTATAGCTACTAAAGCACTGCAAAACATTCTTCCCCCCATCTGTGTCCTGGTGCTATTTTGGGGGAGGGAAAAAAAGAGAATAAGCATTTTTAAACACCTACTATGTGGCAGGCACTTTATGATCTCATTTGATCTTTCCAACCACCCTGGGGGTAGGTGCTTTTATTATTACCCTTTTACAGGTAAAGAAACTGAAGTAGACAGAGTTCAAGTGACTTGCCCAGGGTCACACAGTTAGGAGCTGTCTGAGGCTTGATTTGAACTCAACTTTCCCTGACTCCAGGCCCAGTGCTTTATCGCTTGTACCACCTACCTGCTCTTTTTGATCATTTATTGAATGAAAGCATAGATAGAAACTTTATCAGATTTATCAAATGATACCAAGCTGGTAGGGATTGACAATATGGTGGACAACTGAACTGTATTCTAAAAATTATTCCAGGATGGGATAATGCCAGCTAAAGTGACATAGTGTAGAAAGTGCCATAACTGGAGTCAGGAAGACTTGATTTCAAATCCAGCCTCAAACAATAACTAGTTCTGTGACCTGGGCAAGTTACTTAGCCCTTGCTTACCTCAGTTTCTTTATCTGTAAAATGGGGAAAATAACAGCACCTGTTAGCAGAGTTGTTGTGAGGATCAAATGAACTAATTACCGTAAAGCCTGGCACATAGTAAGTACTACATAAATATTAGCTATGGGGAGGATGATGAGTATGAGGTTTAATAGAGATAAACATAAAGTTCTATACTTGGGTTCAAAACTTAGTACAGGATGGTATAAGTGTCTTTGATTAGCAAGTTGTGTGAAAAAATCTTGATTCTTTTTTTTTCTTTTTGGAGGACAATTGGGGTTAAGTGACTTACCCAAGGTCACACAGCTAGTTTTTGTGTTAAGGGTCTGAGGCTGGATTTGAACTCAGGTTCTTCTGACTCCAGGGCCAGTGCTATATTCACTGTGCTACCTAACCGCCCCCAAAATCTTGATTTTTAGTGAACTCTGATACATATAATTTAAAACTCACACGGATATTAAAAAGACTAGTCCCTTCCTACTCAAACCACATCTGGAGTTCTACTTTCAATTCTGCCTTCCATATCTGAGGAAAGAGTAGACAAAGATGGATTTTGTGACTAAGTATGGAAGGTATGACTAGGAAGAATTGAGGACTGTGGACCAAAACATATAAGAATCAGTTGAAGAAACTTGGGAGGTGTAGTTTAGAGACAAGAACTGGATCAATGGGCAATATGATCATTGTTTTTACATATACAAAAGGCTTTCATCCGAGAGTGAGAATATGTT
This sequence comes from Gymnobelideus leadbeateri, assembly GCA_011680675.1. Lineage (NCBI taxonomy): Eukaryota > Metazoa > Chordata > Mammalia > Diprotodontia > Petauridae > Gymnobelideus > Gymnobelideus leadbeateri. The sequence goes on along the minus strand of WOXC01009533.1, from coordinate 73,966 downwards.
CTTTCTCCATGATCTCAGAAGGAAGAGGTAGAAACAATGGGAAAAGTTGTAGAGAAACAGATTTAAACACAATGGAAGGAAAGTCTCCTTGGTAATTATATCTTTCTAAAACATACATGTGCTGCCTTGGAAAGTCCTGAATTTCTCTTCCCCGGAGGTCATTACATATCATCTAGCTGGCTGCTTGTGAGAGATGTTGTAGATGGGATTATGTTCTGGTTATAGGCTAGACCAGGTGACCTCTAAGATAATTGGCTGCTTGCATCTTCTAAAGTGGCAAGACTGAGCTCTTAGAGCTTTTGTCTAACACTTTTTTAGTTATCTTCTCTTCTGGGCCTCCTTTCTATTCTCATGAACTGACCCAGTGAAAGGGGAGTGAATCCTTCCCATCCTTTCCCTATTTTATCTGAGCTCCAAGAAATGAGCCACAGTGGTGTTTGTTTCTGTTCTGTGTTGTTTGCACTTAATTTCAGGTGCCAGAGGTCATCTTCATGGGATCAGGAGTTTGATTCATGGAGATGTTGGAGCCTAGATTGCAGGTGGTGTGGTATAGTCATCTGGGTGGTGGTCTCTGAGAAGCCAGGGTACTTGATTCTGAGGGGGAATTTGGACTTGTAATGGCGAATATTCTTTATGGGAATTGAGCAAAACTATGAACCTATTTCCTCCTCTGATTCTCTGAGACTGAGGTGATACAAAGAGGGAGGGGAAGAGGAGTAAATTTGTATATTTTAAAATTATCTTTTGAAGCAAAGAGTCCCTTTATTAAATCTGTGTTGCATTTATTAAGCTTCATCTTATTAATCAAGGCTTTGTTCTAGTCTCTTGTGATATTTTTGGGCCTGGAGTTCTCTAGTTACTGAAAATGTTCAAGATTATGTTGAATGCTCATCTTCCAGAAATGTTTCAGAGGAGGAGATAGGATTATATTATCTCTAGAGACTAAACCAGTTTTCAAAGTCTATGTTTCAGTGGTTCTTTCAGCTTATTCGTAGGCTTTCAAAAATTATCTTAGAAAATTATTAAATTCATAGTTTTCCAAGAAAAGTAATTTTTTTCCTTGAATCTTTCTTCAATCATTTTTTTTATTTGTGGAATAATTGTTTACTTATGTAAAAGAAGGGAAGGTTTTGCTGAAGTTGTGAATTTAGTAAATCATTCCATGATCTTAAAGAAAGGGAAAAAGGTTAAATGAATATTTGGAGCTTAAAAACATAATAGGCAGGGCGGCTAGGTGGCATAGTGAGTAGAGTGCCATCCCTGGAGTCAGAAGGACTTGAGTTCGGATCCGGCCTCAGACACTTAATGCACACAAACAAAAACCTAGCCGTGTGACCTTGGGCAAGTCACTTAACCCCAATTGCCCTCCAAAAAGCAAAAACAAACAAACAAACAAACATAATAGGCTCTTATTGGGGAGGAAGAGGATTTATCATTTGAAAAGGAAGTAGTTTGTCTTCCAAGGAATCATATTATGAATCCATAGTGGCTGTCATTTGAGAGGTCATCCAGGAAAAAACAGAAGAAAAAAGAGATGAGTAATTTCTAGTAAAACTTTATTTGCTGACTTATAGCAAAATATAGATCTGCTGTCTTTTTGGTGCATGTAACTAAAATATGACATAACTTCCTCATACTTGTCAAACTTGATGACTACTCCCCACTATATGTTCTCTTATTATTCCCTACAAAACTTGGTTTTCAACTCTATATACATCATATTCTTTACCTCGTCAGAGGAAATAGAAGCCACACAATGGCTGAGTAATTCTGACTCTACTTACATTGTATTTTTCATAGTCATCCACACCAAACATCAGTCCTATCACTTCTTAGATCCTTCTCTTTTCCCCAGAGTAGCTTTAAAAACAAACTAACAAGTGAGTGGAGTACATTTTAAAATTGTTTTTGGCCTTCCCTGCTGTATGGCCAAGGCAATATTCACAGCACCAATGGCTGCTATGAATATGCCAGCATAGTTCTGAATCACAAAATATAACAGACTCTTCATATATAAGACAGAAATGAACATTTATTCAAACACCAGAAAGCTGAATCCCAACACCAGAAAGCCAAATCCCAACATCAGAAAATCTAATCCATCATAGTAACAAAGAAATTAATACACCTTATTACTATGGGAAGCAACATTATCCCAAAGCCTTCCCCTTGCTCAGGCCTTCTCACAAAGAAACACAAACCTAGCTTTCTCCTTGTCTGCGTCCTCTCTCCTCCTTTCATTCTAACTCCTCTGACTCATTTCCTACTCCTCTCCTTCTTGCTCTACTCATTCAGCAAACTCCTCCCACTACAGGTTCCATGTGATTATATTCAGCCTATTAAGGGGGCAGGGAAGATCTTCAAATTCCCTGAGGCCTTCTAAGGGGCAGGGAAGATTTTCAAATTCCCATTACCATTATACCTGCCAGCTGTAGATGTGCTGTGTAAGCCTTAATACTTTGAACAATATTCTTATAGGAGTAAACTTTACCACTTTTTTATGTATCCTTCATTGTCTGCCACTGCATCCATCTCCTTTACATATCTTTTAGAATAAGTTGACTGATGTTTGTTCTCATAGGTCTCTTTAGGGAACTGCATCTGTCCCTCCTCAAAAGAACAGTTTCAATGAATGTTCTCCTGGGTGATTTCTCTTGTCGAATTTTGTTCCACAATATCTTAACTATTTGTTCTCTAAACTATTTATGGTCTGCTCTCTAAAATCTAGGTTATATGTTAGATTATACCCGTCCTTTCTCTATTCTTACATAACATATTCTAAGATGCAGTGGTCAGTTGTGTCTGTGTGTTTTATCCAAATCTTAGCAAGGGTATCATGGCTTTCTGACCCACTTATGCAATGAGAGTAGGAATAGAAGACCAGGAGCTTATGCTTATCTATACTCATTAGAAGCCCTTATGTTCTTTCACTAATGATATTCCTTTTTCTCTGTCTATGAATCTTAATTTGATCATCTATAAAATAGGAGATATTGATATTTATACTGTTAACCTCACAGAGTTGTGTCAAGGAAAGTACTCAGTAAGCCTTAAAGCAGCAAGTAAATGTAAGCTATTTTTTTTAATCCAACAAATATTTATTGAGGATCTACTATATTCAAAGTGCTATTCTGTGAAAGATACTGATATACACAAGAGCTAGACTTTGTCCTTAAGACTCTTAGAATCTGGTCACGAAAGCAAAACACACAGACATGGTTTATTATAAAGTATTTGAACATCCTAATAATTGACTAGGTTTCTATCTCACAATTATTCACAGCTAGGTGGTGTAGTGGGTGGAGTGCCAGACCTGAAGTCAGGAAGATTCATTTTACTGAATTCGAGTCTGGTCTCAGACACTTGCTAACTGTGTGACCCTGGACAAATCACTTAATCCCATTTGCCTCAGTTTCCTCATCTGGAAAATGAGCTGGAGAAGGAAATGGCAAACCACTCCAGTATCTTTGCCAAGAAAACCCCAAATATGGACACGAAATGTCAGATATGACTGACATAACTGAACAACAACTATCTCACAATGATAACACCCAATCTAAATTTTATTTTGTACTTTTATATAATCATGGAGTGCCATGGCCAAGAACTTCATGGGCTACTGGTAGCTTACTTGGTGGTCAAAGTAAACATCATGTTAGAAAAAAAGTTTAAATGTGAAATTGAAGATAAATTGCAACAAATTTTATAAATTACTAACTTTTCCCCCCCTGAGGAGTGAGGGACAAATACAAATATATTGTCTAATCTTAACCATTTTTTAGATAACTTTAAACTACAAAATGTTTCCAGAGGGAGGCTAGAAGATTCAAGAAATTGCATCAGATAGAAGATGTTTAATCTTTCCAAGATAAGAAATATCCTAGAAAAGATGGAGGAAGAAGGGAAGGGGAAGGAGGAAGAGGAAAGATCATAAGCAGTATAACCTAACACAACTTTAAAATTCTGTTGAAGATAAAATGTGTCTTTGTAGAGGTTGAGGTGAACTCTAACTAAGCCAAACCATCCCAAGAATATTTGTAAATGAGAGTGGAAGGCCAGACAACTTAAAAGGGAACTGATCTGCTGATGATTTTATAATGATCTATTTCCTTCAGCAAAGATAATGGAGTCATTGCATTTGGACTCCTCAGTACAAGATACACTGGTGAATCTTAAGAAAATGAATATATAATAATGAATGAAATATAATGAAATATAAAACTGAATATAATAGTGAAACAATAAAGAATGGTTGGATGTGATCAGAAATATAGAGAAAGAATTAATCCTGAACATAGCACAATTTTAAAGGCTTTCACTACAAAACTACCATCACTAGATATCTAAATGTGGCCACCATTTTAAGAACCCTAGGCATGCTTCACTTTATTCATACTCAGACTCTCCAGGATCCTTGTTCTCCTTGTCTGTCACATTTCTTTTGTACTGGTATTCTTCCTTTGTCATCCTTCTCACTTCCTTTTCAACTGTCTTTTATGTGCTTGATACTTTCCTAGCAAGAGCCCACATTTACTCTCATAAGCACTTGGGTTTTCCCTCCCACCTCTCCTATTACTGTCTATTGAAATCCTATCCATACTTTAAGGCTCAGTTTCAAGGCCACCTCCTCCATGAGTCCTTCCTTTGCCCTAGGAAGAAGTTGTCTGTCTCTCCTTGGATCTCTCATAGCACATGGAACTCTGTTATCATATCCTTAGTTTATATATTGGCATTCATTTATTTGTCTTGTAACCCCTTATAATTTCAGTGAGAGCTAGGATGGCATAGTGGAAAAATGGGAGACTTGGGGGCAAAAGAGGTCTGTGTTTGAATCCTTCCTCTGTAACTTACTCTTCTTCTTCCTCCACCTCCAGAATCTTCTCTTCCCTTTCCTCCTTCTAGCTATCATTTTTATAGCACCTACTATGTGCCAGGCACTTTGCTGATCATCTTGCAATTAATTGTATAAACCACAGACAAGTCTCTGAGTCTGTTTCTCTTTCTATGAAAATGAGGATAATAATACTCATAGCTGCTATTTCACACATTTGTGGCAAGCGTCAAAGAAAATAATATTGCAAAGTTCTATCTATATTATGGTTATTATAATAACCCTACTACACTAAAATTTTTCATGCAGAAATTCATCATTTTACCCCCCTCAACACCTATCACAGTCTTCTTCAAACACAGTGAGTGTTTAATAAATTTTTTAAATTTAAATTTATTGAAGAAATATAACAAGTATCTTTATTTTTTCTACACAGGATTCTGAACTTTCTTTGTTACAGATGGAAGATAGATTAGGGCTGAGAATCGAAGGAATGAGAATGAGTCTGCCTATCCTCAATTTATTACTATTCAGTGATTTTTGTGGGTTAGCTTTAAAGGAAGACATTTTACTAGGATTAGAAGTTCATAAGCCCCTAAGGGCAAACACATAAAACCAGTAACTCTTCTTCCCCAGGCCTCAAAAAGACATAAGGTTTAGCTCTGTTGAAGATATGACAGATAGACCACTTAAGAGCTCTGTAAAATGTGAAAAATTAAACACAAGGGACAATGCATTGTCTATAGCAGTAAAAATTACACACTCTGTAACCCTTTAGCAATGAAACTATTTCCACTGATGGTAAATTCATTGAGGCTGTTAGAAGATGAACTTGTCATTATTATTTGCTTTCCCTTAAATATGCAATTATAAATGAAGGCAACAGATGTACTTTATTTTAGAGGATGCACTTTCTATTAGCCATAATGCTTGGTTCTAACTGACACAGGTTTTATCTATATTAATATTTACATTTATATAAATATTGGTGATAGTAATGAACATAAGTATCACATTTAAGGTGGAGATCATGTCTTCCTATAATCAGACAAAAGTACTTAGGATATATTTATTCCAGAGAGATACCCACAAGGTAATCCATTTTTGCAATGGACAGATGGAGGGCAAATACCTAGGATGGAAATCACAGACACAAAGCAAATTTTCAGGCCAGTGTCACCTTTGAAGCACACCTAAATCCCTCACTCTCCAGGGTATTAAAAGGAATATACTACACCCTTTCCCCGGCCCCACCACAAATGTAAACACACATATGAATACACATTAATAAAATTCTTAAGAAAACAACCAAAGGCAAACTAAAATTTTCACAAGAACCTTCGTTTGCTTATTTTGAATTTGCTGTATTATGACTTCATCTAGATTGTAAGCTTCATGAAGGCAGGCTACATTTTGTCATTTCTACCTCCACATTATCTCTGACATCCTCCCCTCTTCCCTCCACTCACATATCTGTCACCCAAGCTCAGACCTTCATCACCTCAAACCTAAAACTATTGCAATTATATTTTCATCTTTCTGACTCAAGTCTCTTCCCCCTCCAATCCATCCTCTGCTCAGATGCCAAAGTGATCTTCTGAAAGCTTAGATCTGGCCTTGTTGTAATCCCACCCCTCCACCCCCCACCCCCTGCCAAAGCCAAACCTCTATCTCAATGAACTCCAGTGGTTCCATGTTATTTCTAGGCTCAAATCCAAAGTCCTCTGCTTGGTGTTTGAGGCTCTTTACAACCCCTTCCAACTATTCTAATCTTCTTACATGTTACTTGTGTCCACACACTTCTACTATACTATTTGCCACAAGCTGTACTCCATCTCCTCTATGACTTTGCATTGGTTTACTCTCATGCCTGGAATTCTCTCCTTCTTCACTTCTTCCCCTTTGAGTCCCTGGTTTTCTTCAAGACTTGGCTCAAATTCCACCTTCCACATGAAACTTTTCCCAATCCCTTCCCATGCCCAGCAGCTAATGCCCTCTTTCTCCTAACCAACTGTGTTCAGATTGTATATATGCTCTCTGTATTGGTGCTTAAACATATTGTCTCTTCCATTAGAATGCAAGCTCTGTGAGGGTGGGGACTATGTCACCTTTGTCTTTCTGTCCCAGGTATTTAATAGTGCCTGCATATTGTTGAGTTGTTTCAGTCACATCTGATTCTTTGTGATCCCATTTGGAGTTTTCTTGACAAAGATACTGGAGTGGTTTGCCATTTCCTTTTCTAGCTTGTTTTTTTTTTTTTTTTGCCTTTTGGAGGGCAATTGGGGTTAAGTAACTTGCCCAAGGTCACAGGGCTAGGTTTTTGTTTGTGTGTGCGTTAAGTGTCTGAGGCCAGATCCAAACTCAAGTCCTTCTGACTCCAGGGCCGACGCTCTACTCACTGCAACACCTAGCCGCCCTTCTAGCTTGTTTTACAGATGAGAAAACTGGGGTAAACAAAGTTAAGTAGCTTGCTGAGAGTTATAGAGCTATTAAATGTCTGAGACCAGATTTAAACTCAAATCTTCCTGACTCCAGGCCTGTCATTCTATCCACTATGCCACTCGGCACACAATAGGTGCTTAATATATGCTCATTGAGGAGCCATGATCTGCATGGGTTCCTATACTAATGACATCCTAGGTTTTTAATACGCTATTTAGGAAAACCTGCCACATATGCAACCTTTGCTAAAAGTGGGGCTTGCCTTTCGTGAAGGAATTCTTGCTGAGAAATTAATTTTACATCCATTTCTTTTTGGGGTAGGAGACTAGAGCCTAAAAGGTAAAGAGAATTGGGAGCTGATTCAGCTACAGTCTATTCTCTGCCAATAGCAAACCACCAAAGGTCTATGGTTTGCTCTTTGTCAGTTGGTGCTCATGTAGTCTGACCTTTCTGCTTTCTATCAGAGAAATGAAGATGCCTATATTGAAGGGATTAGCTGCTGTTATTCCCCACATATTTAGAATCTTGTTCAGTAATTCCCAGAGTAGCTTTATTTTGTTTGGAAACTGCCAAATAAAAGTTTAACTTGAAATATCTAGTTATGTAACAGTTTTTACTTTTAATGTCTTATGCATTCATTAAAACTTCAGTACTCTAGTCTAGTTAAGTGAACAAGTTAATATTGTTCTTAAAACCTTTGCATTTTAGTCCTTCATTTTAAAGCTGGTTTAAATTTGTAGTTTTCCCTTAGAAGCAACAGATAATTTTTTGTATTTATTGTTTGGATGTTTCCCTTCCACCTCTCCCCTGACATTGGTAAAAGACATAGAAATAGATGGGAAAAGACTGGACTAAGATGCTTCTTCTATGATCCATTGTGGGAAGCCTTAGGGTGGTATAATTGAATGTGTATAGTTCTTATCATTAGGACACCTAAGGGCTTACACCCTTAGATTTTCCAGCAATTGACTGAGTAACCTTTGGCAAGTCATATAACCTCTGAACCTTGATTTCCTTAATGGTGAAATGAAGAGGAAAAATAAAATAAGTTAGCTTACCCTATTTTAATTTGGGATAGTGATGATGTATGCAGAAAATGCTTTGAGAATGTTGACAGTCATGTATAGGAGCAGGCATTCTGGATTATCAGCCAGATAATCTAGGTTCAAGTCCAGCTCTGATGCCTACCAGCGATCTGACCTTGAACAAGTAAGTAACATGACATTTCTGGGCCTCATCCTTATACAAACAACCAAGGAGTTGAACAAATGCTGCCTCAAAAGTCCTATCCAATCCCAAATCTATGATATTATGAATAATAATGACGTTACAGCTTAGAATCATGACTTTTTAAAGCTTCTGAGAAGCAGAAAATGGAAAATTCCAATGAAATTGTCCTGAAGGTCGATCACTACATCTTCTCCACACAGAAAGCATACTACCACTAGCTTCATCCTTATGATTCTATTTCTTGATACTCCAAATTACTGTCCTGATAAAAATATGGAAGAACTTATTCCTAGGGTAGAAAAAATGCAAAATTCAGCCATCATTTGCATAGAGTACTGGATGAAAGACTGTACCTGGTCACAAAGACCTAGGTTCAGATCTCATCTCTGAAATTTACTACTTGTTTGACAATGGGTAAGTCAGCTCCCCACTTCAGTTTTGATTTCCTTATGTGTTAAATGGGAATATTAAGAATAGCTACATACTGTGTATCACAGGGTTGTTGCACGGCCCAAAGAAGGTCATGTATATGAAGTATTTTGAAAATTCAAATATGTATCAATGATGATGATCATTCACATTGTGAGATAATTGGCTAGAGAACAGGGCTTATGGAAGTCAAGGTTAAGGACTGTATTCTTAAGTGGATTGCTTAAACTTAGCTGTGGTGTCATGAGATAATAAAGGAGATAGTTTCAGGACAAAACCAACTCTGCACTCACTGTTAGATTACCAGTGCCATGCCAGGAAACCGAATCACTTCCATTTCAATTGTTTTAGGAAGATTCGGAAGATCACCTGGCAGGATAAGGTACCAGACACTGAGGTTCTTACTCAAACTAAACTGATGAGCATTCAAATTCTGCTTCAGAGAGCACAGCTCCCATGGGCTGGTAATGTTGCTCTAAGGCAAAATGTGTACTTGCCAAAAAGTCTAATTTATGGAGAACTTGGACAGGGCAAGTGTTCACATGGTGGTCAGAAGAAGTGATACAAGGACACTCTCAAGGTCTCTCTTAAGAACTTTGGAATTAATTGTGTGACATGAAAGACACTAGCACAGGATTACTCAGCATGGTACGCCTTCATCAGAGAAGGTGCTGTGCTCTATGAGCAAAGCAGAATAGAAACAGCTCAAAGGAAACTCAGGATGCGCAAATTTAGATAATCCACCCCAAATGTTTACATAGACTATTTGTGCCCAACCTGTGGTAGAGCATTCTGCATTCATATTGGTCTAATCAGACACACTGAAACTTGACTCTAGCATTGTAATATCATTTTGGTCCTCTGTGAGAATGAAGGACAACAACCAACCAGATATATTATTATATCACTAGAAGATGAAGGTTTATGTTCCCTTTCCTCTCTTCCTCAGCTTGTCATGTCACAAGGGGGACTGGGTGAGAGTATGAATGACAAAGTGCAAAAATATCAACACCATTTGAACCAAATCACAACAAAAATACACCTTTTCACATATGTGTTGGGTTGACAGTGGCGTATTTGTCCCACGTCTTCCAAGAAATCCTTCTCTGACTGCTCCAGCCTCCTTCTTCTCTTTCTTCTCTGAACCCCTACAGGCTACAGCCAGTGCTTCAGGGTCAAACTTGATGGTTCTTGTGTAGTTCCATGTCTGTTCTCTTTTACTCCCCAGCTAGACTCCAAGAACTTTTAGGGCATGTGGTACATTGGTTTGTAACATTCATACAACTTAGTGTCCTGTTGGGTAATAGATAGCACTCAATGAATTCTTTGGGTGATTGCATTTGGGATTCTACTATAAGAAGTGCAGGGTTCCATGGAGGCCAATCCTCTCAGTCGATTGAGAAATGACTTCCCCAAGGCCAGACCAGTAGTAAGTGGCAGAGCTGGGATTTGATGTACAGAGGAAGAGCTCACAATCTTTCCTCTATACCATGTTGCATCATGTATATAATATATGTAATAATGTGCTATATTATATGTTATTATCATATATAATATGATATAATATATAATATAATATCAGATATAACCTGATTGATAAATGCACAGGGGATCAGTTCACTAATTCAGCACTGATGATTCCACAGTCAAAATATGCTTCTTTGCCATTTAGTTTGGTAAATGATAGAATCAACGAACATTTATTAATTCCTGTTACTGTTTTAAAAATTTTGATGTAAATTTTTTTTTAAATGGAATATCCACATGATGTGGATGACTAATGACACAAAGTATTATTTGGGCTTGAATGATTCAAATAATTTCTTCAGTTTTCTACCTAATTTTGTATGTGTAGGTCATATGTATAACTATTTATAAAACAGCATAAAATATCAGAATTTCAGTCATTTAAATTTATACATTCTTGGTCTTATTGACAGTTATTTAATCATCTAAATACAAGAAAATATGAGAAGAGGCCATTAAAAATCTGAAGAAAGTAAGATTAGAGCATAAGATGGATTTACTTTGATAGTTCCAAAGATACACCTGTGACTTCATCAATAGGGGAACTCCTTCCAATGACGTAGATCTCATTCTGTGAGACTCTTATACATGTCTTTCCATAAAGCTTCCACAGACAGTTAAACCCTTGGGCTGTGTTGCCCTCTAGTTTTCTGAACAGTGTATGGACACTAATAGATCTCTGTCTGTTGGTTATCTGTTGATTATAAACTCTTTCAAATAAGGTGGCTATAATATGTTCCCCCCATCAGATTATTGGAGCACCAGATACTTAGCAGGAAAATTCTTTAGTTAAAAATTGAAATATTAAGGTCCTTAGAACCTTTTCTCATCCTGTGAAGTATTTTTACAGGAGTGAATTATCACATATGACCAAAGAATAGCAGACTTGAAAGTTGAAATATAAGGAGAATGAGCCAAAGAACTTGTTGTTTGGATAGAGATAACATGAGTTCTTCATCTCTAAGATAAGGGGAGGTGGCCTGGATGATGTCTGAAATAACTCTAGGGTTTCCAGTTTCAAGAATGGTTAGGTCTGGCCTTTCTATATATTTGTGCTCATATCATATGGAGCAATAATAACTTTGAATGAAATGGAAAGCTCTAAAAGATTTATGAATTTTTGAAGGAGAGAAAATAACATCATATAACCACAGAGATACTAGATTAAAATGTATCCTACAGATTTTGTGCCTAGCATACACTGGGCTATGGAAGGATTTAGGGGAAAAATGTAGCTTGTCTTCAGGTTGCATTATAGGCTTGGTGCCACTATGACTAATGTACTACAACTTTGCTGCTTTGCATTAAATATCATTGAAACATACATCTGCAGTGAATTCTCTCTTTTCTTTGTTACTTAAAAGGGTTGAATTCTGCTCAAAATGTTGGCAGCAATCAAATCTGGGAGTTTTGGCAACATCTTTGGAATTATACCAGTTATATTATCTTTTAATGAAACAAGTAGAAAGGGGTGATTGATTTATAGACAGATTTTTTCCGTTGTTACCTCTTTTGATTGTGTACAAATAGATTTTTATTCTTATCATTTTGGTATAGCAAGTTTCCTTTTAATGTATTTATTTCAAAATCTAATGTCTTAGTTGTTAGCAGGATTAAATCCTTGAAAGATTCAATGCCAAGTGATATCTTGGAAAGCTGTTTATTAACGTTTGACCCTTTTGATGGAGTTCCCTTTAAATTATGACAATTAAAATATATTCCCTTCTTCCTGGGCATGCCTTCTGTAAAGTCTAGAAAGTTAGTTTTATTTTTTTCTTTCCTATTACTTAAACCATTCAGTTGTGGGGTATAAATTATGCTTCCTTTTAAACATGGTAACTTTATCTCAAAACTTTTTTAATGTATACATTGTATTTTAAGATTTTTATTAAAAATAACCTTTTGGCTATAATATTATGTTAGGTGAAAAAGTAGAGGAGCATAGTAATAGAACAATGACTTCTCTATGAAGTTCCACCTCTGACACATGCTTTCTTGGACAGATTATTTAATTTGTAGGCAACTAACACTAAACTGCAGAGAAGTGCCACTGGTAGAGGGGAAAGAGTTTCCTCCTCTGGGAGTTTCTCTCTGTCTGTCTCTCATCTCTCTCTCTCTCTCTCTCTCTCTCTCTCTCTCTCTCTCTCTCTCTCTGTCTCATCTCTCTGTCTCTCATCTCTCTGTCTCATCTCTCTGTCTCTCATCTCTCTGTCTCTCTCTATCTCTCTCTGTTTCTGTCTCTCTCTCTCTCTCTCTCCATCTCAATGTAATCACAGATTATTTTGCCATATCAGAGTGCATATAATCAACTACCTGTCTGATTTACTTGTGTATTTGCTTCCTTTTCTACCTCCTTTAATGCTTGGTAGTAACATTATTGACACAAATTAGTAGTCTACCTTTAAAAAGAATTGTGTGGCTAGAAGGAGGCTTGATGTCATATAGACTGTGTCTATAAAGCAGCAAAGTAACCTATTTTAAGTCAAGCAATTGGTTTGACTGACATTTTCCTGACCTCTTTTATGTTATATTAACCATTTCTAGTAATGATTTAAATTAATAAATAGATGGGCTGCTTATAAAATTTGCAGATGACAGGAAGGAGAAAGCCAGGAAGGAGAACAGATAGGATGACAGAATTTGAAGCAAAACAATTGTGATAAGTTGGAATGGTGGGCTGAAGTTATTAAGATGAAACATTTTCAATATCTTTGATAGATTTGTATTCTCATCATTGATAATATTTCAGCTGACATACCATCTTATCTTGTGCACTTTTTTTGTCAGTGTTCTCCCACAGCTCCAATATAGAGGACCTATTGTTCAATCATGGATACATTCTATGAGAACATTTCATGGAGTACTTAAGCAGCCCTTGGGCTGCCTGTGTCTCTTTTATCTTTTTGTTTTGTGAACCAGCCTACCTCCTTTTCTGACTATACAATGCTTACATGATATTTTTTATTTCATTTTGGGTCTGTAGGTTATCAGAAAGATCCCACAGTTTACTTTGGTCTTCCATGTGTTTTTTCACTGTTCTATTGATCATATATAACTTTCATTTTTCAGAGATGATGGACAGTCTTCAAAGATTTAGTATCTTCACCAGGAGAACTTGGGCATCAAAAAGAGGTGATTTCATGTCAGGGAATATTATGGAATCATTTAACTTGTAGGTGAGTATAATGGTCATGGTAATTTGAAAATCTTCCTTACCCCTTAATAAACCTAAGGGAATTTGAAAACCTTCCCTGATTTGAAGATATTCCCTGCCCCCTTTTAAGCTGAATGTAATTACATGGAGCCTGTGGCTGGAGGAATTTGTCAAGCAGTGGAGCAGAGCCCAGAGGAAGTTGGGAGTTAGAGAAGGTAGAGATGGAGGGAGGAGAGAATGCACCTGATGGAGACAGGCTTGTTAGTAAATGTTGGTTTGTGAGAAGGCTAAAGGATGGTGTGGCTTTCTGTGCTATTATGACATTAACTTCTCTGCTACTACGATGGATTCAGTTTTCTGATTTTGGGATTTGGTTTTCTGGTGTCTGAATAAATGTTTTGCTTCTGTCTTCTATATAGATAGTATGTTATATTTTGTGATTGAACATTATGCTGACATATTTACAGTAGCCACTGACACTGTGAATATTGCATTGGTGCTATAGTAGAGTGCTGTGAGGTTTTAGTCCATGATGTTTTAGGCCTGTTCCTCCAAAATTATTTTTTTTTCTATTTAATTTCCACTTTCATCTTTGGGTACTTTTAGGAAATAAAATCTCTTAATGACCTCTCATTATTTTTAACCCTATAATTGTCTTTCTCTTTTTTTTTCCTTCAACCACCTCCAACTACCCACCCAAGCTAAATTATTCTGTTATCTGTGCCTTTCTTGGTTGCTAGATTTATTTAATTTTTTTGCATTTTTATTTTCTGGGGTGATGGAAAAATCAAATAGCTTGCTCAGATCTGGTCTTATTTATTTGTTAGAATACATCAAATGCCACTTTTTATTGAATGTTATTTTTTTGGTATGTGATTCGACTCAGTTTTAAAGAATATGTCAGCTTGGGTTACATTTTGAGGACCTTTGCTTTTTGAAATGCATTATTTTACTACTTCTTATGGTTTCTGGAGGATGCACAATAGTCTTGTGTTAATTGAATTTCCTTTCCTTTATATTTTACTTCTATAAGATGTTGTTTGTCATTAAGATTATTAAATTTAATCACTATATGATAGAGTTTGGAGACAGTTGGTTTTGTTTGTTTTCTGGAGATAATATATGTATTCATCCTATTAGCCCTTTTTTGTGTTCAGAGGTTCTAAACAGTTTTTTTTCTGTTATTTCTTATGTTACAGTACTTGGTTTTTGTTGTTGTTGTTGTTGTTGTTACGTTCTTCTGGGAGTCTTATAATCCTTAAGTAATCTCTATGAATTTTGTCTTTGAGATAAATATGTTTTGTTCCTATGGAGATCATGCTTTCTTTTAATATTATTGCTTATGGCTTCTTTTCCTCCAGATTTGTTCTTCACTTCAGTGTGTTTATATTCCAAATCAATTGTTCCCTCTTTTATATTTTTGGCAAATATTATCACCATGGATCCAAGCTTTTCTATTCTGCCAATTATTTCTGCTATGCAGGTCATAAATTCTACTTTCACAAATCTTATTTTTCTTTTAAATCATCCAGGAACATCATGCTGCATTTTTATGCTCTCTTGGGAATACACAGGGTTCTCTACCTCCTTAAGTGTTGATTCATTTTCCATTTGTCTAACCATATTTATTCATAATGTCTGGACTCATTTAGTTGATCTGGAAGTTATATTTCTTTTATTAATAATATTTTCTCTATTGGTTTATATTATTGCTTAATCTCAATGTCTTTAATTGAGTTTAATTAATTTCTCCTGAGGTATTTCATAATTCTAATTTTTTCCCCTTATATTTCCTTATCATTCACTTTCTTTATCCTTCTCCTTTGATAGTGGTTTCTCTGGTGTTTGAACCTCAAAGTTGTCTCTGCCTCCTTGCACTCTGAGCAATTCATTTTTCATCTACCTTGATCTCTGCTCCAAGTGACTTCAACTGGGTCACAAGTGGACTCAACTAGAAGCCAATCCCCCATTATTTCTGGGATTAGTGGAAATACATGTACACTTCCCTCTGTTCCACAGTTCTCTGATTGAACTCTGTTGCAACAAACTGTGTTGTTGTACTGCCATGCTAGCCAAGTAGGCTTCTGGCTCTTGAACTTCCATCGCAGAAGAAGTTTGTGAGGGGAGATAATGGGGATTGAGGGAGGCAGAAATTAGTTCATTCGCATTCAAGTGGGTCAGCTTGTGAAGTCCTGACACAGTTTGGTTGCTGGAAAAGAAGAGGAATTTAATGGCTGAGTCAGGGATTAGGAATTAACTGTTTCTGCTGTTAGTTCATTGTGCTGTTGACTCCCTAAGATTTTTGGTGTCTTGGAGAAGAGATTGGCAAATTAAAATCTGAGGGTAAATATGGTTCTACTATTTTTGTATGGTTTGTAAACTAAGAATGGTTTTTTATACTTTAGAATATGGAGACAACTGAAATTGCATTTTTTTTCTTGTGCATAAATCTTATTTAGGAGAGATTTGAGAGGTCATGAAGATTGGAGAAAATACCTAGTCTGCCATCTTTATAGTAATGTGACCTCACACATTAGAATAATTTAAAACACCACATTTTTTTTCCTAAAGCAATTGCCCTACTCTCTACTTCCTATTCAATTTTAGGCACAATTAATTTTCTATTTGTAATGCTTTCTCGGTACTTCAGTGCTAATTCAATGAATTGGTCATCCAACTACATGGCATGGTCTGGACAATAGATGCTTTCATCCATTTGACTTTTGGTCATGAATTATTAGGCTAATCTTTTGAATAATTATGCATTTTATTGAGGGAGCCTTGTAATATTATGGGGCTTAGTGGAATCAACACAATATTGGCTGTAAAAAGAACTAAGAGGAAGACATGGTCTTATCTGTTTGGATCCTACCATATGACAATGGTGAATAATTTTGCTAAAATTTTTTGATTTAATTGAAAATGATTTGATTTTGGAATCTTTCTTTGATGTGAAGAATGAAAGGATTGTTGAGCAAGTGAGCACTGTGGCTTATCTGTGAAGAAACTGAGTAATCTTTGAAAAATAATAGGAAGGTACCTATAGTTTCTGTGTTTTTCTTGGCAGGTAGACTACCATTTATTTTGTTGACTGCAGTTATTTGAAATGGAATTTCACTTTCTATTTCTTTTTGCTAGATTTTGTGGGTTTATTTTATATCTTGAAACTTTGCTAGAGCTGTTAGTTGTTTCAAGTAGTTTTTTAGTTTATTGTCTAGAATTCTCTAACTAATATCTTATCTGTGCAGTGATAGTTTTGTTTCCTCATTGGCTATTTTTATTCCTTTAATTGAATTTTCTTGTCTTATTACTATAACCAGCATTTCTACAAAAATATTGAATAACAGTGGTGATAATGAGAATCCTTATTTCACTCCTGAATTTATTGGGTAAGCTTCAAATTTATCCCTGTTTTAGATAATTGTTGCAGCTAGGTAGTACAGTGAATTGAGTTCTGGGTCTAGAGTCAGGAAGACTCATCTTCTTGACTTTAAATTTGACCTTAGATATTTACAACCTGTGTAACCATAAGCAAATCCCTTAGCCTCATTTACCTTATTTTCCTCCTTTGTAAAATGAGCTAGAGAAGGAAATGGTAAGTCCCTCCAATCCCTTTGCCAAGAAAACCCCAAATGAGATCATAAAGATTTACACAGGACTGAAAAACAACTGACCATCCACAATAAGAAAAAGACCAGTGGTATGGAGAATATGTGGTAAGGAAAAATTTCAATAGTAATAATTATAATAACATTTATGTGGCTTTTCAGGTTTTGCTAAGTACTTTCTATGTTATATGTTACATAGATCTGTAATGGCTCTGTGATTTACAGTCTTAGAGAGTTGCCTGGAGCACTAAGAAGTTAAGTGACATGTCCTGGGTCAGGTAGCCAGCATGTGGTAGAGACAAGACTTTAATTTAGGCCTTTCTGACTTTACGATAGCCTTTCTATAACTACTCCACACTTTTTCTCAAGATGAAATTGATTAGAGGTAAATGTAAAGCCTTGCACTGGGGTTCAAAATAATCAATTGTACAAGTACAGAATGAGGAGACAGATAAAAGGAAGCTAATGTGTAAAAATCCCACTAGATTTAGTAGATAACAAAGTCAGTGGGAGTCAGTAGGTCTAAGGCAGACAGAGAGACCAATATATTCGGGTACAGTAAGAGAAACATGGAAAGCAGCTATGTGGTTCAGTCAGTGGAGCACTGGGCCTGAAGTCAAGAGGATCTGAGTTCAAATCCAGCCTCAGACACTTACCCTCTGTGTGACTCTGGGCAAGTCCCTTAACCTGTGTTTGCCTTAATCCACTGGAGAAGGAAATGGCAAACCACTATAGTTGTTTGTACTTCATTCTCAAAGAGGACTATGACATCAGGGAGGTGATACCATGACATGCAAATGAATTGAATTTAAGTGAGGGAGGGCTGTGCAAAGTCACCAGTTTCACTTTCTCCTCTGGAACCATCTGGTTTCAGTGGCCAGATATATAGCAGGATAACTGGAGAAGGTTCAGGATGCAGTGGAGGACTTTGACCTTTTCAAGATAAGGTCTTTAATAGGTCTTAGTTTCTTTACTAAGAATACACCATGCACAGTTTTGGCATGTCCATGGGGTCATGAAGAGTTGGATGCAACTGAAATATTGGACAAAACAATAGAAACATGGGAGGGAGAGAGGGAAATGATAGTTGTCTACTGTATACCTAGTTATGTTTATATCTAGTAGAAGGTACTAGATATTAGCCAGTAAGAGATAGTGAAATATTGTATTTTATTCATTGATTTTGAATTCTCATTAGTCTTCTTTTCTTTCTTTCTCATTTTTTGCCTGATTTATTAATATTGCTATAGCACAATATTCTTACCTCTGGGAAATCCGTTTTTCACTTAATTAAAAGAAAAACATACAGCTGTCATGACTGATAACATCTTAGAGTCAGCCTGATGTAATGGATAGAAGGTGGGCCTCAGAGTCAGGATGACCTGACATTTGCTAGCTATGATGAAGGAAACTGAGGCTCATCTGGAAGGTTAAAAGTAAATAGAACCAGGTCACATAGCTAAGGAATATCAGATTCTGGATTGAAAGCTAGTTGTCCTGATTTCTAATCTAATGTTATGTGACCAAATCAATACATTATACTACATCTCCTACCCTAATCAAACTCTATTCACATAGACAAATGTTAACATCTTCTTGGCTTTTCTCATACATTTAAAGGAAAACAAAATCCTAGAAGTAAGAACTATAAACAAATATTACACTAAAAACTATGAAATATTTTATGGAAAATAAAACCATAAAGCATTTTGAAAGAAAATAGTGCTTTATACCTATCAATAGGTAATCACAACTTCACAAAAGTTACATGAAAACTAGGTTTATTATAAGAGGAATGAACATACATGTGGAATTTGAAGCCAGAGCAGAGTTTAAGTTCCATACACAAGTTTGAATATTTATGACAGCAGGACAAAGGCAAGACAGGTATCAGACATCTCCTCCTAAATGGCATAACATGCATAACGTGAAATAAGTGTGGGAAAAGGAGAAAACCCCCTGAAGGTGAGGAGTAAAGCAAAAACCACATTCTTTTCCCTTGGGAACTGCTAGAGTATAAAGATAGGATGGTTTGCTTATCTACAAGGTTCTCAGCTGCACAATTTCCCAGGCTGGTACAGACTGTCTGGTGCCTGTCTTGCCTCCCAAGGACACACAGGGAATCCAACTTGGGGAACAAGCAACAGATTATGTTGGCTTGGGATGGCGGGCCTTTTGTCCCCTGACACATTCAGGGTCTCCTACATACTCTGAGTCCAGTGTTTCTGGAAAATATGGCAACTCAAGAAGACAGGTTAATTGGATTCAGGGCAACATATCTTATATCACAATTAGTTCCAACTGGATACTTGAATCATCAAATGGATCTGTGATCTCATTGATAAGAATATTTTCATACCAATCATAATCCATCGATGGTTGTCCAGCCTATGATTGTTGTCCTCCCACAAATTTAATACAGGTTATCCTCCCAAAGTACTGGGGCCTTCCTCAAGTGCTCCTATATCCCAGGTTTAAGAATGGAGCACATGGGCAATCCATGAGCTCGCTGTTATTTTTGCTACATAGCCAGCTCATATTTTTCTATCATCCATTTTTTGCTATCCTTTAAATCACTTAAAAAACTCCTAATCTATAACATATTGCAGCCTGCTCAGTCCCTCCATATTCCTTTCTGTTGCCCTTTGAGTGAGCCTCATAAATACTAGGCCATTGTATTTCTCCAGGGCCTCTATAGCAATAAATGTAATACTACCCACATCTTCCACTGCTTAAGCAGCAAATAAGTTTCTCCTTTCATATGTTCTATCAAACATTTTTGTGTTTTTTAATCTTTTTTTTTTCCTAGGGGCTGGGAGACAGGAGGAGAACAATTTAATTTCTCTCTTTTCTGTCCTTCCTGGAGCCGATTAGTTGGTCAAAAGTACCTCCAAGTTAGTCTGGAAAAGAGAAGTCTAAGAGATGAGTCCAATCTACAAACACCATGTGATAGCTATGGTTAGACTGTCATTTACAAACACAATGAATATGCTTTCAGTTCTACCTACTAAGTTCAAATATAAGAGCCACTATCCATCGATTAAAAATAAAGGTGGCAATCCCAGTTTGGATTTCTTTCTGTGTTGGACAAGTTTAATGACTAATTATCAAATATCCATTTTCTTTGGTGTATTTTATATATATATATATATATATGTATATGTATATATGCATATACATATATATGTATGTATGTATATGCAATATATGTATGTGTGTATATGAATATATTATCAAAGTTATGTAATCAAAGAAAAAGAATTTTTATTTGCTTCTGGTAAAACTTCCCCCAACCTTCATACACCTTACCATTTCACTGTTAAGTCATCTTGCCTGAAAATACTGTTTCTTTTTAAATTCCAATGAGTGGTTGCAGGAATCTATTTTTCCACATACTTTTGAAGTAATAATTGATCTGAATATACAAGAAGAGCTGGCTCCTTCGCCTTTCAGATAACACATACTCTGAGAGAGGGAGTGTTTTTGAACAGATAACACAGAATATAGAAGCAGATAGCACAATCTGCACTACTCCCCAGGGAAGATAATTTCACTGCCTAGTAACCATCTGGATTGCATCATCTTGAAGCTGAATGGATAGACATCAATATATAACCATCTGAATTATCCCAAGATTTTGTAGAGAAATAGACATCATGGGGTGGGGAAGAAAGGGACGGAGTCTAATCTTTTCTTACCAGTTCTGGGTCACTGCTCTTTGGCATAGTCAGCATGCAAGCCAGAAGAAGTCAATGATTTTAGTCTCTCTGCAATGAATTCACATTTCCTTCACAAAACTTTTTTTAAAGTCCATCAAAGTATTGGTTGCAAGAATATGGAAAATCATGTGTTTAGCTGTATTCTACTCTTTGTGACCCCATTGGGGGTTTTCTTGGCAAAGATAAAGAATGGTTTGTTATTTCCTTCTCCAGATCATTTTACAGATGAGGAGGAAACTGAGGAAAATGGGGTTAAGTGTGCCTGGACTCAGACAGCTAGTCAAAAGCTGAGGCCAAATTTGAATTCAGAAAGATGAGACTTCCTGACTCCAGGCCTGGCATTTTATCCACTAAGCTACCTTGCTGATCCTAATACTGCATTTATCTTATGTTAAAAAATTCGAAATCACATTCTTCAGTGGATAATTGGTTAAAAGATGTGAACAAATGGTTCACAAAAGAAGAACTGTACTCCAGGTCCAGTGCTGTATCCATAATGGCAGTTAGGTGCCCCATGGAAAATAAAGTCAATTCATTTTATTCAGAGTTTTAAGGTGAGCAAAACTCTTTGAGTATATTTTCTCATTTGAGTCTCACAACCTTGTGAGGATGCCCATGAGGGTGTGCAGGATGGATATATTGGGAAGTGAGGCAATGGGGCATTATTTCTGAACCATGGTGATTCAGTGATTGGTAGATAGCATAGTGGATAGAGTGCTGTCCTTAATCCAGAGAGAGCTAGGTTCACACCTTGCTGAGATATTAGCTAGTTATCACCCTGGACGAGTAATTCAAACCTTTATGGGGTTCTTCATCTGTAAAATAAGGGGATTAAATACCATGGGTTCTATAATCCCTTGCAGCTCTAAATCTATGATCTTATTTGCCATACTCATTTGTTTAGGTCTCTGGTCCTAGGGCAGTTTGACTTAGGACAAAAATAGAAACACATAAGGTAACCCAACAGATTTGGAAAAGTCTAAACAAATTGTGGCTTTGCTTCTGATTCTCTGGACTTTTCTATCTCCATCTCAGCAAGTCTTATCACTTTGGAAGATGCTTCTGTTTGCTCTTCCAATTTAGAAGTTCTTCTCCAGAACCTCCATTCCAGGAAATGCCCAACCCAACCATCCTCCCTCCTCTTGGCTCTGTTCCTGCCTCTCCAGACTTCTCCACTTCCACCTTAGCAGTCTGCTTACTCTGGAAGATTCAGGCTCTTCTGTGACCCTCTTACTCTGGAAGACTCTTTTACCCCACACCTTTACTACAACTCACTCCTCTCTTGTTTCTTCTCCTTGTTCCCAGGAATTCTCCACCTTCTCTCTCTACCCAACCCTCTGCTTTTCATCTTCCTTTCACATATTATTTTCAATGTTAGAATATAAGTTCCATGAGAACAAGAACTATTTTAAAACTTTTGTTTCTTATATTTGTATTCCTAGCACTGAGCAGAATGCCTGGTACATAGTAAGTGCTTTATAATCCATCTGTTTACCTACTTATCTGATTATCTATTCATCTGTCTCAAAACTGTATTCAACCTTTTTTTAACTAAGCCTGTATGATCCTGGGCAAGTGTCATTTAGCCCCTTAGAACTCTATTATTTGATTTGGAAAATGGACTTGTGTTAGAGTACTTCCAACATCCCTTCCAAGTCTAAATCCTATTACACTGTGCTATGTATAATCTCAGCCCATCTCCTATCTTCTCCAGACACAAATACTCAGCCCAACTGAGCAGTTGCTTTTGTTGTTGGAGGATGGAAAAAGCTCTTTAGACAAGATGTTCCAATGACTATGGGATCCATTTAACCTTAAAAAACAAAAAAACCATAAAAATCTACTCTTTAGCTTCACAGTTTTACTGCTCTCTTAACAAAACATCCCTATGCATCTTCATTTCTGGTGTTTCTGCAGGTTTATGGCTGCCATTGAACTTGAGGGCAGAAGTTCACTGAAGCATTTTATGCTGTAACAGCCTCTTGGAATTATCCCTTTTCTCTCTCTTTTTTATACTAGATGATTATCAATCTAAGAAACACATTTTGAAAGTAAAATACTGTATGAGAAAGTTGCAACAATACATAGCTGTTCCATATCTTTGTAGGTTGACAAAATGTTAACTGGAACATAAAAAACCTCTTGTCATAATCAGATCACAATATAAAACATCCCAAAAGAGAAAAGATAATAGGACCTCTACCAGACTATAGAATGAGATTACAGATGAAAATGCTACTTTCATTTTGGCACCTGTGACCAGCAACTGGAGGTGCCTGTAGAAGAGTGTATTTGTTCTCTAATACTTAGATAAGGCAGGTTATGAAAGTGAAAGGAACCCAGCTAATTGTGATGGACCCAGATACAGGCTGTTTATTCAATGGCTTTCTTAAGCAAGGCACATTAGCCCAATCAAAATGGAACTGTGGGAAAATACTTAAGAACTGGATGACTATAGCTTCCTGAATCTGTCTGTATAGTGCTATCCAATCAACTTTTTTCTGGTCCATTTAGTCTGTCTTAGTGTCCTAAAGACAGTAACAAGTTTTTTGTTTGTTTTTGGTAGCTGTTGACTGCTGTTCCAGACTAGCAGAAAAGCAACCAGCCCACTGGCAATTTTTAATTGCAAAAATTCTTTCATCCTCCACTTTGAAGTATCCAGGAGCAGTCAGGTACCAAAAACTAAGCAGTTTTTTTTAGTGAGCACCAAGGGAAGAGTAATGCATTCTGGTAAAAGCTCTATTTTTGCCAGATTGTGAACATTGCTTCAAACCAGCAAGCAAGGCTTCTTTCAATCTTTAGAAGACCAAATCGGCATGGTCAAAATATAACAACTTTTTTTTCCCTTTCAACTTGGTATACGCTAAGGAAAACATTCAAAACTCCTGCAGCTATTCAGATAGCTCCCAAGAGGTTTTCTAAAGCAAGCCATGGCCAAATTTAAAGCTCTCATAGCACATTATAAATTGGAAGGGGTTCAAAAACAGCCACCGACTTTAGTGTTTATTCTCACTTATAAAAATGACCATTTCAGAACTTGTTATAATTTTGATGAAGGCATCACTTTTTGCATTAAAAAATAGTATAAATTTTTGCACTAAAAATAGCTGAAAGTATTCTGGCAAAAATGAATGAGGACTTGCAAGAGCTCTCTGAGCATATGAGAATTTTATCTCACTCTCCAATGTTTCTGGGGCATGTGGGTTTGGTAGAAAAAAAAGATAAGACACTGGGAACCTTTAGAAAGAATGGATGGAAGAAAAATGGATGTGCCTCGAGGTTATTTAAGGGTAATTAAAGGTCAGGACATTCATTTGGATTCCTGGAGGGACACAGGAAACCTATGAACATATTTAGTGATAATATTACAAGAAAAGAGAGAGATCAGGACATTATGAAGCAGATGAAGAGATGGGCCCAAAGCGATTATTTTTCTCATTAAAATTGTTTTTGAGATTCTACTTCCCAGAGCCAAGATGGTGGAATAAGCAGCAAATTTCTGTAGCTCTCCCATATTTACCTCTAAACAACCACAAAATAGCAACCAAGAACAAATCCTGTAACAGCAGAACCAGTGGAAAGACAGGGTGAAGTGGACTTTTAGCCTGGGAGACTTTGTGGATCTTCAAGAAAGGTCTATCTCACTCAGGTAAAAGGTGAATGCATTCCAGGACAGGAGGCATTCCAGCAAACCAATGGCAAACTCCACTTCAGCAAACCAGCTGGGGATCCTGAGCCCCAGTGTAATGCAGTAGGCAAACACCAACACCAGAACCCCCCATGCTTCTTAGCATAGCCAGGGAAACCAGAAGACTCCAGCTCCAAAACCCACCATGTGCTTCAGCATAGCCCATGGCAAATAGGCATCCTCTAGTGACCAGACTTCTAACTCTGTAGCCTCTGACAGGGTCAGTCATCTCCCACCCCAGCCTCTCAACACAGCACCAGATACAAGGGCCCCCTGGGGGCTTCATGGCAGCATTAGTGCAGTACCAGCTAAACAGCCAAGGCCTGTAGCTATTGCCACAAGAAGCCTGAGACAGAGCCCCTTCCACTCTGGGAATGGAGCTCATTTTTTAAAAGAAAGAAAAAAGGTAAAAAAAGCAAAAAATAAAAAAAGATATGACCACAAAACATTATAATGGTGACAGAGAAGACTATAATAGTAATTGAATTTAAAGATCCCCCTGTATTGGCTTGTTTTTTGGGTTGAGTGTTGAAACCCAGAGCTTGTAAATCCTATTTGTGGGACGGACTTGTTGACATGAAAATAGAGGGATGAACTGAACTGGGAAGAGCTGGTGCTGTGGATTTAGAGAAGGCCCAAGCAGAGAGAGGCAGAAGAACTTTTGAGAACAGTATGATGGAGGAAGAGAGAGAGAGAGAGAGAGAGAGAGAGAGAGAGAGAGAGAGAGAGAGAGAGAGAGAGGGAGAGGATAGCTGAGGGCCAATTGGAGCTGCCCAGGACTTTTGAGAGTTGCCACCCAGAGCTGCCAAGGACCAAGGAGACATGGCTGTGATGCTGGTATTTCATCTGTCTGTTTTGATGTTGTTTTGCCAGATTTGTCCACTGGTGAAGGACAGTGCTGTTGTTGCTGATGTCCTAGAACCTTGCTGCTAGTTCAGAAGCCTTGAAGGAGGATTTTCTTGTTGTATGTTTACAGAAATCCTGGAAGAGGGTCTTGCTGATATTTTCAGGGGTCCTGAGACTGTTCTGCAGGCATAGAGTGAATTGATGAAGACACTGGCAATATATGTCTCCCCAGGAACAGAGATTGCTGAGAACTTGCCTCTCGTCAAGATGAAGAAAAGACCTCTCTTTGGGTATTAAATGCTATGATGATATCTTAACCTTGCTATAGATCAGGGGTAGATGGCCTTTGTGCTCTCCAGTGCCCCTTTTGAGAAGGTGCTTGGCATTAACTGATGATAACTATAATTCAGTTGTGATCCAGGGGTGGGAAACTTGACATTTTTGTGCTCTGTGATTGACCAAATGAATATACTTTATTTATGATTGGAAACTAATCTTAATCTCCATTTGAGAAGAGAGACTTTGTGATTGACTAAATGAATGTATTGCCAAGCGGTGGAGTAGTACTTGGAAATTATTGAGTCACACTTGGTGAATGCTGTATTTTGATTTTCTCTGTTCTATGGATGTTTTGCCTTAATTTGTTACTGAACAAAATGGAGAATTACTATGCTGGTATTCTGAACCTTGGAAGCTGCCTTTGCTTGGCATTACAAAGACCTCAGACTCAAAAAACAACAATAATGTCAGAACACCTATAAGTAAAACTCCAAAGAAAAACAAGAAGTAGTTTCAATCCCAGAAAGACCTCATGGAGGACTTCAAAAAGGAGCTTAAAATCATAGAAGAGAGGTAGAAGAAAAATTGGGAAAAGAAATGAGAGTGATGGAAGAGAATTATGAAAAAAAGGAGACAACAGCTTGGAAAACTGCTTAAAAAGTAGAATTGGCCAAGTGGGAAAGAAAATATGAAAATCCACCAAAGAAAACAACTCCTTAATGAGTACAATTGGGCAAATGGAAAAGAAAGTACAAAAGCTAATTAAGGAAAACAACACCTAAAAAATTAGAATAGGACAAGGGGAAGCTAATGACTTTACGAGAAATCAAGAATTAATCAAACAAAATCAAACAAATTGGAAAAAAATGTAAAATAACTCACTGGAAAAACAACTGACCTGGAAAACAGATCTAGGAGAGACAATATGAGAATAATTGAACTACCTGAAAGCCATAATCAAGAGGAAGACCTGGACAACATTTTTCTTTTTTTTTCTTTCTTTCTTTTTTTTTTTTTTTTTGAGGGCAATTGGGGTAAAGTAACTTGCCCAAGGTCACATGGCTAGGTTTTTTAGTTTGAGTGTGCGTTAAGTGTCTGAGGCCGGATCCGAACTCAGGTCCTTCTGACTCCAGGGCCAACGCTCTACTCACTGCGCCACCTAGCCACCCATGGACAACATTTTTCAAGAAATTATCAAGGAAAACTGTCCTGATATCTTAGAACCAGAAGGCAAAATAGGCATTGAAAGAATCTACAAGAATCTACTTATCACCTCAGGAAAGAGATCTCAAAATAAAACCTCCAAGGAATATTATAGCCAAATTACAGAACTATCAAGCAAGAAATACTACAAGTGGCAACAAAAAATTCAAATATCAGAGAGTCAAAGTCAGGATTACACAGGGCTTGGCAACTGCTACATTAAAAGGGTCAAAGGTCATCGAACATGATATTCTAGAAGGCAAAGGAGCATGGACTACAACCAAGAATCACTTATCTCACAAAATTAATCATAATACATCAATGGAAAAATGGTCTTTCAATGAAATAGAAGGACTCCAAGGTTTCATTATGAGAAGATCAGAACTAAACCAAAACTTTGGCCTTCAATATCAAGACCCAAGAGAAGCACAAACAGGTAAAAAGGGAGAAGAAAAAATAAGGCATTCAATAGAGCTAAACTGTTTACATTCCTACTGAGGAAGATGATGCTTGTAATTCTTAAAAATCATGTCAGTAATAGTACAGCTAGAAGGAATATACATAGACAGAGGGTACAGGTATAAGGTGAATTTTTGGGAATGACATAAAAATTTAAGGAATGGAAAAGAGGAACACAGGTGCAGAAGGAAGGGAAAAGTAGAATGCGGTAAATTATTTTTCACGAAGAGGCCCAAAAGATCTATTATAGTGGAGGGAAAGATGGGAGGATTAGCAATGAGCATCACTTGAACCTTACTCTCATCAATATTGACTCAAAGAGGGAATAATATATAGAATCAGTCAAATATAGAAATCTATCTTACCTGACAGTAAAGTAGGAGGGGAGGAGATAGA
The DNA here is from genome assembly GCA_011680675.1 of Gymnobelideus leadbeateri. NCBI lineage: Eukaryota > Metazoa > Chordata > Mammalia > Diprotodontia > Petauridae > Gymnobelideus > Gymnobelideus leadbeateri. Next base: position 46,155 of record WOXC01009533.1, on the reverse strand, counting down.
GTAAGGTGGGGTGGAGACTCACAGAAGAGAAGGCAGATCAGGGGGTCATGGTAGACAGAAGCAAAACAATGGTGAGGACTAAAAGGGTGAAAGGAGAGGACAAACAAGAGGAAGAATAGAATGGAGAGAAATATACAGGTAGTAAGCATAACTGTGAATGTGAATGTTATGAACTCTCCCATAAAATGGAAACATATAGCAGAGTGGCTTACAAACCAGAATCTTCCAATATATTGTTTACAAGAAACACATTTGAAGCAGAGAAACACATAGAGAAAAGGTAAAAAACACTGCAGCATGATATATTATGCTTAAGATGAAGTAAAAAAAAAAAAGCAGGGGTAGCAATCTTTATCTGAGAAAAAGCAAAAACAAAAAGGAAATAAATAAAAGAGATAAGGAAGGAAACTATATCTTGCTAAAAGGTATCATAGACAATGGAGCAATATTAATACTAAATATATATGCACCCATTGGAATAGCATCCAAATTCTTAAAGGAAAAGTTAAGTGAGTTACAGGAAGAGAGCAAAACTATACTAGTGGGGGACTTCAACTGTCCTCTTTGAGAAGCTGATAAATCCAACCAAAAAATAAAGAAACTAACACAGTAAATAGAATATTAGTAGAGTTAGACATGATAGATCTTTGGAGAAAACTGAATGGGAAAAGAAAGGACTATACCTCTTTTTAGTAGCACATGGCACTGACACAAAAATTGACCATGTAATAGGACATAAAAACCTCAAAATCAAATGTAAAAAGACAGAAATAGTAAATGTCTTCTTTTCTGATCATAATACAATAAAAATCACATTCAACAAAGGGCAGTGGAAATACAGATTAAAAATTAATTAGAAACTAAACAATGTAATCCTAAAGAATATGTGGGTGGGTCAAAGAACAAATCATAGGAACAATCACTAATTTCATTAAAGGAATGACAGCAATGAGAAAACATAGCAAAATTTATGGGATGCAGCTAAAGCAGTACTTAGAGGAAAATATATTTCTTTAAATTCTTAAATCAACAAAATGGAAAAAGAATAGACCAATGAATTGGATGTGCAACTAAAAAAAAATAGAAAAAAAGAACAAATTAAACCTTCCCCAATTGAACACCAAATTGGAAATCCTGAAAATCAAAGCTGAAATTAATAAGATTGAAAGTAAAAATAACAAATTATTGAGCTAATAAATAAATCAAGGAGCTGGTTTTGTGGGGAAAATTAGCCAATAAAATAGAAAAACCCTCTGTTAATTTGACTAAAAAAAAGAAGAAAACTAAATATTCAGTATCAAAAATGAAAAGCATGAAATCACCACCAATGAAGAAGTAATTAAAGAGATCATTAGGAGACATTTTGCCTAATTATATTCTAATAAATTTTATAATCTGAGTAAAACTGATGAATAAATATGAAAATATAAATTGCCTAGACTAACAGATCAGGAATTAGAATGCCTAAATAACCCTATCTTAGAAAAAGAAATTGGGATGGCTAGTTGGTGCAGTGAATAGAGCACCAGCCCTGGAGTCAGGAGGACCTGAATTCAAATCTGGCCTCCGGCACTTAACACTTACTAGCTGTGTGACCTTCAGCAAGTCACTTAACTCCAATTTTCCTGCCTTACCCCCTTCAAAAAAGCACAAACAAAACGAAACAACACAAAAAAGGAAAAAGAAATTGAAGAAGCCATTAATGAGCTCCCTAGGAAAAAATCACCAGGGCCTAATGGGTTCACAAGCAAATTCTATCAAACATTTAAAGAACAATTATTTTCCCTAATGAATATAAATACAAAAAATTTTTAATGAAATAGTAGCAATGGGATTATAGAAATATATTACAAGGATTATACACTATGACCAGGTTGGATTTATTCCAAGAATGCAGGGTTGCTTCAATATTAGGAAAACTATCAATATAATTGACCACATCAGTAACAAAACCAACAGAAATCTTATGATTATCTTAATAGATGATGAAAAAGTTTTTGACAAAATATAGCATCCATTCCTATTAAAAACACTAGAGAGCTTAGGAATAAAGGGGGTGCTTGCTAAAATGATAAACAGTACTTATCTAAACAATTAGCAAGCATTATCTGCAATGGGGATAAGCTAGAAAACTTCCTTGTATGATCAGGGGTGAAAAGGATGCCCTTTATCATCACTGTTTTTCAATATAGTACCAGAAATATAAGCTATAGCAATAAGAGAAGAAAAAGTAATTGAAGTGATTAGAATAGATAGTGAGGAAACATAACTATCACTCATTGCAATGATATGATGGAATATTTACAGAAACCAAGAGCATAAACTAAAAAAAATACTTGAAATAATTAACAACTTTAGCAAAGTTGCAGGATATAAGATAAACCCACCAAATCATCAGCATTTGCTTATTTAACCAATAATGTCCAGAAGCAAGAGATATATAGAGAGATTCCATTTAAAATAACTATTAGCAATATAAAATCTTAGGTTTCTGCCTGTCAAGACAAACCCAGAAGTTATATGAGCACAATTACAAAACACTTTTCACACAAATAAAGACAGATCTAAGCATTTGGAAAAATAATAAGTGCTCATGGGTAAGTCAAGTCAATATAATAAAAATGTCAATTCTTCTTAAACTTATTGACTTATTCAGTGCCATACCAAACTACCAAAAATTATTTTATAGAACTAGAAAAGTAACAACAAAATTCATCTGGAAGAACAAATAGTCAAGAATATCAAGGGAATTAATGGATAAAAAATACAAAGGAAGGTGGCCTACCAATACCAGAACTCAGACTGTATTATAAAGTTATCAATCATCAAAAATATCTGGTACTGGCTAGGAAATAGAGTAATGGACCAGTAGAATAGATTAGGTACACAAGACACATCAGTCAATGACCATAATGACCTAGTCTTTGATAAAGCCAAAGACTCCAAGTCTGGAGACAAGAATTCACTATTTGACAACAACTGCTGGGAAAACTGGAAAACAAAAGGACACAAACTAGGTTTAGGCCAACATCTCACACTTTGTACCAAGATAAGTTGCATGATTTAGACATAAAGGAGGTCTATAATCATAAGCAAATTGGACAAGCAAGGAATAGTTTACCTGTCAGATCTATGAAGAGGGGAAGAATTCATCACCAAATAAAAGTAAAGTAAAATAAATAATTTTGATTATATCATATTAAAAAGCTTTTTGCAAGCAAAATCAATGAAACCAAGATTAGAAAGAAAGCAGAAAGCTGGGAAATAATCCTTTTATTAAATGTCTCTGATAAATGGCCTTTTTTTTCAAATATATAGAGAACTGAGCAAAATTTATAAGTCATTCCCTATTTGATAAATAGTCAAAGGATGTGAAAAGATAATTTTCAGATGAAGACATCAAAAAGAAGTGCTCTAAGCCAGTGCTTCTTAAACTGTGTATGGGGATACCACATGAAATTGAAAAAATTTTGGAAACAGTAAAAGGTTTCTGAATGTGTATTGACCAAAGATTAAGCAAAAATCAGATGTGTAATGAATCTGAGGTGTTTCTGGCAGTGCTTGCTCATGCTGCATCATGCAACTTCATTGCAGCCTTGGTTCTGAATACAAAGCATGTAAACTTTTGCACTGCACATGCCCTCAGGTCACCTATGGCCAACTAAAGCTGCCTGAACCAAAAAGGTGTAGTGAATGGAAAATGTTTAAGAAGTCCTGATCTAAATCACTTTTGACTAGAGAAATGAAAATTAAAACAATTTTGAGGTATCATCTCATACCTATCTTAATATGAAAAAAAAGGAAAATTATATATGTTGGAGAGGATGTGGGAAAATTGGGACACTAATAAACTATGGGTGGAATTGTGAATTGAGCCAACCATTCTGTAGAGCAATTTGGAACCATGCCCAAAGGAGTACAAAACTGTGCCTACCTTTTGATTCAGCAATACCACTACTAAGTCTGTATCCCAAAGAGATCATTAAAAAAGAAAACGACCTACATATGTAAAAATATTTATAGCAGACCTTTTTGTTGTGGCACTGTATTGGAAATTGAGGGGATTCCCATCAATTTGACAATGGCTGAATAAGCTGTGGTATATGAATGTAATGAAATGCTATTGTTCAGTAAGAAATGATGAACAGACAGATTTCAGAAAAACCTAGAAAGACTTGTGCAAATTGATGCAAAATGAAATGAGCAGAACCAGGGAAACAAAGTACATAGTATCAGCAACATCCTGTGATGATCAGCTCTTGTCAGCAACACAATGATCTAAGACAAATACAAAGGACTGATGAAGGAAAACGCTATCCATATGCAGATAAAGAATTGATGGACTCTGAATGCAAATCAAAGCATATTTTTTTTCCACTTACTTTATTCTTTCTCATGCTTTTCCCCCTCTTGATCTGTTTTTCTTTCACAACTGTGACTAATATGGAAATATTTTTACATGATAGTACATGTATAAACTATATCAAACTTCCTAGGACTTTCAGAAGAAGGAAGGGGATGGAGAGAAGGAAAAACATTGGGAGCTCAAAATCTTTTTTTTTCTTTTTCAAATTACTAAAACTTAAATATACAATAAGAAAAAAAGAAACATTATAAACTTAAATATTGAAATTTAAATACAAAACAAGAAAGGAAAAAAAAACATGTCATTGCAAAGTAGAATGTAAGTGAAGATTCAAAATATATAGCAACACATTCCACTTCAAGAAAGTCTATATAATAAATACTATGTGTTGTATTAGAGTTGTTCATTTTTCTTTGCTTCCTTGTAAACTTTCTTTTGTTCTTTGCTGTACATATTTTACTTTGTTTTTTTTTTCTCCCTTCCCTCCCCCTACCCCCAAAGGCTACAATTAAGCAGGGTATATTATATATATATAGATATATTCACACACATATACATATACATATACACATAATTATATAGGCATATACTTTTATTAACAAAATCTACTTCTGATCTTTGTTTTGATGTTTGTGCATATATTTTATTTCCTATCCCTCCTAACTCCTCTATTTTACTTCTACCAGCTACCTTGCCTTTCTATTACTTAACCTACTGCCCCCCTCCAAGGATCCCTCCCTTATCCTTCCATTCCCATTAATCTAAATACTCTTCTATACCCCACCTTTAACCTTTTCTCTCACTCTTTCCTCTAGAGATCCCTCCCTCATCCTCTCCCTTCTCCCTATCCCCTTGCCATTTTATTTTTTTTTCTGAATTTAAAAGACATATACATTCTCTCTCTCTCTCTCTCTCTCTCTCTCTCTCTCTCTCTCTCTCTCTCTCTCTCCACACCACACACACACACACACACACACACACACACACACAAACACAAACACACACACAAACACAAACACACACACAAACACAAACACACACACAAACACAAACACACACGTAGCAGCAAGCACCCCAAACTTCCCCAGGGTGGCTGCCAATACAGGTTCTTAGATCTGCTTTTTTAAAGGAAAGCAACTCAAAAGGGGTTAACAAACTTACTTTAATCAATTAAGCATATATCATTTACCTAGTTCAGGGGAAAAAGGTCAGCACCCTGAACTTCAGAGTATGCAGACAGAAGTTTCAAAACAGAGAAACAAACAGATCAAGCAGACAGGCTTCCAAACTGCCCAACCATGACATCAATACCAAATCACAGTTACCAGAGAGGGAAGCATCAACATCTGGGTTTTCAAAGCCAGGGGGAGTGAGGAGGCTCTCAATGGCTGCCCAGAATCTCATCTGGTCAAATCACACAACACTTCTCAAAGTGAGCCCCAATGCAAAGCCTCATATCAGGGATTATATAGTCTTCTCCTGGCTCAGAGAATGTAACCACCCTCTTGACCCACTGCCTAATAACAAACTATCAAGGTATGGGTTTACCTGAAAACCAAGCCTCCCACCACAGGCTCCAGGTGACCACTTTCAGCCTATTAGGAGGCAGAGTATATTTTCAAATCAAGGAAGATTCTCAGAGTCTCTTAAGCCTAACAAAGGGCTTAGGGGCAGGGAAGATCTTTAAATTTGCATTTCCATTACATTAGGCCCCAAGATCTTTCATGCCCATAGCATAGACAATTTACATTTGAATTAGCACTAAACATCTCTTGGGTCACATTTTCAAGGTGCTTAACTAAAGTTACCAAAGTGGCCACTGGGCCTTAAACACAAAGTACATTGCATTATCACATCAATTCAAAACAAGAGTCCAAATAAAGTTCTCTTAGGAGGAGGGGCATATCCTTCCCCTCCCACAGCTCCAGCTCCTGCTTCCAAGTCCAGAGAGGGGGCTGGGCAACAAAACCAAAGTGGGGTCCTTGGGGTTCAAGGCACTTCACCCCACCCACCAGTCACAAATCCATCTCCCCCCCCCCCCACCCGGGTCCCAAACTGTGGGATGCAGCAAGGAAACACATTCAGTGCCCCTGCTTTGCCACACAGCCCTTATCTTGTCCTGTGGCTGAACTCCAAACTTCTGGGTTCCTTCTCCTCCAGCAGAAGGCAGCAGCTCCTGGCTTCTCCACAGGTCTCCATGTAGGCAGCTCACCATTCCTGCTCTCAGCTCAGTGAAGTCAGTATGCAAGCCATTCTTCTCTCCTGCTCCATGGCTCCACAGAATCACAGCTAGCATGACTGGGAAACAAACAATTATCCCAGCCCCCCATACTTTCCTTTTACTCTGCAGATCCCATCCTCGTCACCATTTGTAGTGGCAAGCACCCCAACATCCCCAGGGTGGCTGCCAGTACAGGTTCTTAGATCTGCTTTTCTAAAGGAAAGCAACTCAGAAGGGGTTAACAAGCTTACTTTAATCAATCAAACATATATCATTTACCTAGTTCAGGGGAAAAAGGTCAGCACCCTGAACTTCAGAGTATGCAGACAGAAGTTTCAAAACAGAGAAACAAACAGACCAAGCAGATAGGCTTTCAACCTGCCCAACCATGACATCAATACCAAATCACAGTTACCAGAGAGGAAAGCATCAACATCTCGGTTTTCAAAGCCGGGGGGAGCGGGGGGGCACTCTCAATGGCTGCCCAGAATCTCATCTGGTCAAATCACACACTTCTCAAAGTGAGCCCCAAAGCAAAGCCTCATATCAGGGATTATACAGCCTTCTCCTGGGTCAGAGAATGTAAACACCCTCTTGACCCACTGCCCAATCACACAGCATCAAGGTGTAGGCATTCCTGAAAACCAAGCCTCCCACCACAGGCTCCAGGTGACCACATTCAGCCTATTGGGAGGCAGAGCATATTTTCAAATCAAGGAAGATTCTCAGAGTCTCTTAAGCCTAACAAAGGGCTTAGGGGCAAGGAAGATCTTTAAATTTGCATTTCCATTACAATACAAAGACACACACACATGCATGCATATATATATATATATATATATATATATATATACATATATATACATATACATACTGTTCCTTCTTGAACCCATTTCTGATGAAAGTAGGTTTTCAGAACTAACAACCCTCCTTCCCCATTTAATTCTTCTGTGGTGGTTCTTCCTTTCACATTTCATTTATATGAAATAATTACTCCTTTTAGTTGTTCCTAAAAAGTTTTACTCTTTAAAGTCATATCATACTCTGCTCTACTCCAATATTTCTTACAAACTAATCAATTATTAATAACAATATTAGACATACATTTAACATTTTACACAGACAAAAGGTAAATAGTCTGTTCTTATTGAATCCCTTATAATTAGGCTTGGGTATACGTACCTTATATTTCTCTTGACTCTTATATGTCAAATCTTCTATTTAGTTCAATTTTTTTTAACAAAGTCCTGAAAGTCTGATAGTTCATTAAATGTCCACTTGTTTTTTCATTCAGGATTATATTAGCTTTTCTGGGTATGATATTTTTAGCTGAGACACCAGTTCTTTTGCTCTTGGATATATAGTGTCCCAAGACCTGTGGCATTTTAGTATCGCCACTGCTAGGTCTTACGAGATTCTAATTGTAGCACTGCCATCTCTAAATTATTTTTTCTTATTGCTAATAATATTTTATGCTTGAGCTGGGGGTTTCTGAATTTGACTATGATATTATTGTGGTTTTCCTTATAGTATCTCTTTCTGTTGGTGATTGGTGGATTTTTTTCTATTTCTACTTTCTCCTCTTCTTTTAATCCTTCAGGATAATTTTAAAAATTATTTCTTTTATTATTGTATTAAGGTTCTTTTATTTGATCATAGCTTTCCGGTAGTTCAATTATTCTTCTGTTTTCTCTTCTTGATCTATTCTCCAGATCAGTTGTTTTTCTTATGAGATATTTTCTGTTTTGTCACTTTGTGCATTTTGTTTTATTATTTCTTGATCTCATAACTTTTTTGGCTTCCTCTTGCCCAATTGTGATTTTCAAGGAGTAATTTTCTTCGTTAAGATTCTGGGTCTCCTTTTCTAATTGATTGACTTTGTTTTCATGATATTCTTGGTTTTTCTTGGATTGTTCTTATTGTTTTAGTTTTTCTTCAGTCTCTCTCATTTGATTTTTAAAGTCTTTATAAAGTACTTCTATGAATTCTTTTTTTTTGGCAGGTGACCATTTGACATTACCCTTTGGGGGTAGAGTAAGGTTTCTTCATTTCAATATCTTCCTCTGGAGATGAACCTTGGTCTTTTCTATTCCCATAGTAACTCTCTATGGTTGGATTCTTTTTACTTTGCCTGTGCATTAAAAAAAAATTGTAGTAGCTTAGTTTTGTAATCACCTCTAGTCCTGAGGGATGGTGCCTCTGACCTCAGATCCTCCTTCAATTCTCCACTCTTGCCAATACCTTCATCCTCCTTCAAGTACCCACAGCCAGCAGCATCCCTACTCCATTGCTTCTGTGCTCAATGGGCTTGTGCTGGTTACTTCTCATTGCCACCATGTCCCTCTAGCACAACTGAGTCTGGCCTTACTTGTCAGCAGAAGTTCCATCGATCTTCCTGGCTTAGACACACTATACCCCTCACTGTCTCAGGGGTAAAAATTCCTGCAGTTAGGACTGAGGCAACCTCCTAACCCAGCTAACTCTAGGGCTTATGATTGTTTAAGTGAACCCAGGAAGCTAGCCTGGTGGTGTTTACTCTTCACAAAGACCAAAACTCATACTAGAATTTTCTTCAGATCTTTTCTGGTTATCCCAGGAGAACCTCTGTCCTGTCCCTACTCTTATTTATTTTTACTACTCAATATTCACTCTGAGATGCTATTTCATCTTTTTCATGGGGAAGAATCTTGAGAACTTGGAATTTTCATACCTACTCTTCCATCTTCCCAGAAGCCTCTCCTGGAACTCAAAAATCTTATTTAAAATCAATGCCCCAAATTTTCTTGACGTGTAACTGGGGAAAAAATACTACTAAAATTAAAAATTAAAAAAAAAAGTTATAAATAAAGATGTTGCTTTGAATTTCTTGGGCATGAGAAGGAAATGTATGAAAATTAAACCATCTCATTTTTTAGGTCCTCTTTGTTATCCATACTAGACTAGTTCAAGCATTGAGTCTCATTGAACAGCCTGTCCATAATGCTATGCTGAGGAGAGGATGACAGCTCTCTGTATATAACTGCAAAATTCAACATACATAAAATCACCAAAAATAATTCTGTTATACAACACAAGGTCTTAAGTCTACTTCCTGGTGGATTCATGCATGAATCAAATAGATATTTTTCTGGCAATAATCAACCAACTGACAAGTATTCATTAAGTACCTGCTATGAAACAGTCAGTGAATTTATTTCTGAGGATAGCAGTCCCCCCAAAAATATAATAAAGAAATAAAAAAAAACTCCACACTTGAAGAGCTTTTTTGTCATAGGAAACAATATATCCCCACCCTGTCTTAGATGGAGGGGTTATAAATTTGTGATTAATAACCCGGACTACTAGTTTTTTAGTCTTCTCACACCTTACAAATCCTTACTCCACATTCCCTAACATGCCCACACATACTTTGCTATTTAGTCACAATGACCTTGCCTTTCCTCACACAAAAGATTCCATTTCCTGGCTCCTGGCTTTTTATTGGCTGTCCTCCATGCCTTGAATTCTCCCAGGCTTCCCCCTCAGGGTCCAGATAGAACACTACCTTCTACAAGGAGCCTTTCTTGACCCTCCTAGTGCCATCTCTTTGAATGATTATTTCCAAATTAACCTGTATCAATTTTGTTTGTTGCATGTTGTCTCACCCACCAGACTATGTGCTCCTTGAGACCAGTGATTTTTTCTGGTCTTTTTCCTTTGTGTTTCCACAGTACTTGGCATGTAGTAGGTTCTTAATAAATGCTTAGCAACTCACTTCAGTCCATGAACTAAAAATTTATTTTAGTAACTATATTTCAATTGGATTAGTTTCCTTTGAAATCATATATATATATATATATATATATATATATATATAGTTTATACATTTAAAAACATGATTCTTAGAAGTGGTTCATAGCTTTAGAACATGAAGAGACCTCAGAGGGAATTCAATCCAAATCCCCTGCCCCTTCATTTCACAGATCAGGTAACTGAGTCCCAAGGAGGGCAAGTGACTTGCCCAAATTCACAACATAGGTAAGAGGATGTAAACAAAAGTCCTCTGCCTCCAGTCAGCACACTTCTGTCTGTAAAACCTGCTCCTTGTCATATGCATTTATTCCATCATTCTTCTTATGCAAAAGTGGAAGTGGTTGCTACAAAAGCTCTACCCTGGACGGAGTCCAGACTATATAACAGGATAACAGATTTTATCTCAGAATCTTTAACTCTCTCAAAATCTTTCCTTTTCAAGAACTTCACCATTTGCCTAGATCCCTGAAAATAGTGCAGAGGAATTTTTCCTTATTATGGCTACTGAAATGATTATTTAAGTGGAAAGTAAATTTTTGATGTAATCTCTCTAAAGTAAACACAAAAAAATCCTACAGCAGGTTCTAAGGGTAAAAAACAACTATCTGGAAGCAGTTTCAGTATCAGTATATGGAAAGATTACAGAATCACACAGAGAATGACAGAATCCTAGAGTTTTGGAAGGCACCTCAGCAGCCATATGGTGGACTATATAGATGCTGAGAGCTCTTCCAACTCTATGTGAGCAAGAGTGCTCTCTACAATATACCCAACAAGTGATCATTCAGCTTTTGCTTGGAGACTTTGAGTGAGAGGCATTTGTTGTCTCCAAAGGCTGCCCATTCCACTTTTGGATAGCCTTAATTATTGAAAATTATTTTCCTTAAATCAGTCTTAAATTTTCTTCTTTGCAACATACATTATCTGTTCCCAGAGGAAGTAATAACATCCAAGATAACATCTCACCGTTTCATTATTTTACTTTGGCTTTCTCTGTTTTTAACTAGCCTAATCATAGTTTTCTATTCCTGGCCAATGATTTGAGGCTCTTGGATTGTTTTTGGTGCTATTAGCTTGTCTTCAGGCAAGATTAGTTCACTATTTCACAGGAGACCTGTCTACATAATTTTATTAGATTTTATTATCTCTTTCACTTTAGGTGGGATTTTCTCAAATTCTCTCTCTCTCTCTCACTCTGATTCCTTCCCTCCCTCCCCTAGTGTTACATATTATTGCTGTTGTTATTATTATTATTATTACTAGCTTTCAACTTCCCCTCTTCTATTATTAGACTGCCACACAATATAATATTCGGAAGAAACTACTCATGATATTACTTCCTGGATAGTATCACTGTTATTGGGAAAATATACTACAAAACCTTATGGTTTTATCAGCTTACTAAAGATAGCTGTTCTAAACTATCTCTGCATTCATCCACTTCCACAGTCAAGCAGAAAACCAAATTAAACACCACCAGAAGAAAATTGACCAGGCAGTTAGTTCAATGCCCTTCATGGTTCCCATCCTCCAGAAAAAAAAAAAAAAAAGTATACCATTATACTATAGGAATGATATTGTTGTCTTTTCTTTAAACCTGTAGCCAAATTGTGAAATATGCTTTTTATTAACTTCTGTAATACAGTCATTCATTGATTTTTTTTTTTTGCTTTTTTTGGAGGGCAATTGGGGTTAAGTAACTTGCCCAAGGTCACATGGCTAGGGGTTTTTTGTTTTGTTTTGTTTTATTTGTGTTTGTGTGTGTGTGTGTGTGTGTGTGTGTGTGTGTGTGTGTGTTAAGTGTCTGAGGCTGGATCCGGACTCAGGTCCTCCTGACTCCAGGGACAGCACTCTACTCACTGCGCCACCTAGCTGCGCCTTCATTCACTGATTTTTATCCTAACGTGAAGCTGAATATTAAAAATGGGGGCTTCCTTCAAGTTTGGAAAATTTAAAGGAAAATTGCTGATTATATGATCATCCTTGACAATGCAGCCAAAAAAAGAGGGTCCCTAAGTCATATTGATTAGATTGAAGACATGGCTATTTTAAGGAAATCCAATTCAATTCAATTAAAAAAACACTTACTAAGTATTTGCTATGCCTAAGTATAAAAATGGAAAAAAAAATAGTTTCTTCATTGTAGAAGTTAGGCCTACCCTTTGGATGAAAGAGCAACAAGTATTCATTCTCTCTCTCCCTCTCTCTTTCCCTCTCTCTCTTTTACCTGTTTCTCCCTTTCCCTGTTTTTGTCTCTTACCCTCTCCCTCCCTCCCTCTCTCTGTCTCCCTTACTCCTTTTCCTAAACGCCCCCCCCCCCCACACTCTCCTTCCAAGTGACTAGGACAGATATTGATTGAAAATGCATTTGCTTGAAAAATTTCTGTACAAATAAAGCCAGTGTAACCAAGATTAAGAGAAAAGTAGAAAACTGGAAAATAATTTTTACAACCAGTGTCTCTGATAAAGGCCTCATTTCTAAAATATACAAAGAATTGAGTCAAATCTATAAGAATACAAATCATTCCCCAATTGATAAATGGTCAAAGGATATGAACAGGCAGTTTTCAGAGGATGAAATTAAAGATATCTATAAGCATATGAAAAAATGCTCTAAATCACTATTGATTATAGAAATGCAAATCAAAACAACTCTAAGGTACCATATCTCACTGGCCAGATTGGATAAGATGACAAAACAGGAAAATGATAAATGCTGGACAGGATGTAGAAAAATTGGAACACTAATGTATTGTTGGTGGAGTTGTGACCTGATCCAACCATTCTAGAGAGCAATCTGGAACTATACCCAAAGGGCTATAAATAAGTGCATACCCTTTTACCCAGCAATACCACTTCTAGGGCTGTATCCCAAAGAGATCATAGAAGTGGGAGGAAGACCCATATGTACAAAAATATTCATAGTAGCTCTTTTTGTGGTGACAAAGAATTGGAAAACAAAGGGATGCCCATCAATTGGGGAATGACTGAACAAGTTGTGCTATATGAATGTAATGGAAAACTATTGTGCTATAAGAAATGAGAAGCAGACAGACTTCATAATAACCTGGAGAGACTTATATAAACTGATGTTGAGTGAGAAAAGCAGAACCAGGAGAAATCTGTACACAATTACAGGCACAATGTATGTGTGATGACTAACCTTGATAGATTGGACTCCTCTCAGCAATGTAAGATTATACGGCAACTCTAGAAGACTCATGATGGAAAGAGACATCCACATTCCAGAGAAAGAGCTACAGAGTTTGAATGCAGATTGAAGCAAACTACTTGCTCTCTTTCTTTTTCTTGTTTTGTTTCCTCTTTCCCATTGTTCATTCCATTGGTTATAATCCTTCTTTACACCTGACTAATGTGAAGGTATTTGTAGATCCTAAAGTTGACTGCATGGCACCATGGGTCGGGGGGGGGGGGGGAAGGAAAATTTGAAACTAAAGGGATTGTGGAACTGAATGTTGTAAACTAAAAGTAAATAAACAAATTAATTAATAAAAAAAGAAAATACATTTACATTCCTTTGGCAAGAATGCTCATGTCTTTCTGTATTTTTAACATCATTAAGAATCATAGTCTCAGTTTATGAGTCATTTTCATAAAATTACACATTTGTACTGAGTCAAAAAATTTCCTCAAAGTGAATGTGTTTTCAGTTGTTATTTCTTTGGTAAAACCTGAGTTCTCTGACAGCAAAGATTATTTAATGTTCTTATCTTTTTATCCCTAATACCTAGCACAAGGTCTGGCACGTAGTAGATGCTTTGGATACTTAATAAAGTTTGTTGATTTGTTTAAATCTCTGTCTTCCTCTCTGTAGTGTCTCTGCTTATTTATTAAGCATTGTTCATCCTTATGTAATGTCCTATCAGTCACTGCTTAAAAGGACCCAAACACCTTTGACTCTCGGGAGATATTGACGCATTGGTTTATGCCTTTGAGATAACCTTCCATCTATTCTGTATATATCTCATGTGTAGGTAGTTATTTATATGATTTCTATATGTGCCCCTCCCCCCTTCCAAAACTTCTTTAGGTCAGTGATTGTTTCTGCTTTTTATTTGTATATTTAGTGTTTAGTCAAGTGCCTGGCACAAAATAAATGCTTAATATTAATAAACGTTGATTGACTTGATTGGTCTTCAGATCCCTTTCTGAAAGAATGTCACCAAAATCCTGTAATTAACAAATAAATCAATAATTCTATGAGCCTTCAGAAGAATATAAATGCTCCCTCACTACGAACAATATTGTCAAAATGTGTTTCATTGTTATGCTATTTCTATTATGGTGTTTCATTAGTTCCAAGTGGGACAAAACTGGGTGTTAAAAACAACATCTATGTTACATAAACTAAATCTATAATGATGGCACTGGACAATTTGAGAGACTCATTATTTAAAGGTATCAAACCTGACAAAGATATTTTTACAAAAATATACAGATATATATTTTTGACAAATATAATTTTGAAGTAACCTTCACTAAAATAAATGAGGTAACAGTAGATGAAGCACAGTAAAAGAAAAAAAAATCCATCAGGAACTAAAAGCAATAATCATGAGAAATCTTTGACTTTCATATTTGACTGATATTATCCCAATTATCTGATTTTTCTTTAGTTCCCCCAAACTCTCAGGGAACCGAAGCAAACCTAGACAAAAATAGGAATTCATGAAATTAATTTGTCTTTGAGCTCCATTCCCCTCCCACTCTTCCATTTAGGCATACTTCTTTCCATTCCTAGCATTCTTGGACCTCCATGGGTGCTTCCTTTGTGTTTGATTTCTAGGGACTTGCTATCAGTCAATCGTCATAATTCAAATTAAAAAAAATTATAACCCATTAGCAGATGTGGACATAGTTCCTCCAAATAGTTACACTGTTCAACAAGGTCTTCTTTTGAGACATAGTGCATCTTGTTCATATTTAAAAATTGTGTAAGATTTCTTGAATACTTCTTCAATGTCTCTGTTCATAAACATTAGGCAAAGTCCAAAACACTGAGATGTATTTTTGGCAAAGGTATTTCCTAGAGAAGCTATTTGGGGTATTGGATAGAGCTCTGAATCTGGAGTCAAGAAAACCTGAGTTCAAATGCAACCTCAGACACTTATTCACTATGTGACCCTGGGAAAGTCTCTTAACCTCTCTCTGTTTCAGTTTCCTCAACTTCAAAATTGGGGGTAATAATAGCATAGTACCTCCCAGGACTGTTGTGAGAATCAAATGAGATGATAATTGTAAAACTGGGACATAGAAGGTGCTTAATAAATGCTATTTCCTTTCCCTTCCCTCACCAATGATGGAATAGTTCCAGCAGAGAGTCCAAATCTGGAGGAATTTTCTGTGGATGGTGAAGTCCACCACATGGAAGATGGTGGGTGTCTGATGGATATGTTAAACTTAATATGTGTAAAATAGAATGAATCCTTTCCCCCCAAACCCTCACTTCTTCCTAACTTCCTATTACTGTAGAGAGCACTACCATGCTCCTAGTCACCCAGGTTTGCAACCTAGAAGTGATCATTAAGCCCTAATTCTCTCTTACCCCTCCTCATATCTATCTATCTATCTATCTATCTATCTATCTATCTATCTATCTATCTATCTATCTATAGTATATATATATATATATATATATATATATATATATATATATATATATATCAATCATAGTCTTTTGACAAATCCTGTTGATTCTACCTTTGTAACATTTTTTTGGTTTTTGCTCTGTTTGGTCCTCTGATGCTACAACCACTCCAGTTCAGGTATTCATTAACATGTTCCTAGACTATTGCCTTCTGGTTGGTTGTTCTGCCTCCAGTCTCTCCCCACTCCAGTCCAACTTCCATGCAGCTAAACAACCCCCCTAAAGTGTAGGTCTGACTCTGTCAGCTCCCTCTGACCCCTCAGCCTGATTTCTACTGTTCTCTATACTCCAATGCCTCCCAGTAATCTCCAGAATCAGTATATGACCCTGATTTTAAAATCCTTCATAACCTAACACCTTCCTTCTTTCTAGTCTTCTTATACTTTACTCCCTTCGACATGCTCTGTGAGTCGCTGACATTAGTCTCTTTGCCTATCCTATTATATGAGATTTCATTTCCCTCATTCTATATGCCCTCAGTTCTCCCCTCCATTTCCTAGCTTCTGTGGCTTCTTTTAAGTCTCAGTAAAAATGACACATTTTGCAAAAAAAAAAAAAAAAAGCCTTTCCTGATCTGCTGTAATGCTAGTGCCTTCTTTCTTAGATTATCTTCTACCTACTTTATATGTGGGGCACCTAGGTACAGGGGATAGAATGCTGGGCCTGGAGTCAGGAAGACCTGAGTTCAAATCCAGCCTCAGACCCTTATTATTTTTGTGACCCTGGGTAAGTCACTTAATTCTGTTTGCCTCACTTTCCTCAAGTGTAAAATGAGCTGCTTGGTTGGTTGTTGTCCATTATCAAAGAGGACCAAAATGACATCACTATGCTAGAGTCAAATTACAGTGTATCTGACTGTGGCTGCTCAGACCAATATGGTCTCAGAATGTTCTACCATGGGTTGGCCACAAATAGTCCATGTGAACATTTGGGGTGGATTCTCTAAATCTGTGCATCTTGCATTTCTTTCAAGCTACTTCAATTCTTCTTTGCTCATAGAGCACAGTACCTTCTCTGACTTGGGCATGTCATACTGGACAGTCCTGTACCAGTGTCTCTCATGTCACACAATCGATTCCAAAGTTCTTGAGAGAGACCTTGAGAGTGTCCTTGCTTCTTCTGACCATCATGTGAGTGCTTACCCTGTGTGAGTTCTCCATAAAATAGTCTTTTTGGCAAGTGTACGTTTTGCACTAGAACAACGTGGCCAGCCCATTGTCGTTGTGCTCTCTGCAGCAGAGTTTGAATGCTTGACAGTTTAGTTCAAGGAACGACCTTAGTGTCTAGTACCTTATCTTGCAGGTGATCTTTAGAATCTCCTAGGACAATTCAAATGGAAAAAAAATTGAGTTTCCTGCATGGCACCGGTAGACTGTCCAGGTTTCACAGGCATATAATGAGGTCAGCACAACAACTAAGTATACCTTTAATTTGGTAGTCAATCTAATACCTCTCCACACTTTCCTTAGGAGCCTCCCAAATCCTGAGCTAGCTCTGGCAATGCAATCACCTCATCATCAGTGTGTACATCCCTAGAAAGTACACTACCAGGGTAAATGAGCTAGAGAAGGAAATAGCAAAGCACTCTAATATCTTTGCAAAGAAGATCCCAAAAAGGGGTTACAAAGAATTGGACACAAGTGAAGCCACTAAACAACAGCCCTGTATATATCTTGTATGAGTACAGTTGTTTATGTTGTCTCCTCCATTACAATGCAAGCCCCTTGGTAAACTGTAGCACCAATGCAATATTCACAGCACCTATGGCAGCTATGAATATACAACATAATTCTGATTCACAAAATACAAGACTCTCCACATGGAAGACAGAACCAAAACATTTATTCAGACACCAGAAAGCCAAATCCCAACACCAGAAACCTAAATCCATCATAGCAACAAAGAAATCTATACACAATAACAATGCAGGGGGCACCACTATCCCTAAGCCTTCCCCCTGGGAAGGCCTTCCCGCAAAAAGAATACTCACAGCTCACTGCCTACTTCCTCTCTCTTTCTCAGCTCTAACTACTCTAACCAATCTCATCTCTCAGCTCTCCTCTAGCTCTCTTCCTGTTCCACCCTTCGTGCTGCACCCATTCAACAAGCTTCTCCCACCATAGACTCATGTGACTCAGACTTCCATGTGACTGAAGCAGGTCACATGGGCCTATTAATGGATGGGAAAGCTCTTTCCATTAAGCAAAAATACATTTACAATACACATACTTGTGAGGAAGGCCTCCAAAACACTGAGTGGATCCCCTGTATTAACCTTATGGGACAACATGGACAAAGGTTAGATTGGATGGGCAGGCTTGGCTGAGTTATCTGCAGCATTGGTATGAATTTCCTAATCAATGAGATAAGATGTCCTTCAGGTATTTGGGTGTACATATACACAAAAACCCTGACCCATCATTTACAAACAACAACAACAACAACTTTTAAAGAACATAGTATTAATCTATGAGTCACGAAGATTTGAATTCAAAGCTATTTCTGACACCTAGTTAACTGAGTTACTATTTGTAAAACTGAACCCAAGGCACCTTTCTAAGACTTTTATATTAATCTATAGATAAAGGCACTTGCCATACTTTGGAAACCACAGGTTCTTGGTTATTTACACAAGGAAGAGGAAGAAAAGTTGAATATATGGTGGAGATAAGGTTCATTACTTATTCTTCTTTATTGTTCATTGCTATCCCGAAAAAAAAGCTTATATTTAAAACAAATAGCTGATGTGAATATACATTATTCAACTACAGTACTAGCAAAAAAAATGAAAACCTTATAAATATGGAGAAACTCAAGGAAGAAAGTGTTCTATTTTTTTTCACCAGAAGACACTGTATTAATTAGAGGACTCTTCTTGTCTATTGATTTTATTCATTTCAGACTGAAGAGAATGATGAGTCCATAAAAGCAGCACTTAATAAAAATATTTGTCAGTTAAAGATGGCTATGAATTTGTCTCCAAAATAGATGTTACTAAGCTGGGAGAAAAAATATTTTTATTTTAAAATTTCATATGGGTCACATAATTACCTCAGGCTCTTGCCTATTTAAATGTAGTATTAACAGTGATATTCCCAGTGCAATGTAATAATGAAGGAAAATCAGCACACTCATTAAAGGAATGGAAATGCAGATGGTCATTATTAATTGCTGAAGATTGGGTACAATAATCATGAGGACCCAGAACTTTAAAAATAAGCACTGAAAAGACTACAGTCTTAATTATTCCACTGATAGAGATTGTCTCTGTACTTCCAAAACTGCAGATAAGGAGTGAAAAATTCAGTGAATTTTTTTACCCATAATAGCACCATTTGGTCAACTGGGTGAATTTCCACCCTTCAAAGCCTGCCCCACCCCAAACCTGGTCTTGTGCTGACACAGGCCTGGAGTGCCAAGTTTTAATTTAGAGTAGCTGGGTCTTTTTTTTTTCTTCCAGTTAAGAGTGGCAACATTTTGATGCCATCCTTTGATCTTTTTATGGCTTTCCTTATCTGGAAAATGGGAATAAAAATGCATAGCTGCCACTTTTTTCCCCCTCAGATGAATGTTGTGAGGATTAATTAGGCTCCTTCAGAAATTTGAGCTCCTTAGAGGAAAGAAGAAAAAAAAAATCCAAAGCCTTCTTAATAGATTATTTTTGAATGAAAGGCTTTGGGAAAGAGAGATAAGGTGGAAGAAAAGGCCCTTTTTCATAGCTCATCATTCTTCTTTAGTCATCCTGTAATAATATCTAGGTAGAATTATTTTTGGATTAATTGGATATGCCTATCGCATTACCCTTTGCCTCTAAAGATGGAGGTGAAGAAGTGCACATATTCAGAAAAAAGAAATACCCAGGATTCATCCAACCCAGGTAGGTGTCCTTAATTTCATTGAATTTGCCATGTCATATGTCCTTTGCTTCCAGATTACACTATGACTCCTAGTTATCTAACACAGGAAATGGCAGGCCCTCTCAAACTGCTGTCAGCATTGTCTAGACTAGATAACCTCTGCCCTTCCTGCTTTTATATAGATTTGTACAGTCAGTGCTCTTACAGAACCATGTAGTTATACATTAAGACCCCAAAATATCCAGATGTGAAACTAGAAGAAATTGAAATGTTTGGGAATATGAGCTCTTAACATTAATAAATGTAGTTACATCAGTATACTTTTGAAAAAATAATACAAAGGCTGAATTCAGCAATAATATGACAAAACTTAATATACAGGGTGCTCCACAAGGCAGAAATTCCATGTTCTTCACCAATGAACTTTAAAAAATAAAATTAACTCACCAATAGATATGGTTTGGGATGTGTATCTAATTATATACTCTTGGTTATTAGAAATTTTTGTGGGGGAGACTTCTGGATCACAACCTCATATTTAAATAGACAATTTGAATTTTCCTTGATAATATAGATCTTGACCTCACATCTCTTTTCAGAGAGTAAAGCACAAAAGGAAAAACAGCAATCCACTAGGAAAGTGAAATTATGGTTGTTTTTGTTTGTCCTTTATTTTTGAAGAGGACCAATTAATATCACAGGATAGTGTCTTGTACATGAATTGGATTTAAGTGAGATTTAAATGAGAACTGTACAAAGTCATCAGTCTCACTCTTCCAGGGTCATGGAAGTCTAGCAACAAGACCAAAGTCAGGAGGACAGGCAATGATCAGGGATGCAATGTACGACCCTGGCATCTTTGATGTCTGACCACACTCTGAGTGCTCCACAGTGCCTGCTTTAGCTGCCTCCATAGTCATTGGAATAAATTGTTCTGATCTGCCTATTCCAATGTGGGCAGTCTTCGTGTGCTTGGGGTAGAAACCCTGCTAATTTATCAATGGGATTGGGGCTCATCAGTTACCTTCAATCTGGTTTAGCCCCTCTGCTGAAACAGTTTTACTGGGGTATAGCTGCTATGCATGCTACAGGTGAGAGTTGAGTAAATCAGGGGCACACCAAAGGTGGACGAGGAGTCCTGAAAAAAGACTCAGCAAGCCCTCACACTGGAGGTGCTTGTCCTGCTTCAACACCCATACACCCTGAAATTGTGGTTATAGATATGTTTAAAAAGGATATTTAACAAATGCCTGGGGCCAGAACATGTGTTCACTGGAGAATTTCCCAAGACTTCATTTTCCCAGGGAAGCCATATGCTAGTGGTCCAATTTGATATTAGAGATAGGGAACTTCTAGAAAGAATATAGGGATTTTGGTAATGGAAGTTTGCTTCTGGGATTGTTATAGTTTGTCTTTAATTTTTAAAGAGGACCTATGATATTACAGGTGATGTTTTGACTAGTGTGTGAACTGGATTTAAGTGAGGCAGAATTGCACAAAGTCATCAGTTTCACTCTCTCTTTCTGAGCCATTGAAGTCCGTTGGCATGGCAAATGGATGACCTTGGCATCTTTGATGTCTGATCAAGCTCTAAGTCCTCCATAGCACTTGGTTCAGCCACCTTCATGGCCACTGGGACAAATTTTTCTGATCTCTGCCTATTCCAGTGGAGGAAGTCTTCAAATGCTAGGGGTAGGCATTCTTTTAACTCAATGACTGCTTTCAGGTTTGTTGGTTACCTTTAACCTGGCTTAGCCCATCTGCTGAGATGTTTTACTAGGATATAGACACTATGCATGCTACAGCTTCTGGGACTTATAGGTGAGAGTTGGGTGAAAGGTGGATGACCATCCCTGAAAAAGACTTGGCAATTCTCACACTAGAGATGCTAGTCCTCCTGGAACATCCTATACATTTCTGAGATTAGTTGTCATGTGGAGGGGCCTGAGAGGGTTCTGAAAATATTGTGGTGTTGTTTGTGAGCTTAGAAGTCTGTAAACAACTCTGATGTGGTTATACAAAACAAGGAGAGAAGAAATCCAAGACCAAGGGGAGCTGTGGAAAGATAGCTGATGATCCCAAGTGGAGGGGTAGGAAGTGAGTGGGTGAAGTTCCCTTCCTAACCTCCATATTGCTACAAAATAATATTGGAGCCGTGAGTTTGGAGGGATTAATTTCCTAAACCAGAGGTGTCAAACTAAAATAGAAAGAGGGGGCTTTAATTTATATATAAGGATCCCTATGGACCACATGATCTAGTTTTAAAATGTATTATTATCTATGCAGGGGTGACTAGGTGGTGGAGTGAATAGAGCACCGGCTCTGGAGTCAGGAGAACCTGAGATCAAATCTAGCATCAGACACTTAAAATACTTACTAGCTGTGTGAGTTTGGGTAAGTCACTTAACCCTAATTGCCTGCCTTCCCCTCCTCCAAAAAGCAAAAACAAAACAAAACAAAACAAAAAAAACAAAAAACAAAAAAAAACAAAATCCAAACCCAAACCAGAAACAAAAACCCAACCATATTATCTATGCTTTATTGTATTTTTATTTATTTAATTAAATATTTCCCAATTACATTTTAATCTGATTGTAGTGCACCTCTGTACTAAACCACTTGGAAGGGTGGAGAGACTTGGGTATTTCTGTAATTCTTGTTTAAGTTCTAATGAAATATTTTACTTCTTTAGACCTATCTTTTGCCTGCATCTATCCAGACCCAAATTGACTTTAGAAGTTTCCAATTTTAAACTGGATTTGAGCAAATTTATCTAGCTCAGGTGAATTGACATTGAAGTCCTCATATCTTGAACCCAGATTCATGTGGAACCAATGTGGATGGGCTATATTATGATGAAAATGGTGATATCTAGTTCTCCACTTTAAACACAAAAGTATATGACATATGCCATTTAGGCATAAATTAAGGAGAAAAACAAATAATTTCTATTGTCAGAATCTCCTCTTTAATTGGACTTATGTCCAAAATTTTCCCCAAATCTGGCAATCCCTGTAATCACTGAGAGCAAAATTTACCTTTTATTCTCTTTTACTTGTTATAAGGCTGTTGTATGAATGAAATTAGATAACATACACAATTCTTCGCAAACCTTAAAGCACTATATAAATGCTACCAACTGTATGATTGAGATATTCCTCTCCTCCTGAGAATGGACAAATCTGAGGAAAATTCCTTCAGCACCTATAAAAAGCTCTTTGTTATCAAGTTTCCTATGTATCAGAAATCTGTTACTAAAATTTTATATAATGATGAGTGATAAGAAGGATGGAAACAATGATTCATCAAGCACCTACTATGTAGCAGTTACTGTGTTAAACATTTTACTTATATTACCTTATTTGATTCTCACAGTGCCATTGAGAGGTAGGTGCTATTATCCCCATTTGACAGTTGAGGAAACTGAGGGAAATAGTGGCTAAGTGACTTCACACAGCTGGTAAGTGTTTAAGATCAGATTTGACCTCAGGTATCCCTGATTCCTGGCTCAGTATTCTTTCATAATTATGACCACCTAGCTGCTGATAATATGAGGACATTGAGATGCTACAGAATAATATTATACTTCCCTTCATTATGGATTAATGAGTTTGGAGGAACTCATTTCCTGAACCAGAAGTGTCAAACTCAAATAGAGAAAGGGGTAATAATCATCAAATTAAGGTTAAATTCTGTTTTGGTGTGCTTTTTGTGAAAAGTATTTATTATTAAATTCCAATTCTTTAAGGAGCAGAAATATTAACTGAATGTCTTCTTCCCCTTGATATTTTTCATATGTAACCTTCACTTAATGACAAGGAAGTTTACTTTTATTCTTATGGGTTTGTATTTCACCACATTTTCTTTATTTTTAAACCTCGAATTGCCTTTGCTTCCTTTTTATTTCTAAAATTTAATTTCTTCCCCAATTAATAAGCATTTTTCCTTCTCAATTCTTGTTTTTGCCCTTCTTTGTATTGCCAGCACTTAGCATAATGACTGCTTAATAACTTTGTTGATTGATTGATTCATTACCTGTTTGCTCTCTGGCCTGTACCGCTTCTTTCTATCTGTAGAACACCCTCATTTTCTTCTACCTGATCCCTGAACAAGGCCCTGACTAGATTTCTACACTCTATAAACTTCAATCAGAGAGGTCTAACCAAAGCTACGTTTTGAGTTTCCTTTTCTTTGGACATGGGAAGCTGGTTCTCTTCAAGGTGGTTAAGCACTGCCATATTTCCTACTCCCCTCCCTCATTTGCATAATTGTATTTCTTTAATTTTCTGATTTAGTCAGGATCAGTGTTTTCCACCTCTTGTGGAATGTGGAAGATTCAAATCGAGTTCCTGCTTCCAGAGGACCATCATACTCTAAACTGGAAATAAAAACCTGCCAATTTGATTATGCAAAGTGCTCCTGGTGTGTGTGGTGGGTAGGGCGAGTGAGAATTATAGTTACATCATTTCTTCAATGGTATTGAGTAAGGCTTTTGTCTTGTGCCATGCTTCTGTTTTTTTGTTTTTTTTTTTTTCTATTCTTTCATTTGTTTAGATCTGTTTAACAACATCTTGATTTCTCATAAAGTCTTTAGCTTCCATTTGCTAATTCTGAAGGAATGATTCTCCTCAGTGAGCTTTTGAGATTCTTTTTCCATCTGGCAAATTTGGCTTAAGGCATTCCTCTCCTTATTGCATTTTTGAGCCTCTTGCCATTTGAGTTAGTCTTTTTTTTTTTTTGCTTTTTTAGAGGGCAATTGGGGTTAAGTAATTTGCCCAAGGTCACAAGGCTAGGTTTTTGTTTGTGTTAAGTGTCTGAGGCTGGATCCGAACTCAGGTCCTTCTGACTCCAGGGCCAGCGCTCTACTCACTGCGCCACCTAGCCCTCTCTCCTGCCCCCCCACCCCCCAAGTTAGTCTATTTTTTAAGGTGTTATTTTCCTCAGTCAGGCTGTTGATTCTCATTTCATACTTTTCTTGCATCTTTCTCATTTCTCTTCCCAATTTTTCCACTGCTTCTTAAGGTCCTCTATGGCCTGTAACCAGCTCGTATTTTCCTTTGAAGCTTTTGGTGCAGGAGTTCCGACTTCACTGTCTTCCTCCTGTTCCATGCTTTGATCCTTTTTATTCCCCCAAATAAGAGTCTAATGTTGGATTGCTTCTCTTTGTTTTGCTTCCTTTGCCTGGTCATGTTGCCACTCAATTACTTGACTTTTGGGCTTTTTGCCCAAAAAAGGGCAAAAAGTAGGACTCTGCCACCAGACAAGGGAGCTTCAGTGCCAAATGCTGGGCTTTTCTCAGCTGCCAGAGGTATTAGTTGGGTGCCCTCTCTGAAGCCTCCACATGCTCTGGCAAGCTAGTCACATATCCCAGGACCTCCTAGACTGCAATCCAGATCCAAGGTTAAAGCAAGAGCAATTACCCCTCAGACTGATCAGTTGGTCCCCTTACAGTCTGCAGGCCAGGAGCCGAAGCTGCCCCGAGGTGTCTCAGCGGCTCCTTGCCCTGGGGGCAAAAGCCAATGCTCTCCCAACTACTGGTCTCAAAGTCCACACTGCACTGACCTCTCACTTTGTCCTTTGCATCTATGTGTTGATAATTCTGGAATTATTCAGCCACAACTGGTGTTTAGTCAGGCCACCCTTGGGCTAAAACCACTGGCTCATGTAGGATTGGGGTGGGCTCCTAGAGCACTGCGCTGGCAGATTCCTGCCGGGCTGTCCTTAGCAGGAGGTTCGCTTCTCTGTGTCATTTTGTGGGTTCTGAAGCTCCAAAGTTTGTTCAGAGTCCCCTTTTACACGAGTTGGGGAAGTTGGAGGCTGGAGCCGCGCAGAAGTCCTGTTTCTATTCCACCATCTTGACTCTATCCCCCTTAAATATTTCTTGTAAGGCACAAATTTTGTTTTCTTAGACTGTCACTTTCATGTTACTGGACTGTTTAACGTTTAAGTTATATTCATGTTTTCCTCTTCTGTAAACACAGTACTGTTTCTTCATTCATCCCACTAGCCCCACTTCCCCATTATACCTTTCCCTAGTTTTGTTGAACTGTTACTTGGTTCCTTTTTTGTTTTGCTGCATCATCATCATCAATGTTGATACAGCACTCATTATGTGCCAGGCACTGTGCTAGGCACTTTATCTCACTTGATCCTTACAATAACCCTGGGAGATAGGTGCTGTTATTATCCTCATTTTATAGGTGATATCTATATTTTTATGTAAGAGTCCTGAACTCTGGTCTTCTTAACTCCAATGCACACCTAGCTGCCATAATTTGAAGATAAACATAATGGAAGACCTACCTGTTGCTGATAGTCTAAAACCAACCGATTCCCATTGAGTGGGAAGGGCCTCAAAGTAGTTATAGTTATCTTCTATGGCAAATCAAGACCAGGTGGTGGAACCCAGCTAGTGAAAGATGGAATCGGGTTTCCAAGGCTTCCAGTCATACCTATAGGCCTTTGTTTTTCTCCTGATGACTTTGGAACTGTAGGAACCCAGTCATCACAGAGAAGGTTATCATCAAATCTTTATTACATATTTCAGGTTTTAATGCCTTAAAGGAGCGCTCTTTTAAAAGCAAACTGGTAACAGTAACATGGAATAGCATGTGGCATATTGCTACTGACTGAAGTTTAAATCCACCCTGATAAGAAAACTGAATTTACCTTGAAATTCTGCTACTAGATTATCATCCCTATAGCCCTGCAATTAAAATTTTTAAATTTCATGAGGACTTTTAAGACTTTATGCTGTTGTCCCATAATTACTTGGTCCTGTAGCTACTCTTGCGGACCTTAAAACTCAGGAGTTTTGTGGTTATAAAGACTAGAATATGGGAGTGGAGAGAAGGAAACTTAGACTAAGTAGAGCTTTGGAGAGAGAGAGGCTTATAGACAGGCTAGATACAAGGATACTGACTAAAGGCAACCTTTTCATTTTCACTAGTCAATAAAACATTTCTTATGTAAATGTTCCCTTGTCTTACAGAACTAGGAAATCACATTTATAGAGTCAGTATGAGGTGTTTTATTAGCAAACTAAGTCTTTTCACTCAAATCCCCGTTTTCCTTTGTCTTCTTGCTCCTCTCGCCTTGTGCTAGTGTCTAAAACTGGGCCTTCAGAATACGAGGTATTTTGGGCTTCTGTGGCTCTGGAGGGGCCTGGGAGCTTACCAGCTGCTGAGACCTCATGAGTACCTGCCTCTCCATTACTTGGTCTTTAAGTCTTTCTTTGTCTTTCAGTACAAGCTTGGGTGTCCCAGGTATCAGGAGCACCCTGTGCATCCTCAGTCTTGAGCACTGGCTTTCCGAGCAGCTTTGTACTTGCCAGTCATCTCTTTGGGTAAAGGCACAATGGCTGGACACGGGACCTGGCCTTCCACTTCACAGATACATTCCCGCAGGCAATATTTTTTGGGTCCAAAATGAGCTGGGTGAGAAAGCTTCTTTTTCTCTAGTTCCTCCATCTTGAGGACTTCCTCACTCTTCCCCAGGATCTTTCTGATGTGCTGCACAATCTCTTTGTTGGTCTTGTCCTCCACGTCCACCAGGACCTGCTCCCCAGAATCTAGATAAAACCGCAGGAACGGTGATGGTGTCATGTTCTTGAACATCATGATCTGTACCCAGGGGTTTTTGTACTGAATCTGAGGAATGTTGAAAAACACAAATTTCCTGGCTCCTTCGCTCAGTTCCCCCTGGGTGTTGTAATTCACGGTCATGACCTTGACCGAGCTCTTAAACACCACTTCGCCCTGGCTCAGGTACTGCAGGGTCCGGCGGATGGGGAAGCACCCCTTCATCAGCATCGCGGCGGCAGCAGCGGAGCCCAAGGGGCCACGAGACCTGCAAACGCCAGGCCGCTCCCTCACGCGCCTTCCTGCCTGCATGCTTCTGTTTTTTAAGTCAGTTTTGATTATTTCAGCTTTAATTACTGTATTTTTGGTGCATTTCCCCTTTCTTTTGAGAGTTTGGATGGGAGGACTGATTCTGAAAATCACTGCTTTTTTGTCTTAGTCACTGTCCCCTTTTCCAATACCTTTTCAAAAGCTTGTCCCTTTTAATGATGGAATAAAGTATTAATCTGATTAATTAGTACAATCCCTTTTGCATAGTCTGAGGAGAAATCAATTTTCACCCCTTGTCTAAAGAGTTTATGTAACTGGGACCATCTGGTCCATTCCCTTCTTTGTCATTGCCAACTTTGCTTGGCCACCATTTATCTCCCTCCAGACAAGAATACATACTTTTTATATCTTCTTCCATGGGACCCAATAGAGCTTGTGATCAGTTCCACATCTTATGTAAACAGGAGTTGTGTGCCTATCAGAAGTGCTTAATTAAGATAACTTCTCAGAGACTGCAGTGCTTTTATGGACTAAATTCAGAGCATTGCCTATTGCATGGAGCCATTTATTGCAATCCCAAGCTATTAGGACTATTTTCTTTAATGAGTTAAACAAAATAATTAAGCTCTGCTCAATAGGAACTTGTTTTTTTGCTTTCTTTTGTCTTTCAAAATAATTAAATCAAAATTCTCAAAGCTTAAATTTTCCACCAGCCTCTTCTAATGAATTCATTTATTTTTTCTCATGCTTTTTAGAATAGAGGAAGTAACTCCAACAAACAAATTCAATGCAATAATAATTCAGGCACTGAGAATATATAGATAAAAAGCTTCATGGTCTCTGTATTCATAGAATATTTCTATTTTTTTGTTCCAACCTATGATTTCAGCAATGTGAGAAATGCTTCACTGATAAAGAGCAGTAACTCATCTGTAATCAGTAACACAACACAGACTTCAGCTGCCTGTGACATTGAGAAGTTAAATGATTTGCCTATCATACATTTACTCTGTATGTGGAGGATAAACTTGAACTCAGGTATTCCAGACTCAAAATAATTCCTGTTATTTATTAACTAGACCCCAGCAGATGCTGTAGAGCCCAGCAGAGCATTATAAATGTCCATCCTTTGTGATAGCTTCCTCTTCCCCTACCTGGATGGATGGTGATCTCTCACTTTTCACACTTCAGAAGGGAAGCGAGTTATATACTGTTTTACAATGACCTTTAGGTCAATTCCTTATTGCCCAGTGGCCATGTGTGAGTATCCTCCATCTCCCTTTCCTCCTTTCTTTGGGGGGCAGACATAGCTTCTCACACTGGATTAGTAGGGAGTCACAAACCACAATCCTTCTTGTAAGATAGGGTCCCACTGGGCATTACTACCCTTTTATTACCCAATTTGGCCCCCCCAGATTTTTACATCTCTACTGCTATCCTCTCTGGACTTCCAAGAGGTATTGCCATCTGACATGTGAATATATGCTAAGCACCCATGGACTTGCCATTCTCACTGCCACTCTGCTCTAAGGAGCACCTTCAGATGAACTTTCCTTCATGTGTTGTCTTTCCTAATTAAAAAGTAAGTTCTTTTAAAGCAAAGTATCTGTGTCCCTTTTCTACTTATATCTCCACACTTTTCATGGTGTTTGGCATATAGTTATGACTTTTTATCCTTTACATTATACTCCATAATTATTCTCTCATAATTTTCTAATATCTATAATATAATTAAAATATGATTCATGCACAACAGATCAAATGGATTACAAGTGAATAGTCAGTATTTTGGTGTCAGACTAGTGTCTTTGATATAGCTTCAGTATTTTTCAATGGTCCTCCTACTATGTTTTTTTTTTCTTGTTTAACAAATGCTTTATTAACTTCTGGTTTACATCATTCATTTCCACCAGATTTTGAGTTACAATGTTTTCCCCCATTTTTTCCCTACCCACCACCCCAGAATAGCAGTCCCACTAGATATCCCCTCATCCAATCTGTTCTCTCCCATATCTTCTCCCATACCCCTTCGAATTTGCCATTAGGGCAAGGTGAGTCTCTGAGCCCCAATGCCTGAACATCTTCTCTCCCAATTACATGCAAAATAGTATTAATAATAGTGTTTATATGCATTTGAAACATTTGATTTTAAGACCTCTAATTTCAAATCCATTCCCTTCCTCCCTTGTCACCCACTCTCTCTGGGAAGATAAGCAATTCAGTATGTGTTGTATATGTATAGCTATACAAAACATTACCATAGTAGATATGTTGTAAAAGACTGCTTATATTTTCCTCCCACCCACGCCACCCCCCACCTGGTCCATTCCCTACTTTGATCCTGTCCCTCTTCGATAGTGGGTACTTCCAACCTCACCTCCCCCTAGAATACCCTCCCCTCCATCATCCCTCCTCTCATTCCCCTTCCCCCTATTCTCCTGCAGGGTGAGATATCCCATTTAGTATGTATGTGATTCTCTCCCTTAGCCAAATTCAATGAGAATATGGTTTTGCCTTTATGCCTTCCTGTTCTTCCCCTCCCCGCAACTACTTCCCCTTGCCTCTTCTACATGAGATAGTTTACCCTACCCTGTCTCACCCCATCTCTTCTTGTCACTTTCCTCTCTAACCTCTTAACTTCACCCCTTAAGTATCATCCCTTCCCACCAAATTCAACCTGTGCCCTCTATCCATGTATACCTATAAACATATATACACACATTCACATATGTATTCATATGTCCATATACCCTTCTTCAATTATTTTCATAACGAAAAGGTTTCATCAGACACAGTTATTGGTTTTCCATGTAGGAATGTAAATAGTTCAACTTTGATAAGTTCCTTTTGATTTCTTTTCCCTGATTACTTTCTCAAGCATCTCTTGCTTCTTGTGTCTGAATGTCAAATTTTCTATTCAACTCTGGTTTTTTCCTCAAGAATGCTTGAAAGTCCTCTATTCCACTGAATTACCATATTTTCCCCTGAAACAAGATACTCAGTTTTGCTGGGTAGGTGACCCTTGGCTTCAATCCCAGGTCTTTTGCCCTCTGAAATATCATATTCTATGCCCTTCCATCCCTCAGTGTAGAAGCTATCAGGTCCTGTGCCATTCTGAGTGTGTTTCCACAATATTGGAATTGTTTCTTCCTGGCTGCTTGTAGTATTTTCTCCTTGATCTGGGGATTCTGGAACCTGGCTATAATATTCCTGGGAGTTTTCTTTTTGGGATCTTTTTCAGGAGGTGATCGGTGGATTCTTTCAACCTCTATTTTGCCCTCTGGATCTAAAACATCAGGGCAGTTTTCCTTGAGAATTTCTTGAAGGGTGATTTCTAGGTTCTTTCCTTGATCATGGCTTTCAGGTAGTCCAATAATTTTTAAATTGTCTCTCCTGGATCTATTCTCCAGGTCAGTGGTTTTTCCCATGAGATATTTCACATTACCTTCTAATCTTTCATTTGTTTGGATCTGCTTAACAGCATCTTGATTTCTCATAAAGTCACTAGCTTCCATTTGCTCCAGTCTAACTCTGAAGGAATGAATCTCCTCAGTGAACTTTTGAGATTCTTTTTCCATCTGGCAAATTCGACTTTTTAAGGCATTCTTCTCCTCATTGCCCTTTTGGGCCTCCTTTGCCATTTGAGTTAGTCTATTTTTTAAGGTGTTGTTTTCCTCAGTCAGGCTGTTGACCCTCATTTCATACTTTTCCTGCATCCTTCTCATTTCTCTTTCCAATTTTTCCTCCACTTCTCTTATTTGATTATTAAAGTCCTTCTTAAGGTCCTCTATGGCCTGCAACCTGCTCATGTTTTCCCCTGGGGCTTTTGGAGCAGGACTTCTGACCTCACAGTCCTTTTCCTGCTCTATGCCCCCAAAATAGGAGTCTAGGGTTGCATTTTTCTGTTTCCTTTGCCTTGGCATGTTGCCACTTAGTTGCTTGACTTTTGGGCTTGTTGCCACACTATGGCTTTAAGGCCAGATAGAGGAATTTTTGTCCCGAACATGTGGGGGGCAACTTCCGTTTCTGGCAAGCTGTAAACCCACCCACGACTTCCACCCTAGATCACAATCCAGATCCAGGGAGGTTAAAGCAAGAGCGATTACCCCCCAAGACTGATCGCTGGATCTCCCCATGATTTGTAGACTGGGAGCCGGAGCTGCCTCTGAAAACTACAAAATGGCATGTCTCCTCAGCGGCTTCTAGCCCCCAGGGGAGGGAGCTGATGCATTCCCCAAATACAGGTCCCAAAGTCCATAGAACACTAACCTCTTACTTTGTCCTAGGCATGTCTATGTTGATAATTCTGGAGTCAACACAGCTCCTGGTGTTCTGGGGTTCCTCCAGCCCGCTGCTGGCCCTGCCACCCTGGGGCTAAAACCTCAGCTTAGGCGGACCTGGGCTTGGCTCGGCTCCTGCGCTCTGTGAGCTGCCAGGTCCCAGACCTCTGTGCTGGTCCTTCCTGCAGGGCTGCTGGGCTGTCCTCAGCGGGAGGTTAGCTTCTCTGTGTCGTTCTGTGGGTGCTGGGGCTCCAGAAGTTGTTCAGAGTCCCCTTTTACATAGTTTGGGGGGAATCTATGGGCATAGAGGCTTGGACGAGTTGTTTCTACTCAGCCATCTTGGCTCCGCCCCCTAGTCCAATAATTTTTAAATTATCTCTCGTGGATCTATTTTCCAGGTCAGTGGTTTTTCCCATGAGATATTTCACATTGCCTTCTAATCTTTCATTTGTTTGGATCTCTTTAACAGCATCTTGATTTATCATAAAGGTACTAGCTTCCATTTGCTCCAGTCTAATTCTGAAGGAATGATTCTCCTCAATGAGCTTTTGAGATTCTTTTTCCATCTGGCAAATTCGGCTTTTTAAGGCATTCTTCTCCTCATTGCCTTTCTGAGCCTCTTTTGCCATTTGAGTTAGTCCATTTTTAAGGTGTTGTTTTCCTCAGTCAGGCTGTTGACTGTCATTTCATACTTTTCTTGCATCTTTCTCATTTTTCTTCCCAATTTCCCCCCCACTTCTCTTATCTGCTTCTTAAGGTCCTCTATGGCCTGTAGCCAGCTTGTATTTTCATTTGGGGCTTTTGGTACAGGAGTTCTGACCTCACAGTCCTCTTCCTGTTCCATGCTTTGAGCCTCTTTGACCCCAAAATAGTAGTCTAAAGTTGCATTTTCCTGTTTAGTTTGTTTCCTTTGTCTAGGCATATTGCCACTTAATTACTTGATTTTTGGGCTTGTTGCCACAGTAGGACTCTGCCACCAGACAAGAGAGCTTCCGTCCAAAATGTGGGGTCTTCATAACTTCCGGAGGTTGGGTGGCCTCTCCAAAGCCTCCATCTGCTCTGGCAAATTGGATACCCACCGCAGGCCTCCCCCCAAGACCACAATCCACATCCAAGCAGGTTAAAGCAAGATCGATTAACCCCCAGACTGATTGCTGGATCTCTCTACAGTTCGCAGACCAGGAGCTGGAGCTGCCACTGACATTGCAAAATGGCCTCTGTGCTGTGTTTCCTCAGCAGCTTTTTGCCTCCAGGAGAGGAATCCAACGTGTTCCCCAAATACTGGTCCCAAAGTCCATAGGGCACTAACCTCTTACTTTGTCCTAGGCATATCTGTGCTGATAATTCTGGAATCACCACAGCTGCTGGTGTTCTGGGGTCCCTCCAGCCAGCTTCTGGCCTGGCTGCCCTGCAGCTAAAACCGTGGCTCACATGGGCCTGGGCTTGGCTCCCAGAGTGTTGCGTTGTCAGTTCCCAGCACGCTGTGCTGCCCGCTCTCAGAGAGCTTTGCTGGCCGCTCCCTGAAGGGCAGCAGGAGGTTAGCTTCCCTGTGTCGTTCTGTGGGTGCTGGAAGTTATTCAGATTCCCCTTTTGCATTGTTTGAAGGTGGTGTGGGACAGAGCACCTTGGAAATCCCTACTATATTTCATCATGGCTCTGGCATAACTTTGGGTTTACTGAAGGTTATGGTCCATGAAACATGAAGTTTATAAGGTTTTGGAAAGCTAGAATAACTTTGAGTATGAACTTAGTGACAAGTCATATCTACTTGGCCAGGAGCAGTGTAGCTAAGTATAGAGAACCTCAGTTCCTCTCCTGACTCCAAGGGACTTTCTATAGCTTTGCCAAATCAAGTTTCTTACAATGGAGATACTTCTACTCCTCTGCCTCTCTCCTCTGCTTGGTGAGTTCCTGCATAGAATATCCATCTGAGGAAGTAGATAGATCAAAACTCCATTCTCTGCTACCTCCACTCTTGATTTGCCAGTTTTTCCACTTTTCCCCTGTACAGGTTCCTCTCCCTCCCTGAAGCATTTCAATTCTTTTATGTCTTATCTTCTGCCATTAAAATGTATGCCCATTAAGCGAGAAGGGCTTCCTCTTTTGTGGGGGAGGAGGGGAAGGGACTTGTATTTATATCCCCAAGAGTTAACATAGTGCCTGGCATATGGGGGTAAATCTCTCTCTCTCTCTCTCTCTCTCTCTCTCTCTCTCTGTGTCTGTCTGTCTGTCTCTTGTCTCTGTCTCTCTCCTTCTCCCTTCCTCCCATATCTATGTGTGTCTCTATTTATCTATCAGTCTGTATGTCACCAGACCACAACAACGTATCAACCAAGCCACAATTTGATTCAAGTCCTACTTCTGACTTGCTGTTACCAACGTTAACCTCCCCATGTCCCAGGCAACTCTTTAAAATTCTGTATTGTAGAATATTTGCTGATCTGCATTGATAGAAGTAGTTCTTTGCATTGATGAAATCACAGGGCTGGACAAAAAATTAAATTTAAAACTTGTAGGCTACTCAGAAGTTTGACCCTCAATCCATTCTGGATCCTTTCTTGAAGCAGAGAATCAGAAGGTCCTAGACCCAACAAGTAGTGATCCTCATTAAAGAAGGTGGGGAAAGGCATGTTAGATTTATACTTTACAAAGATAGCCTTAGCAGATGATAATGGGTTGGAATGGGATATGCTTCAGGCAGGGAGACTAGCTATAAGGTTTTTTCAGTAATCCAGGCAAGAGCTAATGAGGAATTGGTTGTGGTTGCATAAGTGGAGAGAAGGGGGCATATTGGAGAGATGTTATGAAGGCAGATTCAACAAGATCTAACCATGTGAGATGAGTGAGTGTGAGGACTTAAGGATGATGCCAAAGTTTTGGGTCTGAATGATTGGGAGGATGGTGGACAGTAATAGGGAAGTTGAAAATGAGGAAGGGATTGGATGGAAATATAATGAGCTCTTTTTTTAGCCATGTTGAATTCAGACCATCCAATTGAACATATCTAAGGGGCAGTTGGAGACACATGATTGTAGGTCAGGAGAGAGGCTAAGGTTGGATGAAGAGAGATGGGAATCATCAGTATGGAGATAATAATTTAATGCATGGAAGCTGATGATATCACCTAGTGAGATTGGATAAAGCAAAAGTTGAAGGGAACCCAACCCAGAGTCACATGGTTGGGGAAGAATGGGATAGCCCTGGTTGGTTTTGATATGAAGAATCAGCAAAGGAGACTAAAAAGCAGTGGTTAGATGACAAAGAGGAGAAGGCAGAAAGAGTAATATCATGAAAAACTAGAGAGGAGGGAATATCCCGAAGGAGGTGATAATCCAAGGTGTTGAATACAGCAGAAAGGTAATGGAGGCTCAGGATTGAGAAAAGCCTATTCTACTCGGCGATTTTGAGATCACTGGTAACTTTGGCAATGGCAGTTTCAGTTGAATTATAAGGTCAGATGTCAGATTACAGAGGGTTTAGAAGGGAGTGAGGAGATGAAGTGGAAGTGTAGATGGCTTTCTGAAGGACTGTGACCCAGTCTTGTATTCAATTATCTGTCTCCCCCCATCTTCTATTTATACTCCAATGAATCTGTGATTTCATTGATGTGCGTATTTCTTCCAAAGATGTTGATCATAGCATATCCATCCTTGCCATTCTGACTCTTGTTTATATCCTCACATAAATTTGCTACAAGATATCTATCTAAGGGTACCTTAACTTTCATTTGACATCATGATGATATGATTGGAAAACACAGGCTTGTTATTAGTTATCCCTTGCTCTTGCAACAAATCCAGGGTATTAAAAATTAACTGAATTTTTTGGTGAGTTCATTTTTGGTGAGTTCAGTCTTCCCACAACTCCTTTTTCCCTCATCCCTAGAAATGTTTCCATGTATGTCTTGAGAATTTCATTTTTGAGAACTTGACATCTATTTTAGATTAACATTCATTACAGGGTTTTAGTCTATGGGATCCTACCTTCTTTCTTTGAAGACTTTAAAATCTGCTTTCCCAAAATGTATGGTGAAAGTTGAACAATTCCCAGATTTTCTCACCTCTATCACAAACTCTATGAGTTCCCATCATTGTTACTCCAGTGACTGGCTTTTTGTTAAGAATTAAATTCATAAAGGGAGTTCCTCTCTTTGCTTCCTCTACCTTTTGAAGGATTGAATTATTATTACTGCGCGTCAAGATGGATGTTCTAAAACATACATCATCCATATCACAACCAACCATGGCTATCCCACTCTTCCCCCACCACATGACTCTGGGTTGGGTTCCCTTCAACTTGAAGACTTTTTTTTTTGACTCATTCAGGGGTGTATGAAGGGATTTTGTACTAATTTTTCCCTGGGGGAAGGTGGGAGAATCATGGTCTGTATATGAATGCCCATGAATTGTATATGCTATTCTAAAATGTCTTATAATTTGCAATCTGCTCCTAAACTTAAATTGACAACTGATGAAGAGGTGGCTTCTCTCTTTTCTCCATCAATGTCTCTGGCTTACTGAGCTGTCCATCAGCATCAGGGCAGCCAGAGATTATTTTAATTGGGTGTTGTTTCCCTGCTGGGTAGCCTAATGTTGACTGACAGCTCAGCCAACCAGTGACAGGTTACACCAGAAAATACTCCCTATGTCCTCCCCTCTACTGCTTCAACCCAAGAAAGAGGTCCTGGCAAAACATCCAGTATTGCATGAAATATACAAAGCAACAAAGAACAATATAGATGGCAATAATGAACTGTTAAGCATCAAGAGTTGACTTCAAGTCACTTAATAATGGAGACAGTACCCCCCTCATATGACAGCATAATTT
Source organism: Gymnobelideus leadbeateri (assembly GCA_011680675.1). Lineage (NCBI taxonomy): Eukaryota > Metazoa > Chordata > Mammalia > Diprotodontia > Petauridae > Gymnobelideus > Gymnobelideus leadbeateri. Next base: position 9,294 of record WOXC01009533.1, on the reverse strand, counting down.
TGGCTTCTGAACACTGCTACTCTCTAAAACTTTTACAGATTATCTGTCTTCTCAATAAGGACATTAAAAGATTCAAATTCTGCACATGACCCAGTGTTAGAGGTTGAGATAGCACTAAAGCTATTCCTTTAGGAAAATGTAAGATCTTATTAAATAGCATCTGACAAAGAACCTTATAAAGCTCATAAAAAGAATGTACTTGGCTTTCAGGAAGATATGATTTCAGCAACACTTTTTAGAGAGACAGGAAATTATTAGTAGTGAGCACAGTGTGGTTTGTCTCTAGCCACATGGTATTCTCTCTCTTTTTTTGGCACATTTTTATTGTTTCCCACTTGGCAAACAATAAAACTTTATTTAATGAATTATCTGCTCATATGGTGCATAAAGATGGTCTCCTTTATGAATCTGCCAGTTTCTTGTTGGCTTTCATTTTGAAAACACTGTTCACATTATCTTGATTTTAAAGAAATTATACTGGCATCTAGACACTGCAGTCTTGATCTTTAAAACATTGTTTACCAATAAAAATTCTTTATTGAATTACTCAATCATATTTTGCAGCATAATCTCTGAATGGCATGCTGCTAGGGATCAGAGATCTGCCAATAAGGTCTCTTCAAATCTCATTGTTGTATTTCATCTGCATTTCCTCCCCTCTCCTTTTGACAAAACTACCAGTGATATTATATCATGTGTTTTTTGGAATAACTATCCTGTGGAAATTGAATTTGGAGAGAACACTCAGGTTTATTATCCCCCAGTCTCTATATTTTAATGGCTCCATATTGCAATGGTGCTGTATCATCACGCAGTGTTTTAGGAAGGAAGCACCATTCTAATGGTCAATGTTAGTGCCTGGTGAGTGAACTGCATATTGGCATTGGCATAGTAAGCATCCATCTCTCCACAGTACAAAAAAGGAGATAGTGGTTGTGAAGGATCTGAGTGACTTCTTGTCTGTATTTCTTTTTCTAAACCTCCTTCAGCTTTGTTTTTCCAATTAACTACAAATGTCAGGTCATTAGTAAGAATGCGAACTCTGAACCTTCTATGAATTTTCCAAGGAAAAGAGCAATACATTTTTTTAAAAAACTCAGATAGATTTAGTGCATACAACTATAAAATTCTATATGAAAGATCAATGCCACACCAAAAAAGAATAAATCACATCCACAGAAATTATCTTTAAAATTCTGTTTATATAATAGAATGACTTGTTCTATTTCTGGGGGGAAAATTTGGATCTGAATGATTATGAACTATTATATCAAAAATTTCCACAGAAAATAAGAAATAAAAAAGAAAAGAGGAAGAAAGAAAGAAAATTAACCCTGAAAATACTGGGTGTCCCAAAAGTCTTAGTGCAGGCTTAAGCCTCAGTGGCTTAAAGCTGCCTTAAGATGTTTGAAAAACCCTATATATACAAAAGGACAACTGGTTGGCATAGTGGATAGAACACAGAGCCTGCAATCAGGAAGATTAATCCTCCTGAGTTAAAATATGGCCTTAGATATTTACTTGCTGTTGGACCCTAGATGAGTCACTTATTCCTCTTTGTTTTCCCATCTGTAAAATGAACTAGAGAAGAAAATGGCAAATTGCTCCTGTATCTTTGCCAAGAAAACCCCGTATGGGGTCATGAAGAGCTGGACATGACTGAAACAACTGAAAAACAACAACAAAATTCTATATAATAATTCTCTGTCTGATCTATAGATCAGACAGAGAAAAGGTTAAAAAAGTACTTTAGTTAAATAAAATAGATGAGCAAGTAAGCATGTTTCTTGCTTTAAAAATATTTGTTTTTCACATTATAGTCACCTGTAGAAGTTATGAATCCATACCCTCAAAAAGATTGAGGTATTCTGAAGATATTATGTCTGGGATGTTTTCTTTTCAAATACTTGCAGACAGTGTATAATCGGAGGTTTATTGGTAAAATAGTTAAGTATAATTCCAATTTCTTTTCTTCCAGATGTGAACACATTATGTAATAATAACAGCAGTCCTTTATATAATGATACAAGGTTTACAAAATACCTTATACACATGTATTGTATATAGGCCTCACAACAACCCTGGATAACAGATAGCATACAGGGGTAGAAGGGAAGTAGGTCAAAGAAGGGTACCTGGCATAGTAGAATGATGAAGTATAGAGGAATACTGGCAGGTGGGAAAGAATGAGAAGGAAGCCCTGGTTCCCCTCCTTAAAGGGATGATCTAAGAGGAGGTCTCCAATGTCTAGTCTTTATCCTCTTCAATCAGAGGGAGGAAGGAGCTCTAGGGGTAAGGAGTACCACTGAAGCTCCAGTCTGACTCCATAATTTATTTTTTAAAGAAACCTTGTTATTGTTGTTTACTAATTTTTCAGTCACGTCTGGCTTTTCTTGGCAATGATGCTGGAGTGGTTTGTCATTTTCCTCTCCAGCTTATTTTACAGAAAAGGAAACTGAGGCAAATGGAGGTAAGTGTTTTGCCCAGAGTATCACTAAGATATTAAGTGTCTGAGGCCAAATTTGATCTCAGTAAGATGAATCTTCCTGACTCCAGGAGCAGTACTCTATCCACCATGCCACCTAAATTCCCAAAAACCTTTCCCAAGAAACTCTAGTAGTTCCCTATTGCTTGTAGGATAAAACATAACTTCCTTTCTTTGGGAGGATGAGACATACATTTTTGGACATGGCCATGACGGAATCTGCCTTGCTTGATTATTCATGTTTCTTATGAGAGCTTCATTCATTCATTCGTTCAGTTATAATGTAATGGGGCTAGGGTAGCAGGAGGGAGAGAAAAGGCTTGTTAATATAAAAAAATAAATTTAAAAATGAAACTAAACTAGATTAGTTTAAACTCTGTCTGATTTACAGGATATAATGTATTGAGGTGGAAGGAAGATGCCACAATTCTCAGGATATCCTTGAATCTTTTTACCCTAGAACAACTTAGATTTTCTGAATTGTTTCTGGAGGTCAGCTGAATCAGACCCAGTCCACAAACTAACTTCCTTCACAGATAATCTCAGACACCCATATTAATTTCATCCATATTGGTTTTGCTAAAATTAGAGGTGCCCACAAATAGAGGAAGGGCCTTTCAAAATCTAAACATGATTATTGGCCCTGTTGCTACCCAGATTTAGATAGGTATCTCTGATCCATACATGCTCATCCATCCAAATCCCTGGCAGCAAATTTTAAAAAACAAAATTTCCTCCAAAATAATAAGAAAACATAATTCTAGCCTCCCTCAAATATTGATCCTCTTATTGTATAAACAGGTAAAAGGAAGGGGGGAATATAAGTTCAACAATAAATTTGCTTATTCAACAAATATTTGTTAAATGCTTACTATGTGTAAGATGAAAGGCACATAGTGAGGTGGATAGAGAGTAAAAAAGACCTGAGTTCAAGTCTTATCACTGATACACTGGCTGTGTGACCCTTGGCAAAAGCACTTATCATCTCAGAGCCCTAGGCAACTCTCTTAAAATGATAAGTTGCAGAACATTTACTAATTTTCATTTGTAGAGATTGATGAAATCTGATGAAGTAAGAGATCTAGCTCCCACCCCCCCCAGAAAAAGACATTGTGCTAAGGATTTAAAGACAAAAAAGGAAAAAAAAATACAAAGTGCACTGGCATCAAAGAATTCTCCCGAACAATAGAAAATATACTTAAATAAACACAGGAGAATTGGAAGAGTAAGAGGACTTGTGTCATGTTGAGAAATAATAAATAAGTCCTGTGATTTTAAAAGGAATTTTTGTCTCAGTTTATGAGATGGCATCTTCAAACATCTACATGAGTTCCTGCATGTGTGCTGAGTCTAAGTTCAACTTGAATGAATTATTAATAATAGCATTTCATATCTTTATAACACCCTACATCTGAGAATCTCAAGGCCCCTTATAAACCTGACCTGGATAAAGCTGACAACACCCATGTGAGGTATGAAGTGACAAGTGTTACAATTCCCAGTTTCCCTTACTAAGAAAATAAGATATGAGAGGATGAACAACTTGTTCAAGGTCAATCCAGCAGAATAAGACATAGCTCTCTTCACCACTAGCTGGAATTCCAAAAAAAAAAAAAAAAAAAAACATCAATACTCCAAGGTGTCTTTCATTGTGGCAGATTGTTATTATATCCTTATAGAGGTGAATTGATTGGATAGCAATATAATTAAAACTTATTGATAAGAATCATTGAGTGTTTTGTGGATAGAAGAGAGGGGTCCATCAAAATCCAACAAATAACTCAAGGACCATAGGTTTAAAATAAGCACACTCCATCATGCATGCTTTTCCCCCATGACCTTTCTTTTCAAGGAAACTAGAAATTGAAATCATAATCTATGAAATTTCTAGTCTTACATTTGAAATTTAAGAAAATAAGAACTTTGGGTACAGTTAATTGGTGCAATGAATAGAGAGAGCATGGGCCCTGGAGTCAGGAGGACCCGAGTTCAAATCTGACCTCAGATACACAATACTTACTAGCAGTGTAACCTTGGACAAGTCACTTAACACCAATTGCTCTGCCTTCCCCCTTCCAAAAAGCAAAAAAAAAGAAAAGAAAAGAAAAGAAAAAGAAAAGAAGAACTTTAAAAAATCCCAATAGTATTCTCAAAGTTGTGCATTTATGTGAGCACATAGTTTATACTACAGTGAAGTGAGGAAGACCACATTTATTAACTAAGAGACAATGGACAAATCACTTCAGTTCCCAGCATTGATGAGCATTTATTAAGTTTCTTTGAAGGGAGTGGGTTTAGAGATTGATTCTGATTCAGTTAATCTCCAGAGGCAATTCAGAAAATCTAAGCTGATTTAGGTCATCAGTATCAAGTGGTTCATGGGTATACTTTTAACAGCTTCTTCCTTCCATCTTAACAGATGATGTGCCTGTAGAAGATTGGACAGAGTCTATGGTCTGAATGGGGGAATTCAGCTATCCCAAGCAAGCCATATGTAAAATTGGTTATTTTTTTTACAGTTACAATAACATTATGAAGAAAATATGAAAGATTTGAGAACTCTGACTCATTCAATGAATGATTACAATTCCAAAGAGTATGCTACCCACAGCGAGGTGATGTACTGAAAGTGCAAAACAAGACATACATTTTTAGACATGGCCATAAGGGATGTTGTTTGATTATGAATATTTATTATGAGAACCTCATTCATTCATTTGTTCATTCATTCATTTAGATAGTTAATTCAATGGAAGTTGAGGAGTAAGAGAGAAAAGTGTTGTTAATTAGAAAAATTAATTAAATCTATAAAAACTAAGCTAAACTACACTAATTCAACCACTATGATTGAGATATCTAGTCCTTTCAACTAAACAACTTATCTGATTGAATTAATAGAATTGAATGGCAGTTTGGGGCCTGATATATTACTTATTGGATCAAGCAACATATAATGTTCTGAGTAAAAGAATTCTGGTTTCGTTTTGTTGTTATTTCTTTCTTGCAGTGCCTCAAAGAAAATTTTCAGTCAGTGGCACCTCCAAATCAATTTCTTTGCAATTCATTTCTGGGCAAGAGCTTAGAAAGAGGTGTTGAAACATGCTGTAGGGACTGTTAGAAACTTTTCCAACTGAGTCGGAAAAAAAAATCATTCCAAAAGCAATCTACCATTTAATCAGCTGCCATATGATGGAATGGACTATTTCAAATTATATTTTAAATTGCCATGTTTAAAGGCAAAGGATTTAGTCATCCTATTCCAATGCCTCGATGTGGTAAAGAGGTGGCTGAGGGTTGAATTGAAGGTTTATGACAGCACAGCACAATTTCTGGCAAGCCCTGGTGATAAGTTATCTGTCTGTCTCTCTTTTGAGGATTAGCTTACCTAACTTTGTAGAGGAAGGTCAGCTCCTAGGTGACAATTTTTTTTTTGAGAGGGATAACATCAACTGAAACAGATTATCTACTAAGTCAAGGAAGGGAAGTAATCTTTATTGGTAGGAAGAATGGCCTATACTGAGAAAAGCAAGGATCATTGGACAATACCTCATATACAATAAACACTTAATATCTAACTGTCTTTCACCAATCTACTTATCATCAAAATTTCTGAAATTAATGGAAGCCACTTCTTCGTAATTCATATAGTCCAACCCATGACTGACTGGGAATATTTCTGTAGCAATACTGTCAACCTCAAATAGAAATGAAGCCTATTAATAATACATAAAGATTCCTTCAGGCCACATATTGATCATTTAAAAATGGTATGTTACCCATGTTTTCTTGTATTTTGTTAAATATTTACTGATTACATTTTAAATTGGTTTGGGCCATACTCAGAAGGTTTGTGAGCTGCGTGATGTTCATGGGCCATGTGTGTGACATGTCTGCTTTACAGCAGCTCTTATAAATATTCATTTAGCCTGTTCTTGAAGGCCTCGAATAAGGCGAAACTCACTACCTTCTGAGGCAGCTTATTCCATTTTTGAACAGCTTTGTTAGGAGGTTGTTTTTTTAAAGAAATTGAATGAAGTCTCTCCCTTTGACTTTCAATCATAGCTCCTAGTTCTGCTCTTGGGGACAAATAAGGACACCTTTAATTCCTTTCCTAATTTGTCATCTCTTCAAAACTTGAAGACAATTATCACGTTTTCCCTAAGTCTTCTCTTGTCTAAATACCTTCAGTTTATTTGACTGAATCTTAATTGGCATGCTTTCCATTGCCCTTACTTTCTTGGTTGCTTTCTTATGTGTGCTTTCTATCATCTAGGCACTTAATATAGATTTATTGAAATAAATTGAATTCTCAATGTCATTTCTAAGATGAAAGGTAATATGATCAATCTCCAAAGGAGCATCATTAATTCTACTTGTAAAAGATCTGTTCCTTTCTTCTGTATTGATAGTAATTAACGTATCAGTTGAGTTGTTAATTAAATCAAATGTAGTCTGAGAGTAATTTCCCCCCCAGTGATTAAAGACAAGGTAAGATGAAATGAAAATATTCACACCATAATTTTATTTTGCTATAGGAAAATTTTAGCTTCGTAACTTAGGAACAAAACTGTCTATAGGACAATGGAATCATTTGCTATTATTCCTTAAAGTGAGATATCTCAGAGTTAACATAGATCTGATGAATTCTGCAGAATACTGAACCAAGTCCAGGAGAGAGTTGATTTACTTCAGATGTGGTCTCACCCAGAAATCATTGCGAGTCTTCTTTGGTCGTTATTAAACAACCCAGGATATTAGACTCTGAAGACCTTAACATATACCTAGAATCCTGCAGGTTTTCTTTCTTTGTTTTCTGATGTCAACATACACTTTTAATTACTCGTTTTCTGGGAGACTTGAAAACAGCTTCAGGAGGATTTAAAATGGAAAAAAGCATGTAAAGATTTATTTTAAACTTGGTATGCATAAACAAATTTCAATACCTATTATTTTTAGATGTATTTGAAACTATAACTTTTGCTGTTATCTATCTATTTATCTGTTAATCAATCTATCTTGCTATTATCATCATCCTATCTATTAAATGAGGTATTTGTGAAGTAGAAAGTACAGTGTCCAAAGCACATAGGTGCTTTATAAATGCTTGTTTCTTTCTTTCTTTTTTTCTTTCTTTCTTTCTTTCTTTCTTTCTTTCTTTCTTTCTTTCTTTCTTTCTTTCTTTCTTTCTTTCCTTCCTTCCTTCTTTCCTTTTCTTTCCTTCCTTACTCTCTTCCTCTCTCCCTTCTTTCCTCCTTATCTATCCACATAGACCAAGCATTTAACTATTATCTGTATACCTAGTTATCTCTATCATCTACCTGTTTTTCACTCTAATTTACCCATCCTTCCATTTCAAAGACTGCTTCCTCTTTGAAACTTACCAGACCTTAAGAATCTCTTCCTTGTATTATACAACAACACCTTTAAAATTATTTCTTCTATGGTAGAAGTATAAGGGAGATAAGTAGGTGACCCAGTGCATAGATTTCTGGTCCTGAATTCAGGAAGACTTGAGTTCAAATCTGGTTTCAGACATTTACTAGTGTTTTGATTCTGGGCAAATCACTTAACTTTTTTCTTCCTCAGTTTCCTCAATGGCAAAATGGGGATATTAGTAAAAACTTTTTTCTAGGGTTGTTGTAAGGATCAAATGAGAAATTTGTAAAGTGCCTGGCAATATGGTAGGTGCTTGATAAAGCCCCTAAATATGCTTAGATTACCTAATATGGAAGGACCCTGCTTCCTTCTAGTAGCCTCTTTAATTGACTGAATAGCTAGAACAGGCTGTTTCTTTTTTTTTTTCCAAATGCTTTATTGACTTCTGGTTTACACCATTCATTTCCATCAGATTTTGAGTTACAATTTTCCCCCCATTTTCCCCCTACCCACCACCCCAGAATAGCAGTCCCACAGGATATCCCCTCATGCAATCTGCTCTCTCCCATCTCTTCTCCCATACCCACTTTGACTTATCTCCCAGTTATATGCAAAATAGTATTAATCATAGTATTTATATATATTTAAAACATTTGATTTTGAAACTTTAAATTCTAGACCCATTCCCTTCCTCCCCTGCCACCCACTCCCACTGGGAAGATAAGCCACTCAGTATATGCTGTACATGTATAGCTATGCAAAATATTACCATAGTAGATATATTGTAAAGGACTGACTACATTTCCCTTCTGCCTATCCCACCTCCCACCTGGTCTACTCCCCACTTTGATCCTATCCCCTTTCAAAAGTGGGTGCTTCCAACTTCCCTCCCCCCCAGCCTGCCCTCCCTTCCATCATCCCTCCACCCCCACCCCCCCCCCCCGACTCTCCTGTAGGGTGAGATATCCCATTTAGTATGTATGGCATTCTCTCCCTGAGCCAAATTCAATGAGAATAAGGTTTTTCCTTTTTGCCTTCCTGTTCTTCCCCTCTCCTGTAACCATTTTCCCTTGCCTCTTCTACATGAGATAGTTTACCCCATTCTGTATCTCACCATCTCCTCTCCCTATATTCCTCTCTCACCTCTCAATTTCATCCCTTAAGTATCATCCCTTCCCATTAAATTTGACCTGTGCCCTCTATCTATGCATACCTTTAAACATATATACACACATTCATATATGTATTCATATGCCCATATACTATTCTTCAATTATTTTCATACTGAGAAAGGTTTCATCAGTCACAATTATTGTTTTTCCATGTAGGAACGTAAATAGTTCAACTTTGATAAGGTCCTTTTGATTTCTTTTCCCTGTCTACCTTCTCAAGTGTCTCTTGCTTCTAGTATCTGAATATCAAATTTTCTATTC